>JAUYWH010000015.1:13648730-13732076 GCA_034779795.1 Ctenopoma multispine | reverse complement strand
CTCCCGACAACATAGCTCGGAGGATCACTAGACCACGCAAGCCCTTCCGCCACGACAAGGCCTCGATCCCAGAAGGGATTATAAAAGTCTTTAATAGTCGTCCAATTTGTGACAAAGACAAGTGTTATCAATTCAATACTTAAGATAAAGATTAAGATAAAGACTAAAACATTAAAACAAAAAAGTTTGATCTTGCTATTATTATTTTTTAAATAATCACTTTTTACACCTAAATTAGCATCTGCTGGACTTAAAAAGGTGTAAATCAGATTACATCCTCAGAGTTCATTAACTTTGATCATTTATGATCAGAATTTATGATCATTTGTCTTAACATGTCTCTAATGAGATGATAAGGTAAGATTTATGACAGTCGGTCCTTTTGAAGCTGTGAAGGTCACAGGCGCTTTAACATTTGCACTTTTTCCCCCCAGTTGTTTGCTAACATCAGTGAAAGAGGAGGCAGTGAGGCGTTCAGTGACTGGGCTGCAGCACCACCCAGTGTTTAGTTCATACTAAAAACTGTTCCAAGAGAAGACAAATGGTTTGTTATTTTGTGTGTGAAGAGGATTAATGCTTTAAAAATGATGTTGACAACAACTTCATTAATCAGGATGCTCAGAGATACACGCTGAGATGCAGCCTTAAAGGAGCAGATATCACGTTTGAATTGACTCCTTTGTGGAGTTGTTGTTGTAGTTGTGCTGATAGCTGAGTGATGAATCACTCTGTGAGTAATTAACGACCACGTTACTTTAATCTGCTGTTTGCTGCGTTTGTAGTTCACTTTGCAGACTTGGCTGCTTTTGCTTGATGTCATTGTCATCTTCTTTCCTTTTTTTTCCCCCAGACCCTCATTTCCTGAACAACAAGGATATGTCTGATGTTACTTTCCTGGTGGAGGGGAAACCATTTTATGCACACAAAGTGTTGCTGTTTACTGCTTCAGCCAGGTAAAAGTTGTGCTCTTTGTTACTTTAACAGAGTAAAAGCTCAGTTATAATATTCACTTTAATTGGTTTCTTCTGTTTCATTCAGGTTCAAGTCGCTGCTGCAGAACCGACCAGCAGCCGAAAACACCTGTATTGAGATCAGCCATGTCAAGTACAATATTTTCCATGTAAGACATTCACTGTATTGTTGTTGGCTTTAATGATGTGAATGAAGTCCTGTGCTGAGCCAAAACCCGAATCTATCAACGTGCTTTGAATTCATACTCAGTAAAGGCTACAGATATTAATAATGGATGCTGACTGTTGAATGAAACAGATGATTTAAGTTGTGCTGCTCTGTTTCAGTTGGTCATGCAGTATCTTTACTGTGGAGGCACTGAGTCCTTGCACATACGCAACACCGAAGTTATGGAGGTAAAAAAGAGACTTAACCAAAGCCTGCTCAGCAACAGCACAAGTATTAGCTTTTCTAATCCCAAGTCCTGTTCCTCATTCTGTGTGGCTCTACTGTTCCCTGCAGCTCTTGTCTGCAGCCAAGTTCTTCCAACTAGAGGCCCTTCAGAGACACTGTGAGATCATCTGCTCCAAGAACATCACCACCGAAACCTGCGTGGACCTCTACAAACATGCCAAGGTGAGAACAGACCATTTCATTATTATGCACGGTCCCTGTTCAGTGCTAAAACATCCTTAGTGTGGCCGCGTCATGTCTCTGCACCATCGTCAGGTCATATATCAACCTCAGCTGTGTTAATGCTGCCATGAGTAAAATCTAATTGTAATGTAAGGATATTGTGGTTAATTTGATCCCAGAATTCCTTTTTCCCCCCACATTAACCACTTTGATGCTGATGTCTCTGTCTGCGCATCATCTTTGTTCGATGTAGTTCCTTGGAGCCATGGAGCTTACGTCTTTCATCGAGGGCTATTTCCTGAAGAACATGGTGCTGCTGATTGAGCTCGACGGCTTCAAGCAGCTTCTGTACGAGCCTGCTCCGGCAGAGAGCCCCGTGTCCAGCCCCGGCATCTGCTCCGACATCCTCCACGACCTGGAGAAGACTCTCGCCATGCGCATCCACTCCATCCACCTCTCCACCTCCAAGGGCTCCGTGGTGTGACGCCATCCTCACCGGGGGCCCCTCCAATCCAACCACAGCACCCATGTAATGCCACTTTTAACGTCCAGTGTCCTGCTATAGAACCCCATCCACGTGTCCTGGCCTCACTGCTGAAGAGGAGCTGTCGGATGTTTTTATGTCAGGGATTCCCTTTAATTCTGCCTGTTGCAGCCAACTGAAGGTTGATGTAGGCGTATGTGACAAAGTCGGAGAGAAGTTTCTTGCGTTGTTGTCCTAATCACTTCACACGCGTACAGTAAGAAAACTGTTCCTCAGAAGAATCTAAATAAAATAACAGAGCTGACCCAGTAGTATCACTAAGACCCAATCGTGATTTAAAACTTTCTATCGTATTTCATATAGGATCCATGCATGAAATACATACTGTACACCTTTTTCGCTTAAAAAGGTAGAGTAGAATTTTAACTTAATGGAAGCAGCTTTCTCATCATCTCTGATATGAGACTTTGGTTTACAAAGAGCATCACTTTATGGACATTGGTGCCATTGCAGTATAAAGTTTGATACATGCCAAAACAGAAATATAATCCTACTATACAACCAATAAAATTGATTAGTAGCAATGCCAGCAGACGGCGTCTAGGTGGACTAATTCTGTCACTTCTGTGTTGGATACGTTTCACTGTGTTATATCTACTGTGTGCAGAGGCCAAACTGATCACAGGAACTTCCAGCGACACTGGCCGACACTGCAGCGCAGAGTGAACTAAAGACGGCCCCCACTCAGTGAAATCTATGCTGACGAATGCTTGAAACACGGACGTCCAACTGGGAAATTAACTTGTGATAACTCCATGAATACTGTTGACCTGTTTTCTTTTTTTTTGCATGACACCTCCTCAACTGAGCTGCCCTGATATTGCTTTTTATGCAGAGCTTACATCACGGACCACTTTCGCAAAGGGGAAGTTAGGAAGGGGAGGGGGGGGCGAGGGGGAGGCGGGTTTACGCTGCTTATTAACTTTCTATCTACTGCAAAACAGGCTGGACTGAGCAGGATTCTGAGATGGATTTCAACTGGCAGGGACTTTCTCTTCAAAGATATTTAAAGCAAAGAGTGTAAATACATCCTGAAAGTCATTGTGCTGGTCTTTCTTTCTTTCTTTCTTTCTTTCTTTTTTTGTAAACTGATGTACAGTATTCTCCAACACTTGCTTGGCTGATGACACCAGTCGTATTGAATGTGCTCCCTGAACTGTTTGTTCCTGCTGTGTGTCTCTGTTTATGCAAAGTTGCATGTTTGATCTGTCTGTACGACTCCTCGGTTCCGCTTTAGGTGTGCTGTCTGTGTAGAGCGGTAGACCTGAGTAGATTATTCCAGTTGATGTCCAGTCAAAGGATGTTCCCTTAAATTATTTCTGACACATTCCAGATTATCAGGGTAGATTGTGAGATACATCTCAAAGTCTTTTTTTTTGTTTGTTTTAGACAATTTCTGATCAATCAAAAACTTCTCTGCTCCAGTAACAAGATGAAACATCAGATCTGTGTAGAGCAGCAAGGTGATGATGACGGTCGTCACGTTGATCGACGTTTTATTTCTGTCCTGTTTTCTCCGCGGTTTTCACTCATTTGAAAGTTGGCAGGTGCTATTCTCAGTACGTCACCTCGTTAAACTTCCCTCTGCTGCAGTTTAATTTCCCCCTTTAATGAGAATCCCCAACTTTTTATCTCGATAAAGTAAGTAACTACAGAACAGTAGTAATTATCAGCTGAATCTTTAGTCATCGACTCGACAACAGCTTGAGAAGTTCTAAAGGGTTGGAGATGCTTAAATATCTCCTTGTTGAAACACGTTGCAAATTCGGTTCCCTGCGCTGGTATCAGAGGATAGACGCTAAAAACACAATCTGCAGCTTGAGTTAATTTACTTTTCAATGACTTGTAATGTTGAGGAAAAAGCTTTTGGTGCCTGGTAAAGCACTTTAGTGTTTAGAGCAGCCAAACTGGACAAAAACCAGATTCTCTAAATATAAGTAAAAGTATTTTACATGTATGTATTTACAACAGATGCTATGTTATATTCCTACAGGTTCAGAATCCTGTGTTTCTCTTAAGTGACGCTGAAACGTGAAAACTAAATATGAAAATACCATAAAACACTTTATGGAGTTTGATCAGTTCTCAAATTCACAGGTTGAAACAAGTTTTTTTATATATATACTGTAGCCAAAAATGGGAAATAAAACCTCAAAAACTGAGAGAAACAACATGAGTTGTATCAGACAGTCTGGTCTAACCTGCCTAATTTGTTCTTTGTGCACTTGCTGGTGTTCGTGTGCTAATTGGCTCAGGTGTTTGAGATTTGGTTTCCCCGTTTTGATTGGTCATTACAGCCTGTGGTATAAAAATGTTTGGTTTCTGCTGTGAGTTTGATGCCTGGCAAACATAAGGACTGAGATATTTGAATTCACGACACACGAGGCAACTCAAACCCGAGTATTTTCCTGCATTTGTTAGGCGACCTTTTATCAATTCTAAAAAAAAACAAATGCTGAACTAGACAGATATTATTCAGCAGCAGCCCTGAAGTATCAGTCCTGTTGTTTAAATGTGCTCAAAAAGGTCAAAGTCTTAATGCAGTTAAGCTGAACAAGATGCCCCTCACTCAGAAACGTCTCATTTTAGGAGGAAATCACACCTACAGTAATTTTATGAATGTAAAAATGCAACAGAAGGAGAATATTTATAAAATGTGCGACGTCTCCAATCCAGCAACAAACCTAAAAAAGATGCTTCCCTCTGTTTCTCACTGCTTGCAATGCAAATGTTTCTAAAAGTGTCTTCATACTTTCAGATAAGAGACAGATCTTATGGCTCAAAATATTGTAGCAAAGTCAAAATAACTTAATTATTTGTTTTGGCCAAAAGCATTTTAAGAGAAACATACAGGAACACAGGAGAAGTTTTAAGATCTGTAAATAAATACAGAAAATAAAAAATATAGATATTATCCTACAACTTTATTTTCTTACCTACATACATAGCACTATATTATATTTTATTTTGCATTCCACAGCTATTTTGTTTTACAAAAGTGAAAAAGGTTGTATAAAAAAGATGCTTTAAAATTCTGAACTTAAGCAATATTTCCATTTGATTGTTTTACTTTTAATACAGTCATAACATGCCACAGGATATGGAACTAGAGTATAAGTATGAATTTAAAGATGCATAACACGGACAACAGAGTGACTCAAAAAGCCTAAACATACTGGTTTGGCTTATTTTGTGCACTTTCCTTTAAATGTATTCACTCATTTTAACCTTAAACCAGCTGATTCAGACATTATTCACTTTTGCATTCACTGAATCGCGTACATGCCCACGTTTTCTTGCTGTGTAAATGTGAAATGTAACCTAACGATGCAAACCGTTTTGTCTCCACGGAGGTAAAAAACAAAAACAAAAAAAGGGTTCACAATGATGTCAAGCACTTTTTTGTGCCAGTGTTACTGTAGCCTCACACAATCAAAAGCATTAGTATATAGAGCAGCGAGCTTAAGTTTGAGTCTTACTGTGATTCGACAGCAGCTGAATATGGCTTTAACATGTAAACACGAGAATAAGCCAGAAGACATGAAGCTTATCTCTGTTTTTATTAGTGTTAATGTAATGCCATTAGCAAAAAGACTAACTTTAGCTTGCACCCCGGTACTGGCGCTTTTGATTCAAAACTGGGTCAAAGCCGTAGAGTAAATGTCGGTTCGCATGGCTCTTCTTGTTTAATGTTGTTGAGAATGTGCTCTGTGCACCGGCTTCGTCTAACAAGACTCTTCCCATTAAGTTACCTGAGCATTTATTTGCCTGCGTATTTGTTCCTGGTAATAAACATTTCTCCTAGATGCAGTGGAAACATGCATGGGATAGTCACTAGAGCTCAAATCCACAGGGGGATGAACTTTTGCTTTTTATTTTTCCTTTGATGAAAACATGTATATTGTACAAAATATATATATATGAAATATAAATTATACATGGTGTGAGAAGCAGGGATGTGGTGGAGTATAACAACACAAAGGAATGTTACACTCATGCTACAGTTTGTTGTTCCATGACATGCTTTTGTGGACAGCTAATAAACGACCACAGTTTAAAGTGTTCGTCTTTATTTCTGATGTTTTTAACCGCGCTGTTGATGTGGCCTGAGATGGTGCGGTGTGGTGCCCTCCATGAAATAGCTCAACAACTACTGGATGGGTTGAGAAAGATTCTCAGTCTTCCAGGTGAGGTTATCTGGAGTCGTGGCAGCTGGATTTCTTTCTTGTTAAACGTTTCAGTAGTGAAATGCTTTTTGAACCAGGCAAACTTGCTTAAGGCGCTTATAGTATATACCCTATGGTTTCTCACCTGAACAAAATAGGTTCAGTAGGTGTGAAAGGGGTCAACGGAGGAGAGTTGTTAGATAACAGTCACGACAACTCCTCGTACCCTCCTTGCACTATTCAATGGATTACACTGATTCTCATGGTCCTCCATGGTGCCTCAATGTTTCTAGGTACAACACATATACTGTTTTTATCCATCCCTTTACTTCAGCTGTGCGAATGACTCAATGTCACAGAGCTAGCGGGCTGTTTTCAGTCAGACTGAAAGAGAAATACAATGTCATAAAGAAGTTTGACTGTGATTTAATGTATATTTTTTTTCTGTCTGCACCTAAAACTGATTTAAGTTTTGTCTCTATTTCCAGTTTGCAGCAGGCTGCAATAACATACAATTTTCATAATACCACATATCATGTTGTTGAACCCACAGTTTAGTTTGGGATTCACATGCCATGATAACACTGGAAGTAATGGAAGGTATTTTTCCAGCAATCAAATGGAACTGTGGGCCTATATATTGGCTATTTGCTCATTTTTAAATGTTGTTTTTTTCTGGTTGTGACCAAATTTCTGGCCAAATCTGGCCACGAATAAATGGGAAGAACGTGCCAACTTTGTTTTGGCATAAAGTGTTTGCATTTCCTCGAATGGCCTCTAGGGGGAAGTAAAAACCAAAACGAGTTAATGTAAACCCAGTATTCCCCAGCCGAGGAAGAACATGTTTCCTTTTTTGAAAGTCTGAAAGTTGAGCAAATGATTCCACCATGTTGACTCTTGATTAAAGTTAACAGAATAGTTGTCTCAGCGGTTTGAATGATTAGACACGAACCTTTGACAGATCGCAGCGACGGCGTAAAACAAGCGAAACGTATGCTGTTGACTACGCCTGCGCAGTCGAGGCCAAATAACGAGCCGCCCTTCCTCTCTGCTAAACTTGCACCGCAGGGTCGGGCGGACGTCGACTCACAACAACCCCGACTTAATTTGCTTGTCTAATTTAACACTTTCCGGAACAAAATGGAGAGCGCACATTGTGCCGACACCAGTAAGCTGACGGGAATTCATACATATATCACCGAGAGTGAGTTATCAGGTTTTATTTTGCATTGTGTGCGCCCGATTTTGAACATGGCGTACGCCGCTCTGAGATGGCGGTGGCTTTATGCTACGTTAGAGCGCCAGGGAGCTGATGTGTGCGGTAGTTCACAGCAGGAGCTTAACGCCAGTTTGGATAGTCTGCTCACCAGCCGTCCTGGTATTTTATTAGAAAAGAAGCGCTTTTTCCTTAATGGCAGAAGCATCTCAGTGTCTACGTAGGTTAGTTAACCACGACAGTTTGGCCCCGTAACGGTTGGAAGATGCTGCATTCGCGGGCTTCAACAAGCTAGTGGCTAAAAATGACAAGAGTCGCAAAGATGTTAAAGTAGACGTACAGTCAGATAAATGTAATGTCATTCAAAAGAAGTGCACAACCGTGAACGTTTCAGCAACTTCGATAACATGGGAAGTCACGACTACTGCAGTGATGTTTACCACTTTGTTGTGGTTGTCGTGCGGTGACTCGTAATTACGACATAGTTGAAAGTCCGTGAAGGCAACTCATGTCAGCTTGGAGGTAGTGGGAGTGTTGCTGGTACCTCAGAACCCGGGGCCCCTGACCCATCAGGAGCCCTAAATGTCATGGGGGTTCCTGTCGGTCAGTTGGTTGCGAAATTATCACTGATTACTCTACTGATTAGGAATGATTGTGTTTGTAAATCTGGCAGAAAAAATGGGAAATTAGCAATCTCAGTTAATGAAGACCATATTCTGGACCCCTGTTCTGACATATAGGTTTCAGACTGACAGTATTTTGGGTTCAGTTAAACTACCACATATGTGGTCAGGTAGCTTGATTTATTAAGGTTGTATGCAAAGTATAATCTTCCAGATGTACTTAAATGTGTGTTCTGTAGTCGTATAGTCATAATCAGTAAATATGAAAATTCCAGACTGAAGTTGACTTATTGAATGAAGCTGGGAAAAAAAACTAAAATGTTTGTTTCTGTAAATATCAGTCATTGTTAGCATCTTTATGTTTAACTAATGTTTAGCTGTGGTTTATTTTCCAGATCTACCTCTTCTGCTGCCGTCTCTGCGCCTCTTCATACCTCCTCTGCGCCTGGTGTCTGCAGCCATGTGGGAGGTCATCCAGAGGGGCAGCGTGCAGGACTATGGGCTGGTGGAGGAGTTCATCTGCACAGTTACGGAAATTGTGCCTGAACTGTTGAACGCAGATACAAAAGCCCAGCTCCTCTTGGGACTTAGAGCACGGGTAAGGCTGTAAAACAGACGATAAGCTGTACATACACAATAATATTTAAAAAAAGGTGTCAAATCCTGATGCATATTCTCAGTCACCTTTATTTATAAGCAATAGTTATCTTCATAGCAGCAGCACTCCTGAATCCACAGCATTTAAACAACAATAAACAGGTCGGTTATATCCTGTGTGACTTATAGAGGTGGAACGGATGAAACAGTTTAATATTCTTTATAAAGAATTATGTCTTTTTTTATTATTATTATTTAACCAGTGGTGAAAACATTTGTTGCAGGTGGTTCTTGAATTGTGTCGCAGTGAGCAGATAACAGATACAGAAACCATTGAGATGCACCTGCAACGGATCAAGTCTCTTGTGTCCACTTGGGCGGCGCAGGTTAGCTTCTTAAAATGTGACCTGCGGGTCTGGAGCACGGTCATGTTTATTATTCAGCTTAAACTTAAACTGCTCATGTGTCTTCCAGCCATGTTTTGCAGAGGTCGAGTTTCCAGAATCGAACTTTGTGGATCAAGTCGAATTGTTCTTGAAAGACCCTGAAGAGAAGGAGAAGTTTTTCCAGGTTTGTGAATTGTGTCTTGGTGTTTATGGTAGGCATCTTTGCATCATTAGAAATATATTTATAGCAACACATGCTATAAAATGCTATTGTTCTACATTATTTCAGCTTAAAGTTGTTGTAATTTTTCAGGATGTTTTCCCAACGGATTTTGGACCTGAATATGATGGCGCTCTACAGATGCTAATGCACGATTTTCTGTCCAGACTAGAGAAGCTTCTCCCAGTACCAGACACCCAGCAGGTACTGTAACCTTTTTGTGAAAACAACCCACGAGTTTATAAATTACCAGAAACTTTTTATTTGAGGCATAAAGGCAGGTAAAGAAAATGATCATCTAGCCAGAGCTAAATTTTAGTAGCATTTATCTGCTGCCTTGTCTTTTATTATGAAGTTGGATCTCACACAGCACACATTGTCAACTTTTAATCATTTTTGTCTGTTCTAAAGACTGCATTACTGCTCAGTGCTGTCCCGTCTGCCCTGGAGGAGTGTGTGCATTCGGTTCCCGACCCGCAGCATCTGAAAACTGTTCTCCTGTACCACACAACACTCGGACATTTTGATTTATCTGGTAAGTTTTAGAACATTTTAGAATCGTATTAAAACATTGTCATAATGAGGGAAACCAGATGGTGGAACTCCTCAAAAGTTGACCAGAGTTTTTAACATGGTGGAACTTTCTCTGATTATACTAGGGGCCAGTAGTCAGTCACTAAGGGTCAGTTTGTTATTGAGACAAATATTAAGGCTCCATGAAGCCTCAGATTTCATGTCAGATAACATCACCTATCAAAAATGCAGCCTGATTCTAAAATCAGGGGAGAGCAAACAAGTAGAGCAAATCTGCAGTGTCAGACTTTAATCGTCATTTGTATCTGAAAATTAATTCATACAGTAAAAAGCCTGCGTCATGATACAGCGAGCTTTTAAAGGACCCTGTACCGGTTTTGGCTTAAGGACTTTGACAGCTTGACAACAGCTCCAGACAACTATTTAAGCCAGATTTGGATGTAAAACCTCAATAAGCAAATTAGATTTGCGGTTTCGGTTATCCACAGTTATTGCCTGTGATCTGATTTTATTTTTGCTCACAGTCAGAAAGAATAAAGCTGATTGGTTCCTTCTTTTCATCACAGATGAAACTCAAACCCTTCCTTCTTCCTTTGGGAATTGCATCCTCTCTTCACTGTCCCTCCCACAACTGGAGAAGGTTGTAATCGATGCAGACCAAATGCATTTACAGCCTTCGTCAGAGGAGATGCACGGTTGTATGACCGTCCAGGTGGAGGGTGAAACTGTCACACTGCTGGACTACATACAGATTGAACAGCCATCGAGTTTGGTTGAGCCTGATGATCATGAAGTAAATATGGAGGAAACGACCATTGATGCAATAAATGACGACGTTAGTGACAACTTAAAACCAGCAGTTTTCCAACCACTGAAACAAAGCAAAAGGCTTCAGTTAAAGAGAAAAGCTTTAAAAGATAAAGACTCTGCAACGGCTAAGAGGCAAAGAAAAAAATACTCCAACAATAAGACATGTCCTGTGTGCAGTAAGACTTTCCTGCGAGCTGCAGCCATGAGACGACACCTCGAAATTCACTCTGCAAATCGGGATCTCAGGTACAAATGCGCCAACTGCGACAAACGATTCAGGGATCATTATGACATGAACCGACACAATATGCGTGTTCATGAAAAGGAAGAGATGAGTAACAATGGGAAAGAAGCGGATTCAGAAGATCCCACCACCTCAGACATGTCAGAAAACAAAAACTGCCTTCTTTGTGGGAAGTACTTTGCCCGACAAGTAGACATGGAGCGGCACATGAAGTCCCACTCTGAAGAGCGCCCGTATAAATGTTCTTTCTGCGAGAAGAAATTCAAGAATCCTTATGTTTTAAAGAGACACCAGAGGGAAATTTGTAAAAGTAGAGAGCAGAAAAAGCCTAAAAGGAAGGAGGCACTGCGACTGAGTCCACAGCCGCCTTCAGGGGGTTCTGCAGACGGTAAAGTCTGTCCCATCTGCAGCAGGATCTTACCTTGCACCGCAGATATCGCAAAGCATTTACGTTCTCACACAGAAGAGCGTCCGTTCATTTGTGTCACTTGTGAAAAGGGCTTCAAGTACAGGGACACGCTGAAGAAGCATCAGATTATTCACGGTCACGAGGGGATCAGAGAGGAACAGAGCAAGACTGTGGAACAGATTTTGGCCGAAGCTGACACTCAGCATTCTGATGACTGCAGTGGTCTTGATAAAAAAGAAGATAATCCCGAAGTACCTGCAGACACTTCTACAGAGTCCCCATCTGCACCTGTGCAACAAGTTGGCAAAAAAGTCCTTAAAGTGTGTCCTGTCTGTTCTAGGGCGTTCGACAATGTCAAAACCCTGAACAGGCACATACAGTGTCACACAGATGATCGTCCGTATCACTGCGTCCACTGCAAGAAGCGTTTCAAACACATGCACGGGCTAAAAAGACACCAGATTTATGCCATTTGTCATAAGAAAATCACCAGATTCTCATGGAAGAAGGAGTTGAGAGCAGGCCCCAGCCAAAGTGAAGTAAACAGTACTGATTACCAACAAGGGCCACCGTTGAAGATACCCGTGTGGTGTTCAAACTGTGGCAAACACTTTGAATACCTGTCTGCTTTGAAGGAGCACCAGGAAAACGTTTGCAAAGTGGAAGTGGGGGAAATTATGAAGTGTGACGACTGTGGGAAAGAATTCAGTAGCATGACCATGCTTAAAGTGCATCAGAGGATTCACGATCCGCTCTACTGCAAAGAGTGCGGGAAGATACTGGCCAACGAGCCTGCTTTCGAGAGGCACAAACTGATGCACAGACCGATGCAGTGCACAATGTGCGACAAGACTTTCACTTTACTGAGACGCTTGAGGGAACACTATGAGAAGCAGCACAACTTCACCGGGCCATATCCATGTGCCCAATGTGACAAAACCTTTATCCAGCTGTCCTATCTCGCCATCCACCAGAGAATCCACAAAGGAGAGTTCCCTTACATTTGTGACATGTGTCCAGAGAAGTTCAGGTCTTCCAATTGTCTCACCGTTCACCAGAGGAAGCACACCGGGGAGAAGCCCTTCCTGTGCTGGCAGTGTGGAAAGTGTTACCGGTCGGCTTCGGAGCTCACAGTCCACATGGGCACGCACTCGGAAGAGAGACCGTGGGCCTGTACACAGTGCGATATGGCTTACCGCACAAAGGTGCAGTTGACGAACCACGTCGATCAAATCCACATCGGCGTCCGGTATCCCTGCAACAGCTGCGGGAAGCAGTTCATGAAGGAGACGTCCCTGAAAAGACACGAGCTGATCCACACAGGAGAGAGACCTCACCAGTGCACCGTGTGCGGAAAGACCTTCCTGACCGCCAACGAGCTGCGACTACACAACCGGTATCACACCGGCGAGCGCCCATACAAATGCGAAGTGTGTGGCAAAGCTTTCATCCAGTCAGGATATCTGAAGTCACACATGCGCATCCACACAGGAGAGAAGCCATTCAAATGTGACATATGCGATAAAGGCTTCAGGTTGTCATATCATATGAAGAAACATAGGCGGACTCACTCCGGGAAGCCAAAGAGTTACAATTGTGAGGAGTGCGGGTTAGCCTTCCTCCAGAAAAAATCCCTTTGGGAACACTCGCTCACGCACAATGTGAAAATTGAACCTTCATTTACTGATGAAGTGCGGATAGAATTTCAGTAGAAATCTTTTGATTTTGATGCAGGTTGTTTTCAATATCTAGTTTTCAAATTCTTAATTTTTTATTTGCTCTTTATTTCAATTTTGACCAATGTGTAAGTTGGAGTTCTTCGTCTTATGTTGCATTATGGGGTGATTCACGTTCTCTGATGGTTTATAAGGAGAGTGTGTGTTTGTATATATTTATAAATATATGTAAAGCCTGTTAATTATTTCTGCTACCATGGCTTTTTGAAATAAATGAACTTGAATGTAATTTGTGCTTCCTTCGTTGTACGTAAACAGTTTAACAATTGAATGATTAGTTTAGACATGTAAGATTAGACTTTGGTTGGTAAGTTAGTAGTTTTCAGTTACACATATAAAGAAAAAAATATAAAAACACTTAGTATATAGAAACACATCTAAAATCATAAATAGATTATAGTCATTCTTATATATCTAGCTTTGTTTCTGAGTTTGTAAGTTATGTACTATCTATACAAAGTAGATGAGAAATAAACAGTATAGTATAATAAAATCAGAAATAAAACAATATACGTGCTATAGCATCAAACTGACTTTTGGATGACTCTGCTAATAGAACATGCTATTAGCAAATACACATTGACACTTCTGCAGCTGTGTGTATCCTCGGCACACTCAAAAATCAAGAGTTTTCCTTATGTAATCACTTTTTCAGTGAGAACACCACATACTGAAAACCTGTCGAGTTGTATGGACCTGGGACATGTCATGTTTCAGTTAGCCAGTAGATGGCAGTGTGGTAGTAATAATGAGGATCAGGCCTGGCAGCTGTACTTCATAGTGATGGGGAAGCTGTCAGTGTTGCCTCCTGCTGCCTCAGCTTATGTTGGGAGGATTTCAACTCTGCAGGTTTCCTAATACATAAATAATACAGTGTTTATCCTTCATTAACATCCATATTTCAACTCTCTGTAAATATTCAAAGTAATACATGCAGGAAACATCTGTTTTCATTGTAATTTGTGGGGAAAGATGACTGTTTATGCAGCTTTTTACTTTATGCAACATAAATTTCTCAACAATTGTTTATACAAGCTCAGTGACTGCAAATCAATATTTATCTTCTGCTCTTCCTGCCTCCGTCACCTGACTGTTTACTCAGCCCGAGTGACAGTTAAAACCGCAACGGCAGCAGCTAGAACAGCATCCCCGTTCGTTTCCAGATAAACTGCCCCCATCTCGCAGAAAAATCAAAAGATGACTGAGTCAGAGCCTCTCCGGAGTGTTGGGAACAGATCACTTTTTAACCCAAAGCATATTGATTTATATGGAGCTGTAATTGCTTCAGTGTGTCCTGGATTTTTCTCCCCATAATTGAGGCCTGGCAGAGGTCTCTTTCCTAGACATAGCCTCCCCAGTGCCAGGTGGTGGGTAGAGAGAAGCAATGCACCCATTTCTTAGTCAGACAGAGAGAGACGGGGAGCAGTGGCCATACCCCTGAAAACCTTTTGTCATAGTGGGATAAGTAAACACACAAGCGATACAATCTCCTAGGTGCTTTGACGTATCTCACACAAGCCTCCGTCCAGCTCTAACTGCAGAAAGAGCCAGCACAATACGAGCTAGCTGGATGTGACTGACAACTCGCTGAAATATCTGACACTAAAGTCTTGAGTTTGTGCAAATGTCTTGGATAGTTGGCATTGTCTGTGGTTTGTCTTTCAAGAATAAGTTGTGTTTATTCAAACTACATATTAAAGCTGTAATTACTGTATTGTTGCACTATTTGTTTTGTGTTTTAGTCAATGGAACATTCCTGGATTTTGTAATACATGGAATACTTGCATGCTTTAACAGGTCCTGGGATTACCATGGTCACACAAGTACGAGGGTAAACAAAATTAAGGATGTTCATTCATTATTTACCACAGTGTTTATGAGCTATGTACCTGCAGTTTATGTGGTCAGTCACACACGTTCACCTCTTCACACCGTCAAATGAGTAAAGTTAAAAATCTAACTTCAGAGCTCATGGTTACATTAAGGTCACAGCTTGTAGGAGATGTCCTGCTTGTAAGTTTTCCGTGACATTGATTTATCTTGTTAGATTATTCGACTCAGTTTACTTATATAGCGCCAAATCACAATTAAAATAATTTCAAGGCACTTTACATAGTAAGGATATGAAAAACTAGGAGCTAACGAAAGGGGAGAGGAAAAACGGAAGAAACCTTGAAACAAACGCAGGGTAGGTTACAGAAAGGTACACAGAGGGAGATGTAAAGGAAGACAAAGCTATTCCATCTAGATTAGCTACTGTATATGTTTATTTAGCTTAGCCAAGGCCCAAATACAGTAATCTCTGTCTTGTCTGGATTTAGAATTAAAAAATCAGAGGACATCTCTTCGTCTTTTAAAAATGCTTGAAGTTGGATATATTGATTTGTTTGTGTCCGGTTTCAGACATACAGTAAATCATCTGTATAGCGTAGCATCTACGCAGTTATGGAAATGTATTTCCATTGGAAAGTTATTTTTTATTAGTTTCCTTATGATGTTGCCTGAGAGAGACAGGTATAAAGTAAAAACAGTCAGTCCAAGCACAGAACCCTGTGGAACGCCATTAGTAACATTTCTGCACACAGAAGACTCATCAGTAACATGAACAAATTTGAATCTATGTGATAGATACTGTAAGATTCCAGATAAGACAAGAGCACTGATATCGATGTTATGTCTATAAGGTAAATATCACGTTACCACCAGTCGGAGTCATATGTTAAGGCTTTTTTGTTCTTTTGCCTACAAGTGGCCAAAAATATATTTTGCAATGTTATCATCCTCCAGGTGTCAAACTTACTTTGTAGTAAGTACCTTTCTATTAGGCCTCGATGCCCCAGTATGTTCACTAGCTATTTGCTAACTGTGTCCGCTACTCTTTTGCTAGTTGGGTGGAAATTTTCTGTTGTGTTGTTAGCACAAACCGCAACACAATTTGATTCATTATTAATATAAAAAAATGTAAACCATCTGCCAAATGACTAAATGTAAATGTGCCTGTTATTTAAAAAGTCTCCTTTCGTCAGCTTTCCTGTTCTGTGTTCAGCTGAACAGAACTAGCCCTGGTCACATTAGTATAATAGACTGGTAACAGAGAAACACGCAGTAAATAACAACCATTATGTTTGGAAGAATGTGGTTTGTTTTCATCACCAGTAAATACAGGGTGCAGCCTCCAAGTTTAGTTTTCAGAGAAACTGATGCGATAACACACAGTCTTGTCACTTCCAGTATGTTCAGCAATCACAAACAGTTAAACTGTCCCAGTGATATTTTTTCTGAAAAAGTACATTTTGATCATCAACAGGCACCACAGAATTTCCTGGCCTCTACTTTTTGCCAGAATAGAGTACTGTGACCCCTGCGTGTTACTACGGAAACATAGCGTATCAAAACAAGCGCCCCATTTCATGCTTTTGCTCCATGACGCACCTTTATTTCTTTCATATGAACAGCGAATGGCACAGCAGAGAGCTCTGATAACATTTCTGCACAGACAACAGTGCCACACCCTGTTTAACCACCAAGCTTGGGAAAGTAATACACATTTAAAAAATCACAAATTACCCCTACAATCACTTGCAATAGATACCCTACTTTCATTGCTTTTGCAAAGCTTTTTTTTGTTATAGTCAATGGGTAAAGGGGGAAATATAACACAGAGAAGCCATTGAGCTGGAAAAACCCTCAGACTAATCAAGAGAATAGAGAAGGATTGCTCTCCTAATCAAATGTGTATATGTACGTGCGCTTGCATGTCTGTGTGTGTGTGTGTGTTTGTGTGTGTCCTTAAGTGAACCTGTGTGTGTGCCCAGACATATCCCCAGCCTCACACATTCCCTCCCATCTTGGGTACCAGCCCTGAAATCCCCACACACAGCCCTCTATCTTCCCTTGCTGCTGTGGTGTTCACACAGGTTTTTGCAAAACCAAAGGCTTTAGCTTGTTTTTCATTCACTTTAATTCTTCCCCCGTCCTCTCACTTTCATCCACTCTCATTCATTTGCATTCTGCTCTGCTGTCTGTATCTGTGTATCCCTGTGACTTGGACATTTGTTTGGCAGGAGAGACCAGACGGGATGCTGTTAACACTGCAAAAAATGTCCATCTTTGCCGGTCTTTTTACTGCTTTTTATTCCAAATGAGGTGATATAACTCTGCTCGTTGCCAAATGCGTTGCAAGTGTTTTCTGTGAGTCTAGCTCTCTTTAAACAAGGCAGATCACTCTCCTAATATCAACAGAAGTGTACAAACTTCCAGAAAAAATCCTTTAAAAAGTGTGAATGCATTGTAAATATTTGAACCTACCCTGATGGCATCACTTTTAAACATCTCCTCCAGAGAGAAAATATGATTCTGAGACTGATCAAACTCAAAAATTAAAATTTTTTTGCAGTGAACACTTTCTCCTTCTTACACCAGAAGAGAGTGAAAACAAGTCTTTCCCTGGTCAGTGAGTTCACTGGGGCGGACGTCTCCTTAGACAAAGCTGTTGGGGGGGGAAGGGGGGTTTGAGGAAGGGGTGGTGGTAGTGGTGGGCCTCAAGTCTTGCAACCAAAGAGAAAAGCAGAGAGAGGGCGAGAGAAAGAAACCTGGCACCAAGTCAGTTGAGAGCGCCGGGCATTAGAGACAGCGAAGAGAACAAGGGAAGGTCAGCCTCCTTCTTCCTACTACTGCATCAGCAGATGTACGGCACAAACCCATCTCCAGTACTGCCAGACCACAGCTACAGTGATAACAGGAAAATCTGTGATGAAGCATTTACACGCTAGATTGTGGGTTTTTAACGTCAAGAGGCAACGAAAGATGACACATCAGCTACAGACATGAGGCTTATAAGCATCATTGATTGGCCACGTCCCTGACCTGATGCTAACAAGGTCATCCTCTGGTCTGAAAGCAGCTCTGTCCCTCTGATCAGAGGGGCATCATCATCATATTCCCCACTGTATCAGCAGCTTCTGACTGCAATGCAAATAGATACGCTGCTCAGTGTGCATCACCCTCTGAGCAGGATCCTGAGAGGAAGAATAGTCAGGTCAGACCGAGGTAAGAAACCTACAGGTGAGGCAGTAAACCTGAAGCTAGAGGTCGCAGGAAAGCCATGAAAAGATCTTAGTACTTATGCTTCCAGACATTTTACAGCAAAAAAGCAAAAACTGACAGACAGTGATAACTAACATCATTTCCTGTGACCCTTTGAGCTTATTTTTTGATTCAAGAGCACCAGTCCTGATGTTGGGAACCTCTGATTTCAGTTAGGTGAAGAGGCTCTGTCTCTGTGGTCTCTGCACCTTGACTGCTGCTTGTGTTATTATGGACACATTTGGTCGTGTTCGTGTTTTGACCCACTTTGCCCCAACAAACCAAACCGTTGCGTGTCTTTAGCCTCTTTCCCTTTTGGATCTAACCTTGCTTGTGATGCACTTTGCACACATTGGCCCAGCACGCTGGGATACGTGCTGATGTCCTGTTTTATGATTGGGTCACAGCGCTGATCCCATGTTTGGTGACTGAATCAGTGTTGATATCCTGTGCCTGCTGAAAACAAGCCCTTTTAAGCTCTTGCCTCATGTGAAGCTCGAACACTCCTGACTTTAACATGGTGAGCTTGTGCAGCTCTGCGTGACGGGTACCATCCAGTGTTTGTCAGGGCTCCACTAAAGCATCCAGATAGAAAAGTGGGGGCTGTAATATTAAATAAATGTGTTCTGTCATAAACTCCTTTAAAGGTTTTTGTTTTTCCACAGTTTTAACAGAAGTCACACGGTTCACAGAAGCATCAGATGTGGTTTGACAAACCTGCTTGAACTGACTGAAAATCAGCAGAGAAAACCAGGGCAGTGGCTGATTTATTACAAGAAATTACAGTGACAATGTGCAGAAAAGCAGCAAATCTTGCACAGAGGCAAACCGTTTAGAGGGAGCAGGACTTGCAATGTGTTTCTGGTTATCTCGGGCTCATTTTTGATCTGTAGTATTTTTCCATATTCCCTCCAATGCACGTGTGCGCATCTTTTTATTAAGATTTTTATTAGGTATTCATTTTAGCTACACAGTGTCGACTAAGTGGAAAAGTCTTTTTAATGATTTATTTTAGCCTTAAACGGATCAGACTTTGAATAGACCGGCTGCTGAATTACGCGGTGCCAAATTACGCACAATAAGCAGCAGTCACATCATAACTTTCAGCTCGTCTTTAACTTCTCAGTGCGCAGAATAGTGTGTTATGTGAGGCTGAGCTGCTGCTGCTGTTTCTGTCTTGATCTGAACTACTAACCAAGTCTTAGAGAGATCAAAATTCAATCCCGTTCTGAGAAAAAAAGAGAAATGACGTTATTTGAATATGTGCCCAAAATCCTTAATGAATAACTTAGGACGAGTAGGAGGCAAATGCTGCCCCAGCTGTTTCCTGTTGAAAATGTCTGTGTAATGTAGATAAATGTGAGGGATTTTCTCTCTAAATCCGTCTCCTGTTCGCTAAATCTCACTTCTCCAAAACGAGCCTGCGCAATGGAACAAAGTCGGAATATTGAGATGTGACATTGCCCGCATCTCATCTTCTTTCTCCCCGTTTTTTAATGACTTCAAACAAGTTCATTTTCGCCGGGCTTTGTCTTACGGAGACCCGTGGGGATGTCTAGCGCTCTTTCCTCTCAGTGGCATTTATGTGATGTCTTCAAGGTAACTTACCTGATTTCCTTTGACACTGTAGATTATCACCTTGCACAGAGCATCCTTATCTAGTTTAAGCTGAAACAAAACTAGAGATTTTCAGTCGCTTATTTATTTACAGCTTTGAAATTCATACAAATGCGGATTTATCCATATTTATCCTTTTTGATCAGTTACTGAACAACTGTCCTGCATGTTCTGGTGTTTCTTTTTCTTTACACGTAGAAACAATGTTTGCTTTAATTGACTTTTTCTTTTACTTTTGGAAATCCTGACATGAATCGTGCATGACTTTCACTGCTCGGACTAATGGATTTTCATCCTCAGCGCCTCTGTGCGCTCTTTTTCACCAGAAAGCTCTAATGCAGCTCTCCAACTTTCAAAGTAATTACTGCTGAGTCTGCATTATTAAGTGCTAAATGCCTAACCTGACGCTGCGGGGTTAGCAGAAAGGAGAGCTTAACGTGAAATACGTCTGGGCGTTGGGTTTGTGATGTGGATGGATAATGTCCCGTGTTTATTCTCTTTATTATGTATATTTGGTCCACTCAGCTTCTTCCGCTGTGTTTGGCGGGAGAGCAGTTTTCCGTCTCACATTTTGGATCGGAAAGCTCTCTGGTGTTCTTTTGCGTATTTTATTCAGCTTTTAAAATGTTGTGATTTTGCCTAACGATGCGCTGACAGTTGGTTTTGGCACAGTGCAAACGCTGTAATGTAATGTCACACATAAACTGCTGTGAACTTATTGGGACGCATACAAAGTGTATTTCCAAATTGGACGCGCTCTGCTCGGTTGCGCACAGGCGCTCTGGAGCATCAGAGCTAGTCAGCCTCCCGTTCGGCTGTTTCACTCTGGCATCAAGTGAGTGTTTGGGTTTAAGTCATCTTCCTCCACATTTCCAAAACCCTGTAAAGTTACCATCTGTGGCCACCAGCACTTGTATTTCTTTTTTCCCCTTTTTATAGCAGAGGGAAAAGCCTTAAGCTCACTGGTTTCAATCTCATGTAGGAAAATGTGCAACAGTGGGACTACTGATGCGCCCTTGAGCAAGGCACTGAGCCACTAACTGCTACAGCAGATTTGCTCAATAGCCAGTAGTGCATTAAGAAAAGCCTTGATTTAATTAGTGATTGCATGAAAATGCTGAAGCTGTCCCTCTCTCCCTGTGCGCAGAGTGTCATGTGCTGGATCTCCTGTAGCCACACCCTCTCGCTACTGCTGTGCGTCCTCATCCTGACTCCGACGGCAACAGGGCAGATCCCCCCAGAGACCCTGTGCGGGGCGGAGCTGGTCGACACGCTGCAGTTTGTGTGTGGAGACAGAGGCTTTTATTTCAGTAAGTGCACCTTTTTATTTATTCATAAAGGTTGGCTGTATCTGTCCCAGCGCTCTCCACCTTCAGCAGGCTCATAAATAAAAAAGCAGCCAGTTTGACATCTTGTCCTGACTTTCCCTACGTCAGTGTTCTCCTTCTTCCCCCATTCATTCCTATTCCACTGTTACATCCTACAATTCATGTCTTTGTTTCAGTGCTTAAGTCATATTTACGGACATTTAAAAACCTAAATGAATGTAGAATAATAAGTAACTGCATTACTGAATCACTGTTTCACCCACACGGGAAGGACTTCAAGTGGAATTTGGCTCATTATCTATAAGAAGAAGAAGGAGCAGAAAGTAAACATTGCAGTAAATTTTTCTTCTTTACTACAGAGAATGGAAAGCTACAAAAAAATCCACAAAGAATCAATTTCCATCTATCCATCCATTCCCATTTAAATCTCAGATTTTTCCACAGGATATATGGTGCTACCAAGGTTAGGTGCAGTGTTCCACCGGCAGCCAATGTTTCCCAAAACCCTTATCCTGGTTGTTCTGTCAGAAACAAGCAGCGCAACTGTACATAAGTAGCTGGCTCAAACACGACAGGGTTGAAGTTTATAACCTAATTCCTTGGCTGACATCCATCAGTTAAGCCAATATGCACCTCAAGGAGCATCAAGAGTCAGTTTTATTTTATAATAATTGATTGTCCATCTGAATTCTGTGCAGTTTTGACACAACAATCCATTGTTAATGGTTTGGTTCGGTACCAAGGTTATGAAAGATTTTCCACATGTGGTAGACTTTGTCAGCTGCCAGTTTCGAAAAGAAAAGAAGATGATTTCTGAGGGAAATCAGCAGCATACAGAACATAGTGCATTTGCAGTTGCTCTCTTTTCCAGTAATTGATTGCTTTTGCCTCAACCTGAACTTGGAAAAGTTTGTAGAGAAACCTTCTCAAAAACTTGATGATTGATAGAGGATTAGACGTAAGGAGGTGGCAGTCTGAAAAACTTAAAGGACAAAAACTACAGATTTTCACAACTTTTAAGGAGGCACTTACATCCTGAGAGGGACTATTTCTACATAAAGTCTCTGTAGAACATGAATGTATGTACAACATGTCATAATCCGTCTAACAGTTACAGATATAGTATTTCAGTCTTGATCAAAGTAGTGGGTTGGCCACAATAATGCCATCCTTGGAGCTACGCTGCTAGCACGGACATGGACTAAAACCTGGACAGAAAACAACTCATCTCCCCAGGTCAACCTCAATGACCATAATGGCCATTTGTTGCTACACTGTCATATGACCTACAGGAGCAACCAATTGCAGGTGGCAAGTGCATTTTGAAATATGGGGAAATAGCGCCCCTATGGCAACAGGTGTGTCTTGAAATTGCACCCTGATGGAAACCGAAGTGCTGGACCTCCATCATCATAGAAGTAGTTGTAAACACCCAGTTACAATTATGCAGTCACTACTGTTTGGTTACACTGAGGAACAAAATCAACTCGATGGAAGTTTAGTAAGAAGAGTTTTTGCTTAAAATAAGTACTTCCTTAACTTGACACAACATGGCTATAGTATCCTGCTGGAATAGACGACATATGGACACATTTCTTACATTTCTGTTACTAAAATTCCTGTTTTAACGGTAAAGTTTCTAAACAAACTATTTAATTTAATTTAATTTTCAAACATTTTTTTCAAAATCACTGCTGAATATGTCAAAGGTCTGTGAACAGTGTTCAAGTACACACTGAAATGAAGTGTCCCCTGGGCGTCTGAAAACCGCATTCAAATTCCCACTGAGATCTCTGACAATACTAATAATTAAAATTCCGGTCTTGGAATGGAACCATTTTCAACAGTATGCCACGAAACTTACTTTCTTACTGCATTACAGTAGGACAGAGAGGACTGTATGTCTGCATGTGGTCCACTTAATTCTTGACCATCTGTGTCTTATTAGCTTCTCCGTCAACCCTGTCTCCTAAAAATTCCACTCCTATGCAACTAAACTGCAACCGCGATTACATTTTTTGAAGCGGACATAATCAAATAATAATTACTTTAAGACGTAACATATTTTTTGAATCAACGACGCACTACATTTATTAATGGAAAGCAAGTCGCAAAGAGGTGGATGGAGAATGGAGGATGTATAATGCGAAGGACTGACAAACCACAAACCCCAGTTTGAGTGCTCCAGTTGCAATTACGTTCCCCGTTTAGTTGTATAGAAGCATCATTTTTAGGAAACTGTGTTGTGTCAGTCCAATCCTTTCATGAACCACCTGTTTGGACAATTAAGACCACTGTTGTTTCTGACAGCAGATTTCTGTCGGTCAGTCTGTCACTCATCCAGCCTCTCCAGCCACATTTTCCAGCGCTTCCTGGGAGATCCTGAGATCGGATACATAATCCATGCAAGTTTTTCTGGTTCTTTCCTGCGTTGTTCCAAAATTTAATCGCACCCTAACCCCCAGCATAACTTCAACCATACCATCAATGGTTAAGGTAAATAAATTAAAATCTGTTTGCAGGGACAGTTCTTAAAAGGTTGTAACGTAATTACCGTAGCTTGTTTGCTGCATCATCCAATTTCAACATCCTGTCTGGCAGTAAGGTCACTGTGCACCTTGCGGCTGCTCCCCACCATTCCCCCTGGCCTGCCCCCCCCTCTCTGCATGCAGCTTTTCCAGGACCAGTCAACATCATTCCCTGCATTAGGCCCTTTGTACGGTGTTTGCCAGAGAGCTGTTGGAGAGCCACCAAACTGCTGCAAAGCTGGGAGCCTTGTTCGTCCAGATGCTGCTGGCAACACACACGTTCTGTGAAGTGGTCATGACAGCTTTGACAGCTTTCTGCCAGTTAAGATGTTTGGGTCTATGGATTCTCTCTGCTGTAGCACTTCTCCTATTATAAATTACAATGTTCTCTTCATTTACACTGAGAGACAGTGGAAGACTGTGGATTACATGGTTAAAAATTACGTTTGAGGACTCAATTTATCCATATTCATCATCCACTGTTTTGGACTCTGGGTAGGCAACTGCTTCTTCAGTCTGCATTCACTGTTTTTATATGATGAAACAATCAAATCTTCAAGACTAACTTGACGTCAGCATCTTTTGGCCAACTTTTATCTTCAACATCAAACTCACTGGTAACTATCCTGTTAAAGGTTTATTTGGCAGCTTTTTAACTGGTCACAAGCTAAAAGTTGATGAAATGTTTAGGATGTTGATCAGTTATGACAGTGTCCAGAGATTTGATGATGTGTGAGCGTGTGACAAAGTGTTGGATACTGATCGCAGAACTTTAGTACAGTTTTATAAATCTTTCTCATGGGCTACAGAAGTTCTGCACTACTGTCCGTATTATATCTCCTGAGAAAACGTTGAATGGAGGCCAATGTAACTCATGAATCCTCATGCAGGATGTACTTCTTAACCAGGAACAGACCTTTTTGTGGTCTGTTCCACATTGTATTTGTCTTTCCTGCATTACCTTACACTGAGCCGTCACTGAACTGCACAGGGTCCGTCTATTAATGCCACATTTCTTGTGTTGAAAAAGGGGTGCATCTTACAAACACTCCATCCTTTATCTGAAGAGAGAATGAGGTTTGAGCAGCGGGGTGCTGTGCCTCGATAAATATTCCACTCTCTTTCTCACTCATTCTCTTTTTTTATTCCTTTTCTCCTCTCATTCAGCTGCCACATGTACCCGTGGCTGTTGTGCTTAAAATATCTGGAGAATCAATTTGGGTTCTGTCGTCTGAAGCGTAACACCTTGGCCAAAGGAGGCGTGCTCGTTTTCCTGAACTCTTCGCCTCAAGCCTGGCAGCCTTCTGACTGATAATGTGTCCTGAGACAGTGCTGCAGTGACAGTGGGCTGTTCTGTGCAGAGAGTGCTTTTGCCAATCCACCTTACACGTGTAGCCAGTGAAGTAGCACAGGGTCATTTTAAGAGTACAGATTTCCTACCCTGACAAAATTGCTAAATACTAGTTGGTGGAATTTTTTAACGTAATGAAACAAGCTGCGGTTTCATAAACAGAGAAAAAAAATCCACAAGCCCAGTCAGTTTTTCCAATTATTAGCCTGACCTAGAAATCCTCTGTTGTGTTTGTAATGCTTTAGCAGACAGAACTGTGATGTGATTTCACTGGGATGTTCATTCCATGAAATAATCATTATAGAGAGAGCATGAAATATAGAATCTTACTGGTCTTGTTGATTTATGGAAAACAAATAATCCCCAAATTATCAAGAATTACAACAAAAATGGAATAAACATCAGTTTTTAACATACGTTATTAAGAAAAAAGTCTAGAGTACATTTATTACAGTAATGTCAAAGCAATGTAGGGTGGAAGGGGGAGGGGAGGCTTTGGTAAGTTGCCTTTCTCTTCAAAGTTTGTCCAGTTTATTCCTCTTTCATTCCGAGAGAGGTAGAATGTGTAAACAGCATGTCACATACATGCACGCGCACATGCGAGCACTCAAACACGAATAGGTAGGCCTTGTCCCTCAGCAGCAGGGGATTATGTGGATTACAGGATGATCAGAACACCTCCCCTCTCTCCCTGGTTTTACAGTGGACCAAAGAAAGACCTCCTGTGTCTTCTCCATCACTGTGAAAAGGTGTAGTTTTCCCATTAAGACCTGGACTAAAAATCTCTGAGCAGTCTCTGTCTGTGAATTACTGCTCAGCAGAACAAAGAGGCGTCTCATGAAAAGGATACGCAGGCCTCCTGCAGATTTAGATCTGTACATTAGGTGAAGCCGAGACACCAGGGATTTGCAGACTTTACCTTTGAAATTTTTCATCACTTTAATCAAATGCATAATAACATCGGACGGCTACAAAGACAAAAAAATGAGAATAAATTGACTTGGACAAATGGAACGAAAGTGAAGTGTACGGGTGTTAAAGTTGGAGAACTTGCTTTATTTATAATCTTACTTACCTAATTTAAGAACAACCAGATGAAAAGAAATCCAACATTTTCCTATTCCTTAGTTTTTTAAATTATCCTTAAAATAGCTGGGATCTATTCTTTTTTATATAAATCTTGTTTCCAAGAAATTACCTGCAGTGTGGCCAAAACAAACCCTCAATAAAGCCATGTGATCTAAATTGATAATGCTGTGAACAACACTTTTAACACTAGTGGCAGTGCATTGGATGTGATTTTAGTGTCACAGCACAGTAATGTGAAGAACACTTCACTCGTGCCATAAACTCTTTGTGGTACCAGTGATAAAGAGGTAGTTTCCAGTACTTTAGCAGCTCTTATAGTCCCTGCCCAGCCGTAAACTCCCTCACACTTTGCAGGAAGAGCAGTGCACCAGCGCCAAGAATCCACTGGTTTTTTATTGACCATGACCAAGCTGTAAAACTCAGATGCTTTCTGTACCACTTTGGAATGGGGGAATTCAGCCATTTCTCTCCAGTGTCGCTCCTTAGAGGAATGAACACTATGTATGCTGAGTCTGTAAACTCCAAACCAAATATGTTAGATGGAGCAATGTGGTGACATCAGATGAAACAACCGAAAACTAAACTCTAACAGGTTGAAGATAATTGATGCTATACTGCAGGCTGTTGACGGGCTGATGTATAAGGTTCTGCACTCCAAAGCAACACTCTTTAGAGAGTCCAACACTTAGGAGGTGGTTCTGAAATAACGTTGATATTTGGACGATGGCAACTGTAGGCAGATCCGCAGCAGACGCAATCTATAGTTTCTGTAACTGAGTGCTACAACAATAGTAGCACTGTTTGGGAAAAAAAAAAACGAAGCCCTGTTCGTAACATCGTCATCATCTGTTCATCGCACAAAATCCCATAAAAGCGGTGACATGCTGCTCTTTAACAAAGTTGGGGGAGTTAAGAACATGGCCACAAGGGGCAAAACACGTCCACAGTAAACAAGTGGTAAAAAAGTGAGATTTAATGAAAATTTATTTATTTATTTCTAGCCCGACTATTGAGCTGTATGCTCTCGATAATTGTAAGTTTGCCAATAAATTTCAGAATACACCACTTTAAAGGGAACTTCGTATGTTATGTTTGGCAACGCGGGAGAACTGAATTTCTCTTGACGTTCTTGAGACAGAAATCACCTTGACATTGATGTGCCTGGGTGCTCAACAGCTACTTTGCTTTTAATAAAGCTTTTCGTTGGTAGTTATCAGTGAAGATGCAGACAGGAAACGAGAGAGAGAAAGAGGACATGCAACAAAGGTCCAGAGGAACCGTTTGGCTAATTAAACTTTCACTTCTAATGAAAATGATGTACAGACCGTATTATCTTTGGGAGATAAGCAACAATATAAGATAATAAAAGCTGGAAAGGACATCATCGCGTTGGCTGGACCACTGACACGCTTTCTAGTACGATCTAAAACTGACCTTTGCGAATATTCGCCCTTCGTGCCTCCTCCAGCCTCAGTGGTGGGAAGCGCTGTCAGAAAAGGTCATTTACCCTCTATTTGTTTAACAAAAGTCAGATAAAACGACTCTTTGGTTATGAGGGATTACAGCATTTATCTGTGGAACTGCAGCATTTAAACCTTCCAAAGCTTTTAGACCTGATTATTATATGCGTGTGTGTGTCCCCCCAACCTGCTCAAGCTGATTATCCTAAATGTTACAACCGGTGCCAGCTGATTTTTCTCTCCCTTCCAGCTGTTTGTGCAGCAGGGTTGAAAGCTATTTTCAGAATAATAGCGGATGTTAATTTGCAAGGCTTTGTTGGTTGGGTCTGGAAAACAGGTCAGGCAACAAGGCACGGCCCTTCTTTTGGCTTTCAGGAGCCATTATATAATCGTGAGCCAAGCCCCAATGTCGTATTTCTCTCTTTCTAAATTTCTTGACATCAGGTGCTAATATAACAGCCAATGCTGATCCCAGTGATACACACCGCGAGGGAGAAATAACAGATTGTACAGACGATACTAAAAGTACAGAAGTGACTTACCAAGAAAAGCAGTGGAATACCAGGCTATAAAGAGTGTACCTGTCAATAAATTACAATTTGAAATGAATGAAAACACAGCTGTCTAGATATTTCATTTAGCAATCATTTTAAGAGTGAGAGAGCTGGGTAAAGCCGGTCCCTCTGTTCCCTAAATAATGCAGATGCACGATGTATTTTTAGCAGTGTCTCTATTGTCCCACGTGTCCTCTCTTTCATTCACACCTCCGTGAGCTTCGCCTCTGCTCTGTGTCTGGGAGTTTGAGTCCGGGCAGAAAAGATGCTTCTGTTTCTGAATGAAAACTGCTTTCTGTCCAAAACAACATTGTCAGGACAAGGCAGACACAGAGCAGAAGTTAATGCACTTTGTCAGCGCTGGCAGACTTCTGAGCCAAGAGCTATTAACTCTGAGAGGGAAAGGCATTTCCTCCTTGTAAATGCCATATTAAATTATTATTATTTCATTTGGTAACAGGGAAAAGTCCATCAGGGCTATATTGCTCAAGGTGAGCGGGGAATTGTAAATGGAGAGTCTTTGGAGAGAGCTTTTCAAAAGGCCACCAAACAAGGGTGGGTTTGAGAGGCGTAGGAGAGATGAAAAAGGAAGTGAGTATTGGCACCATGATAACTTGATGTGGTCATTCAGTCGACAGGCTGAGTGTCGATTTTTAAATACTTATTTAATTTACACCACTACAACATTTCCACTGCACCTTTGCTGGATTTCAGTTTTTTAAATTTACCTTAAGGGAAAGTTTTGGCACGAGTTGCATCGTCCCTTCGTCTTTAACATCAGTGTTCTGGGTGACCTTTCAGGCTACACAAGGCTTTGCCAAATTAAAATGTGAATGAACACTGGGGGCACAGCCAATGGGGGGGTGCGGCCTCTACGCCTGCCTGGCTGTTTCTGCAGGTTGATCGAGCCCAGAAGGCTTGTAGTTTGGCCCTGCTGGACGGGCGTCCATGTAAAAAGAAAACGGCGACGTGATATTCTCAGCGTCTGGGTGACTGTGACCCCTGTTTTACAGGGAACCAGCTGCCAAAAAGGGGCTCCACAGCGTGTGCAACATGAGGCAATGTAAATTTTAGGTGAAAGGAAGTTCTGTTAACTGATATAAAGCACTGGAGAGAAAAAGAACTGACTGTTAAATAAACCCGCAGCCCGATCACTGCTGCACCTGTTCAGATTGTTTCAGAAGAAAAAACAAACAAAACTAAAGTGTAAAATCAGATTATGTCATTCTAATACTGTTTAGCTGTTTATCTTGTATACTAGGACAAGCAAGACCAAAGGTAGATTTATGCTTTATTGTTCATGTTTTCACAACTACAGGTTTCCTTTTTTACATTACATTAGAAAAAGCGTTTTTTTATGTTTCTTTGGCAAGTCTAACTCTTGGCTCGCAAATCTGGCAGGAGTTGCCAGTTAATCCATTATATTAATCCATTCCTGACACTTTTGCTCGTGTATTCTGGGTTGCTCTTACTCTTACTACAGTCCCATACTCAAAGCTTGACAGGCCTGTTGTGCTGCCCCTCTCCAACAGGTAAACCAACAGGCTATGGCCCCAATACGCGGCGGTCCCGCGGCATTGTGGACGAGTGCTGCTTCCAAAGCTGTGAGCTGCGGCGCCTGGAGATGTACTGTGCACCTGCCAAGACTAGCAAGCCAGCTCGCTCTGTGCGTGCACAGCGCCACACAGACATACCGAGAGCACCTAAGGTTAGTACCGCAGGGCACAAAGTGGACAAGGGCACAGAGCGTAGGACAGCACAGCAGCCAGACAAGACAAAAAACAAGAAGGTGAGCACAGCACCAAACAGATACACTCTTTAAAAATAAAGGTTTACTCATGAGGAAATGTGGAAGAAAAAAAAGCAATAGGATTCTGTCAGAGCATGCACACGATATTCAGAGAATGATCAAGAAATAGTTTGACACTTTTTTTGACACTTTGGGAAATTTGCTTATTTTTTTTCTTACCAAGAGTGAAAGAGAGTGAAGATTGATGCCACATGTTGATCTATTTAAAAATAGGAGGCAGATTATCTTACCGACATGAGAGTGGTGTCAAACTACTCATCTCATTCAGCACATTTTCGAAGTTGTCAGACTGTTAGGTCATTAGGTTCAAGCTTTTTAACTGTAATTTATAGCAAGATAAATAAATTCATCCAAGTTAAGTGGCATCATTTTCCTCCCACAGAGACCTTTGCCTGGACATAGTCATTCATCCTTCAAGGTATGCATGCCACATTATTTTACTGTTTCTTATTATGTCATTTGAACTCCTGTAACGCATATAGTCAGCACTATGACAGTTTTAGAGCCGAACAAGCTTAATTTCAGATTTATCTTAACTCTCAAACTGTGAGGTCTAAATACAGACTTTGTTTCATCACCGAGTTGCCAACATGCAAGAGAGTGTGATCCTATTAAAATTTGACCATGTGCTTTTTACCCTTCTCTCAAAAAAGAAAACCATTAGCAAGAGAAGGAACTAAGTGGTTTTTGTGGTAGACCAAGTGGCACTCCCGCTCCCCAGGCAGAAACTCCGCTCTGCTGCTGCTGAACATTGTGTGCTGAAATCCTGGCGTCTCAACCGTAGCAGACTGACACATTTGAAGTCTAGAGATGAAGCATGCATTTCAGTCACATCAGGTTTAGGGTGGCACCCTGTGTTTCTACGTCATCGTGGTGCACATGCTCATGCTGGTGTTGCAGTAAAGGTCAAGCTTAAATTTGAATTCTTCAAATTTTTGGTGTCAAAGTAACCGTAGTCATACTATAGCTGTTGTGCACCAGTTTCCATTCCAAGATAAAAGAAATATTTGTGGACCGGTACGTGTAAACATCTAGACTTTAAATGAATGGAAAGGTGGTCTGTTTGGTATCTGTTGACTGACATTTGAGGACCAGGGCATTATCTTCTGTGTTGCATCTGACCTAAGATGTTCAGTTGATGATAGTCCTGCGCAGTATTCTAAGATTGGCTTGACAGAAGACTGGCAATTGTCACCAGATTCTAAAGCATACAGTATGTATACTGGTAAACACTGACTGTGCTCAGATGTGCATCTGTAATGTCCCAACCCTCCTCAAACCAGAAAAAACATGCACTAACATATCAGACAAAATTGTTCTTTAGGGTTTAGACATCTGTTCATTTACAACCTTCAGCTTTCAGAGGACCCACGGTGCTGCCGCATTTGTATTTCACTTGGAAAGTGGAAGCTACCAGGCTAAATTACCAAGCCATCAGTTTTCCTAGTGTTAATGTTGGCACTGATGCCCACTAGGCACCACTTTTATTTCATGTTATTTCAACAGCTATTGTGGCACGGGGCCCACATCATGGGGCACCATGACACACCATGATGTCCCGAGCAAGGGTTAGCTCCCGTTGGCTAGTGTTAGGTGATGGTAAATGATCACAGTGTAAGCAACAACTAGAATCCTGTAACCTCTGTACTCCAGTAATTGGAATTGAGTGAGTTCTGCTCAAAACACAGATGTGACTGAAATCTTTTTTAGACATTGGATATGTAACATTGCTGGGAAGAGCAGTCTGTAAAATGTATTTAAATTTTTAGGCTTGTGACGTGTTGAAATTGATAAAGATGCGGACTTCAGTCCCCAAAAAGTCTCATATTTTAGCCTAAATGTGTTTGTCTTTATTTCTCCCTTTTGCAGGAGGTTCATCAGAAAAACTCAAGTCGAGGCAACGCAGGGGGAAGAAATTACAGAATGTAGGGAAGGAGCGAAAGGACAAATGCACAGCGGCACGGGAAGAGAGAGGGGAGTGGCCTTACCTGGTACCCCTGTGGAATGGTTCACTGTAAAACAAAACAGAGGATGCTAACAGTGGTCTGAAAAGCTCTTCAAAATGATTGAAACCTGAAAGTTAGGTGGTGTTCAGGGGTTTGATGAGAGATTTTGTGATTATTTTATACACTGCACCATTCCATATTGGGAGGAATATTTTGTTAATGAAATGTAACAGACTAGTTTAGCTGCTGAGACACAAAAACAAGAGCGTGTTATACCTCCATGTGTGAGCTGCAGCATCTCCTGGCTCTAGGAAAGGTGGGAATGCATCTGGGCTTCAGCCAGTTCAGAGAGTGGCAGACTGTGTCTGAGAATGAGTGGTGCATCCAGCCCCCCTTAACTTTATGGAGGTAAATCCTTTTACTCCAAGAGAGTGGATTCATTCACTCTTTTGGCAAGACAGGATATTTTATCACTGGGCACATTTAAAAGTTAATATCCTAGTCAAAATCTGATTATCTTAGGGTCAGGGTTTGCTTTATGGACGATGCATTACTGAGGATTATTTTAAAAGAGTGAAACAAGGTTTGCTTTAAGGGTAAAAACCAGGTGGTTCGAGTTCACACATTGTAGTTATTTTTCCCTTGAGGCCAAGTCAAATCCCTACTTCTCAGCGGGCGAAGGCAGGGTTCGTCTGTCTAAATGGAGTCACTAGAAGGCTTGAGTCCAGTCCAAATCCTTCGTAAGCCTCAGGAAGTGTTACGATTCTGAGAGCTGAGTCCATAGTCTAAACACTTGTATAACAACAGATCAAGCACCATTAGAGGGGATGTTGAGAAAGCTGGGGAGTACAGTTGGTCCTAGAAAAATAAGATTGTGCAAAAACTGAGAACCAAATTACCAAAAGCAAATTTGATTAAAGTCTTTTTGGCCAGTCGGTGCATGGTGCTTGTTTGGTTGGCAGAAATGGGTCATTTGGTGGATTCAAGGTGCATTTGGCACAAGTGAGTGGAATAAATCAAATAATGACAATCAAGCAACATGTTTGTCGTCTGCATCCTTTTCACATGTCACCACCCTGGCCAAATCTGATTTTTGTCAACAATGCAGTTGCCCAGTGATCCAACATTTGAGTCTGTGTAGAGGCCTGTGTTCAAGGTTATGCGCAAGTCATGAAATTGTAGTCGCTTCAAATCAACTTCTCTATACACTATAGTGAAATGTTTTTCTTCCACTCCCGAAGAGCTTTTCAAATGCTCCTAGATGTATTAATGCTGAAGTTCAAAGATAAAACCTATAACAATAGTCAACTAGATGGGGAAGTTTAATGATTGATCAACATTGGCTGGTGATATTTTTAGTTGAGTCAGGTCGAGAACTTTGCTACTTCGCTTGTCGCTTGGACTGCATTATATGTCGTGATAATGAGAGTACAACGAAACACTGCAACATCCATTGCAAAATTCGCCAGAGAAACACGCAAATTAAACGATTTGGCAAATATTGCACAACAAAACGACAAGTTCTCCTGGAGATGTTGTATAATGATGTATAACTGTACACAAATACAAAGCACCCAGTGTAAATGAGAGTTGTGTAACTGTGAGCAAGGGTCAAGCACACACAGACAAGACACATACACCAGTTTCACGAAAAGCCTGTTCTAAGAAGTCCTTGCATGAGGACTGACAGTAATGGCTGGTTGTTCAAGCCTCCATGCAGATTTACAGTCATTTTAATGCACAAACCGCCCAAGACATCTTTGGCTCTGCCTCCTCTGCCTGTGTATAATCAAACTGTACTCCCATTTATGTTAACCTATGCATTACTATCATTCATTGTACATGATGGTTTCATATAACAAAACTGTATTAAGAATCCTATCCACTGTATAATGGTGCTATTTTGTAGTTTGTTACTTGCAAGAGATGGCTAACACAGACAGATGGCAGGGCTTACATTGGAGTTCTTCCCTTTTGCACAGCCTTGTGGCCACCATTTTAATAGTGTTTTTATTTGTAAGCTGTTTCAATAAGGTAGTAGTGTAAGCGAGTAAATGTATCAGTGTGAAATCTGTGAATGCATGGAGAATAAAAAACAAAGAAAAAGAAAATACCATGATGTGGTCCCAAGAAGGCAAAATGCTATTTTTTCTACTGTTTTTAAATTATTTTCTCAATATAGATCCCTTATGCCAAATAACTTGACAAAAGTACTGTAAACTGTGATTCTTCCAATTGTATTTAGATTCTTAAAAGTCATGATGTGCTTTTGTCTGTCCTGAGATGTGTGCGCGTACATGCACCTCGCTGGAAGTAAAAAGGTACACTTCAAAAACATGAGACTACGTAACTTTTGCAGAACACCGGCCGCCGTGGCCATGAGTGGTAATTATAGGACAATCACTGAATATCACACATTCGATTTGCCTTAACCTCCCACCATTCTCTTTTTTCTGATACTTTAAGGACATAAAAATGTTCATTTGTAACATGGTAAAATTTAGTGAATCGTTCATGCAAGCAACAAAGAGACACATAGTAAGAAAGCTTACTCATTAATGTCACACAGCATTTGGCTTATGGGAATAATTTGGTGGGATTTGCTGACTTGTTTTCTTGGCTATGAGAAGATCAATAAAACCGTCATGTCTGTACAATAAATATGAAACATGCTATTTAGCTTAGCTTAGCATTAAGAGAGGAGGAAAGGATAGTCTGGTTTGCCCTCTAGCTTTTCCCTCATGAGAAGGGACTAAAACCTAAAGTGTCAGTGTTTTTCTTTTCTTTTAGAAAACTACATGTATCTTAATGTGAGCTAGTAGCTGTTAGTAGATTTTGTTTTTTTTATTTGGACAGAGCTAAGCTAGCTCCAGTCTTTATGCTAAGCTAACAGGCTTTGGCTGTAGCTTCATATTTAGCATACAAATATGAGAATGTTGCTGATATTCTCATCAAACTCTTGGCAAGAAAACATATTTCCCAAAATGTCAAATTAAGGCTTTAAGTTTGCTAGCAGTAGCTAACATTAGCCTGCATTAGCCACAGGTCTTATTAGGCCAAACAAAGTTGTAGTGATTAAACTAGTGAGTGCATTTACCTGCACATGGTGTGTTTCTGCTTAACAATTCAGTTTCATTTGTAACAGAAATATTTTATTTCTTTTAACAAAAGTTACATAGTCTCGCTTTAAAAATAAACCAGCATTTATTTTGTCCAAAAATCTTTTGTTAAACTGAATTAAAACATACTTTCAGATTCAATTAAAACTTTTTATCTGTAATGATCAAGACTTTAAATTCAGAATTTGCGTGTAGTTTTGTGTCTCCTCTTCTCTTATCAGTCGACCTGGCGCCTGAAATGAAAAAGAAGCTAGTTGGAAGACATTGCTGATGCTCTCAGATCTTCAGATAAACAATACAAACCAAAGACTTTTTAATGAGAACAAAGCCTCACTTAGCATCATTATACCATGAACTTATGACCAGCTCCCTGTTGGAAATGCACTGCAGCTACAATATTCCCTTCACACACTGTCTTTATTATCTGAAATACAGCTTGTGTAATAAATAGTAAAGTGCAAAAAAAAAAAAAAAAAAGCTACAGCAACCTACAGCTACAGCAATCATGTGACTATGAATCATTTAAATATATATTTCTGTTTGTCACGTGTGAAATGATCATTAAGCCTGAAAGGTTGGGAGTGTGTGAGAAATCCACAGCTCTGTGGGATGTTTAGTAAGAAAATATAATTTCCTGAAGCTCACTGAAGAAACTGTTTGATTACAGCGCTGTTATTTATGGTGCTTGATTGCCTTCTGTAGGAAAAAATAATTACTGACAAATTGTTCACCATTCCTGCTGAATAAACCACTTGTCAACATCACAGAAGCGACTCGAGAGTTTTTTCATGCACATACATTCATATAATCATTTTGCAAAGATATGACTTGCTCTGCTCACAACATTTAAGGAAACTTAAACACACAAACAGCATATAATTACAGAGCGCATACAAATATTTTCATGCATTTTGGCTGTAGATGAAGCCGTAAGCTAAGCAGAGGCATTTTACATCATGCAGGATGAAACTGAGTGAATGACAAAGCGATACTTCCTGAAGAGGTGTCAGGGTCTGCCAAAGCAAACACGGCGGGGCGTGGTGCTCCCCGAGCTCCAGAGAGCTGCGTGTTCAGCTCTTTGGAGGATGCTCGCAGTGACAGTGCTGAGAGTACTATCTGTCAGCACTTTTTGAGCGGATGTATATGGTACAACAATGAAACCCTGATAAATTGGTTCTCTGGCAGGCGCTCAGCAGACAGCGGAGATCAAAATATGGCACAGCAGGGAGGTTGGCGAGTTCCCGGTCATACTGGCCATCCTGGATGTTATTTCATCCTTTTCAGTTACTAATACAGAATCAATTATCTCACCCTAGTGGTCCATTTGCAGGCTGCAAGCTTGCAAGTTTTTTGGGTTCACATAAAGACAGAAAGTGTGTGCAGAGAGGCCTGAGCAGTTGTGGGTAACCGAGCCATAACAAACATGCCAATGATCAAAGTGAAAACATGAGCAGTCACATTATAATTGAGTTGTAATTATTAACATGTAAACATCAGGAGGTGTTGAAAGATGTTCTCTTTGTCTTCTTATATATGTGCTAATTTTGGACTTCATGGTGACTGAAAGGCTGCAACACATAGCTGTTTGAATAACCTCAAGAACCAGGACGGTTCTGGAAAGAGTACAATCCGTTCCCATTGATCTGCATGCACTCAGAATCCAGTGCATCTAAGGACACAGATTTTGGACTGAGCCCTGAAACACAATCTCACCGCACTCTTCAACTCCTCATCTTAAGCACACAATTGTCTTTTGAATGACCTTGTGGTCTGTTTTACTACACTCACCAATTTTACTACTTATTCTACTGGTTGTTTTACAGGAAAAGTGGTTGTAAGGCCTCATCAGTCTTCAGCCATTTAATTCTTTTCCAATAGGACACACAGGATTTCACTTTGCTGGGTTTTAACTTTTGCTTCTTCTGTTGTCAACTCAGCAACTGTTGGCTCTAACCCCAAATATTTTCATACCCCAGAATTGTATTGAGTCGATCGTGACACATTTACAAGTAACTTCGTGTCACATTTTATTGTGACTGTGAACTAAGGCCAGATGTAAAAGGAAATGGAGGCACATGAGTCCAACAAGTGCACCGCGAGCCTTGTGCTGCAACAGGGAAATTAGCAGTTAGATTAAAGCATGTATAAAAAAAAAGTATCTATTGGAGGAGATTCTCTCTCTTTCTCAATTTCAGTCGACAGTGGAAATTCACTGAGACTTGATTATAGCAGGAGAGAGTGTTGGCTCAGCTGTGTGCTTTAAGAACCCATGATGTCAGAGCCTTATTTTCCTTGGAGAGACTCTCATCAGCTGCATTGTTCCAGGAAACCATGGTCTGTTCTCTGGGCAACAAAAAAATCCTGCCCAAAATGCAGCCCCCCCACTCCTCTGGCACAACTTTAGGCACACACACATGGACGTGAAGCGTCACGCGCGGGGCATCAGTGCTACACATCTCATTGGGACCGAAGCTTCCTCTCTGCTGTGACAGTGTTTGTCTTTTCTTTCTTATTATTTTATATTACAAGATGAGTGTTGGTGATGAAAGGCAGCGTGTTAATACAGGACAGGAGAAAAAAGTGTTGGCCCCTGGTGAGGGGTGAGTTAAAACAATGCTGCTACTGATGTCATAGGGCCCAGACTTCTGAGGTCTCCTTACGCACAGAGCTGTAGGTGGTGTGATTAAAACACAGCACCGTTGACTGACAGACTAATCTGCAGCTTCCTCGAGTTCAAAATTTAAACCATTCGCAAGACTGAATCTGAATCTGGACGCGACTATGGCTGCATAAGGAACGAGACCAAACGCAAATCAGCAGCAGCACATTCAGTAGCTGAATAAACTCTACTGGCATCAGTGGACAGTTTGAAGAGCTGTGTTGTGGAAACATGAAGATTTAGTAAATAACGTTCATGGATACCCACTGAACCACATCTGGTCTTCATAAGATTATTTGACTCTTGGCCTTTTTGCTAACGCTCGATGTTCGAGCATTATGGTAATGATTTCTTAGAAACTCAGATGAGGGAGAAGTTACAGTTACCAGATAAAGACCTTCACCACTGCTGAGAGTTCACTGAATCTTCAGAGTAAGTGCCAAGGAAGCTGACAGAACCCAGAAGCTATGGATCAGGGGGATTTGTAATGATTTGCAGTGCATCTAGTGTCTATATCAGCACATGAATACAGGCAGTATAAGGTGAAATATGGGAAAAGGGGAGGGAGAGATTATGAGAAAGAGAGAGAGAGCGAGAAAGGTTACAACAACAGAGCATGAAGCTCACAAGTTCAGCTGTGCTTCTGCTGGAACGGCTGTGCCCCTGCGGACAAGTTCAGTCCTTCAGTAGAGATCGTTGCCCTCCAACAATAATACTTACAAAATAAAGGCTGACCACTCCAAGTAAAATCACTTGAGCTCAGTTCAATAGCTATTATTCATATACCAGATCTCCATCCCCTGTGCTATGGTTCCTGTGATGCCAATAAGGTATGGCTTTTGAGCTGCAAGGAGTTTTTGCCATCAGGGGTTTGTCAATCAAAAAACTTCATCACAAAACTGTGGCATGATATCCAACTCCTGTTTGAAGAAAAAGATGTTGCTGCTGAGTAGATAGACCATCACCACTTTGTGAAATATAAAGCTACAGCCAGCAGCCGGTTAGCTTAGCACAACAGGCGGAAATACAGGAGAAACAGCTACTGTATTTACCTGCTCGCTACAAAGGTTAATGTGTTGTTGTAATGTGTTAATTAGTATGAGTCTTCATTCTTAACACAGCATGAAAGCAAATAAGCTTCCCAAAATGTTGAACTGCTCCTTTAAAATTACTCATTTTATGCAGTAGACTTTCTGTGTTAGTCTCACCTTGGGGGTGTGTTAGGTTGCACATGTTACTGACCTTTGCTGATGGTCCTTAATAGGATTTTGTTCCTATTTGTCCGCTGATGCCATTCAGAGAAAATGACTCACATTGACCATGGGCTGAGTCTCTGTTCTACTACCTGCTGGTTTCATTTCAGCATGTGGATTTTATAGGAAGAGAGCCACGATTAATTCTTGCCCTTTGACCTCCTGTGAGCCCTCTTCACTCAATATCTTTTTCTTCTTTGTCCATTTATATGAATAACAATAAAGAATAAAAAAAAACAATCACAGCATACTTGCTACGTCCTTTGACCTTTTCTTGCATCCCTACAGGAAAATGATGCATTTTTGTACGTGTAACAACTTTAAGTTGTGAGTAAAATTCACTCTGCCTCAGTATATAGAGCAGCTGAGAGTCTGTGCCACAATATTCATTAGGAGAGGAAAGATCCAAGTCCAAGAACTAAATATCGTAGATACCATGCTCTCTGTCTACTCCGTCCTGTTTACTCTAATGTTGTTCTCTGAGCTGAGCAGCCACTTGGTCACTGTAGCCATGCCTGCCACCAAAATAGAAGACAGCCTGACTGAGCAAGATGCCCTGGGTTCGTTCCTGGGGGATGAGCTGATGTCTGAGCTGATGTCTGAGCCCGTTGTGGTTGCCCCTTTACACAGACAAACCCTTTTGCTGGACAACGTCGGGGATGAAGACGGAAACTCTAAAATCATTGTGTCGGTAAGTAATTCAGTAATTGTTTCAGTGTCTTATTGCTGTTGTCGATGTATTTTCAAAGTTTGAAGCTTTTTAAATGGTAACTAATAATAGGCTTCAAGTCATTTGCTGATGTTTTTAGAGATCTGTGTTCTTATCAATGGCTTATAACACATTTATAAAGCATCACATATGCCACCATGCCATTTTAACTCTAAATCAGTGAAAGAATTACAGTTTACGTGCAGAGGGAAGTTGAATTATTAATCACAATGTGAAATTTTAAATTGATATTTTTAGGCTTTTCCAATTTAGCATTGCTTTGCCTTAAAATTGTACAGTTTGGGTTAGTTATGTCACTCTATGTTTATAGAGTGACATAGATTCTGACGTAGTTCTGAGTATGCCACTGGGTAGTGAGTTTACTTAGACACTACTTGTGCAGAGGGTACCCCACCTATTACTCACCAACAGCTGGGATCAGCTCCACCATCCGTAGAACCCAACAGGATAAGCAGTTTAGATAATGGTTGGATGATAGCGTTGTCCTCTTTGTGACTTTTTAAATCAGAGGCTTTAAATTCTACAAATGAACTTCCATTAACCTCCACTGTATTAGGACAGAGCCAAACCTCAGAGATGAGCATCTCAAAACTGGGGCATACAAATGAAAACTGCATGGCTACATAGAAGAGGCTCAGAAATACGGTGTAAAGGTTTTTCTTTGTTAGAACTGAACAAATTTAAGGTGCTATTTAAATGATTCTGTTAACTAATCCCTAATAAACTGTGTGGCTACTCTCCCATCACAGTAATTCAGCTTGAACTGTTCTGTCATGCATCATTATCTCCATCCTGCAACTGAACATTTGATCCTTTTCAACTGGACGCAGTCTTCTTCCCTACTGTTAAGTCAACATTTCATACACATCTATGAAAATATTTTACAGCAGCTTTGGAAAACTGGGAAATACTGTTAACTGAAAAGGTCAAATGATCACAAGCCTATAAAGATTTATTGGAATTACAGCGGGAAGAATGATGATATCTGTGCTCCCTCAAACGTTTGGCAGCATGTAAAGAGTTTATCTGGCGGCTCCGTCTCCTGTGTGTCAAGAACATGGTGATTATCTGTGCAGTAATGGGTAACAGGCAGCCATGATGGAGAGAACAAAGCCATATGGGTGAACCCGGCCTGTGGAAGAAAACAGGCCACTGTGATATAGTAAAAACGGGGAAACACATTTCTTCCATTTGGGGTTCCTGTGGCTTGGATCAGCTGGTAAAAGACAGATCCAACACCTGCACTTCAACTGAAAAGATAATCTCCGAAAGCTGTTGTAAATTTGTTGCAACTTGACGATCCAGAGTTCAGATCGTGCACTTTGGGATCGTGTGTGGTCTTATGGTGCCACATGTCATCACTGATCAACACTGTGTTTCAGGGCTCGAGGCTGAAAGGACACAGTATTCGTGGCCTTCCTCTGCTCACACACCGAAGCTTGAGCGGCACTCCTGCAGAGTACAGTTTGAAAATAGATCGCAGAGACACCGACCTCGACAGTAAGTGTCTTGTGAAAGTATAAAATGATAAAGTATTCCACGCTTCTTGTCATTTCTGCTGACGATCTGTGCTGTATCGTTTCCTTCCTTGTTTTAGTGCTGCGGTGTATGATAGGAAGAGTCTACAGACCTTGCTGGGAAGTTTGAATGTTCAACCTGTGCTGCTACCATGTTTGAATGCGCTGTTAAACTCTTCTGTATGTTACACTAAAATTTATTTCCTTGTAGAAAATAAAAGTGCACCAACATGTAAAACAAAATAAAAGTTTATTGAAATCAAAAGCCTACTATCATATTTACAGTGTTGACTTCATTGTGGAATTTCACAGGTTAAATATAATCTACAACTAGTCATTAAATACAGTTTATGTGCAAATAAGGGCTTATTATCCACATGTTTTGGAGAAAGAAAATGTACTGATTAAGGGCAGAGTCCCAACAATCTGCTATCAAACTGATGCATTTATATTGCAGCCACTCATGTTCTCCACTAATGGTTGAAAACAACTCAGATCAAGAGAAAATTGATCTACAATTTTCCAAAATCAATGACTCACTCAAGTCATTTTCCAAGCAGAAGTTGCAAACATTTGCCATTTCCTGTTTCCCCCCCCCAACTGCAGAGCTTTTATCCCTTCATTTTAAATTTGGTGAAAAACAGATTTTGGTCAAAACCAGGGAAAACTAACTAACCCGGCTAACCTAGCCGCTTAGCCAAATGCCAGCATGCAGATATGAGACTGGTGTGGATCAAACAAAGGATTTTAGTTAATTAAACAAAATGAATTACCTGAAGCTAAAAATGATCATTAGTTGCAGCCCTAACTGGAACATTTCCAAACTTCACATACAAGACAGCAGCTGCTCAAAGTCCTCATCCTGGTATGAAACTGTGCAAAAGATGATCACACTCTGAAAAAGCTGGTTAGCTTTCCCTGTCCAGCTATCAGCTTCTTCTTGCTCGGGACCTTGGCGACACCCTTACCAGGCTTTTTGACGGGAGCACTAACGGGCCGTTTCTTCTCTGGAGGCTCGTTCTCTGATCCTCCATGTTGGTCAGAATCCACCTGCTTCCTTTTGTTACCCTTGCTCTGCATCTGAATGTTTCTTCTATTGCCCAGACCTGCACCTGTGTTCTGGGCATTTGCGCTCCTTGGCCCGAGAGCAGCCCCCCGCTGTACGCCACTCTGCGCCTTATTTGGACTTTTAGAGGTGATGTTGGCTGGAGAGTCTGAAACAAAGCAAAAGCAAGTGTGACAACCTAGTAATGAAAAGGGGGGAAAAAAGGGGGAGAGACTGTGACGAAATTGTTGACGTTAACTGCTAGTTGAGGCAGGCTGTGTGTTTATTCTACAAAAGGTGAAATTTAACATTTGTCATGTAGCCTGATGGCGCCGAGCCTGAAATCCCACAGAACAAAAGACAGAAGGGGGAAATGGGCTACAAGTCTGTGTGAGAGCATGTCCGTTTTGGTTTTTTACTACAGATGCGGGGGCGAGTGAGTTTTATAGAATGGGGATTCGTTTAATGTATCATCGTAAGCACCAGTCCCAGGGCTGGGACTGGAAGGGTTCAAGGCTGGAGCTGGGAAGGTGTGCCTGGGCCTCAGTCCAGCTGTGTGGCGTCAGAGGAAACAGAGAAATATCCCAGTAGAAAGAACACTCCATGGCCTGTGTTGACATTTTGAATATTTCTCTGCATGCAGCAGAGTACAAAAAGTACCTGTAGTTTTTTTTTTCTTCCAGAAATTAAGGTTAAATATTCACCTGAGGCGCCGTCTTCCACATCAAAACGGCACTCCTCACCAACTGCTGCCGTGGTTTTGACTTTGGGTGCTGGGTGCACACAAGTGGGAACTTGGCTGGTGCTGGGGAACTCCAGCACACGGTTGAGTGGCAGTTCTTCATCTTTGTATGTGCAAGCAAACTGGGATCGGATGACTCTGTCTCTGACCTGGAGTTAAAATAAAAATCTAGCTGTTATGACAGGGTGACAGTCGATGATCAGTTTCAGTGACTCAGGGCATGTGGCCTACTGTAAGTTTCCAGCTTTCAAAAAATATTTTCTGGCTTTTACTGTTAATAAGTAATTTTCCACTTCTGCACATTTTTAACAACACGAGAACAGGAAGCACCAAATGTCTACAGCCATGGTAGCAGCTCTGTTTGCTAATTTGCTCTACAGCTGAGACTGATGGGAATGACATTAGTTACAGATGCTTCAGTAAATATTCACACTTCCCTTTTTAAATGGCAAATGCCATTTTCCCCCCATCAATCTACACCCAATAACCCATAATGACAAACCGTGTGCATGTTATGATGAATTGTTGTCAGATTTATTAATCAAACTCACATTTTCTGAGTACATCTTGTTTGCTTGAACGATACTTGTCTGGAGTGCCTCGTTATAACAACGTGAATCATACTGAATACTACAATCCTGGCCCCGGGGCACGCAGATCCACAGCTTTTCATCCACTGTTTGATCTACGCCTGTTTGGGATTATCACAATCCAAGGATTTCACCCTTCAAGCCAGTGGGCCACAGTAGGGAGGAGAAATGCGAGGAGGGAAAAAATAAATTACAGCGAGCAAAGCCGGGTGGGTCCTTGAAGCAGTAAGGAATCAAAGAGTTTGTGCTTTTCAAAATAATTTCTTAAAAGAGCACCTAGAACAACAGTAATGCTAAGGCCAACGCACACTTCAGTAATGGTGCTAAAAATGAATACTGGCCCAGTTGCATTCTAATAAAACACTCTTGAAAGAATGGGAGGCGATGGAAGAGTGAACATGGCCCAAACTATGACTGATGGAGAACATATAATCCAATTACAACAAGTAGGTGCTCAACATGGCACCGTTAAGTCAGACAGGCCTCATTCTTCTGAGGATCGATGTCCTGAAATGGCCCCAAGACTCCGCCTGACCCACTGCTGGAGACACCTGACCAAGACATTCCTGATAACACTTCCAAAAGCAGGTGCAAGCAATTTGTGCGGCTTTGTGTTTTGACACAAAGAATGAGTAACAGGTGCACTGTTACTATTATCACCATCAAAGAATGATGAGAATCACTCAGAAAATAAGCATATGAACTGTATTATTTAGATAATAGTATATTTTAACAACTGATAGAAAAGTACATATGTACAAAACTGTTTTAGTCAAGGTTGTTCTGTGTTTGGATCATCCGTGGCACTGAGGAAAAGATTTGGAAATATCCCAACAGCTGAAACTAAATCTGTCCATCTCTGTGTATGCCAGTTGACGTCAGTGTATGATGAAACTGCTGCAGAAGTCTGGGATAACGTCTTTCAGCAGACAACAGGAAACAATAATCTTTCAAGTTTCCCTATGCAAGTTGAGTTACACGACTGATATGGCATCTTCAAAGTGAAATTGATGCAGAAAGCTTCCGCTCACAGAGTTCAGGAAGCAGTGAGCTGCCCAGGGACCATTACGGCACACTCAAACAGGAAGGCAGCCAGATTGTGGGGAGCTAAAATGACATCTGCTCTCGCAATCAAATAAAGGAACCATTTCACAAAATGTGTTTAGCACACATGTTTAAAGGGAGTTAACACAGAGGAGCTACTTCATGCTAAAAGAGAGGTCCTACTTCAGTGTCTAAAACTGGTCTGGGAAACTCAGCAGATGTCAAGTGTGCAGTGGTGAAGTGCTCATATACCCAACAACAGCAATTCCATAATTGGCCATAATTTTTGGTCTCCAACACCCAGCACGATATCCTGCATGTATATTCATCACTTTAAAGTAAACAGAACTTTCAGGGGCTCGATAAAAAAATGTTTTCTGATGTTTAACACCGCACAAGAAATCAAGGAAATATGTCCAGTGTGCATCAGAGAGGTGTATCAAGACTGTGTGTTTATGTTAAAGGGTTTGTGGTAAAAACAGTACTACTGGCCAACACGTATATTGTTACATGATTATTTCAACTTCCAAATATTGATTCAGCGTTGGCCTCAAAAATCCAGTTTTAGTGGGATGGAACCACAAAGAAGAATAAAAGAGAAATACCACATAAAGAGACGTGTATGTACAAACTGTACTTAAGTAAATTTAGTAAATTACGTTTCCCTGAACTAATTATCTTAGATTATTCTGAAACAAACAGCAACAGTAGAGGGTGTATAATCTAAATTAACGGGCAAGAAAAGAGCAGTTGAGGTCAAAGCCGGGGGCAAAGGAAGAAGAAGAAAAAAAAAAAAAGATACCTAGATACAGTCTAGTGTAACTTCTCATCGGGACTGTTTAACGGTTTCAATTCCCAGAGAATAAATCGTTCTGTGTCGTGGATTTAAACAGCACCCTCAAACCCAGATATAGACCTAAAACACAGCTGTGCAAATGTGACCGGTGGAAGTCAGTTAAGATGTGAGCTTCAGCTAAGCAAATAAATAATATAATACCAGGGAGAAATTACAGGATGTAAAGACATTATTTTCAATGTTTGTACATCTGATTCAATTTGAAGTAACTGAGGGTTTGGATTTTGGGTTCCTGGACCTTTTATAAGGGGCCCACGTTACCTTGGGTTTCAGCAGGTCTAGTCGGCTCTGGACTCTGTTCCTTAGGGGTTCTGGAGAACATCCAGTGGACACGTCGGGGGATCTGAGTAGGGAGTAAGTTGTTATGCAAGGTTACGTGGTCACACCAACCAGAAAACGTGAAAAACTGTAACGCAGCTCAAAATCAGGCTGAGGCCGTTTGGGCTTCTGCAACAAACTGTATATCAGTCATTCAAAGTAATCCATCTCTGACATCATGTAAGCTACCGACCCCCCATCCGGGCCCCCACCACAGCCAGTGGCCATTTTATTTTATATTTGTATTTCAGATGTTTGACCAGATAAGTTCTTCCAGTGTGGTTTCAGGGGAGATTTGTCTCATGTTGGTGGGTTTCCTCTTTCAGGGGCTTTCCCACACTGACCTAACCTTTGCGGTTATGAAATCATAACTACAGCCTCTACAGCAGCTTCTTAGAATTTACATTTAGAATTTATGAGCTTTGAGTCACATTATTTTAGCATGTTAGCATGATAACTTTAGCAAATTCAAATGAACTACAGTTGAGGATAAATGTTTCAACTAATTCATCATGTAGATTTCAGTCTGGCCCCTGTGATGAACAGAGATTGACACTAGTACTGTAAATCTGCATGAAATAACCTTACAAATATACTTATATAAACCTTATTAGAAATCAGATCACAGTCAAACAGTCACTTTTTTTGTATGCCTAACTGCGCCAACCTGAACAGTGTGAGGACACATGTTGCGTCAGCTCCATTGAGGACAGGCTGGTCCTCAGACAACAGGTCTGCCTTGTTCTCACAAGGAGGAGCCAGGGCTTCTTCATCCAGCATCGCCATCAGCACTTTCACAGTGTCCCGACCTCCGTATGCAGTGGCATGATTGATTGCGTAAACCTTTGGCTGGAGGAGAACAACAACAACGATCAGTGCACATAGCTGAGTGAACAAAGATAAAGTGGCTTCTGCTCGAATGTGGACAAGAGCTGTAAAACTGTAGCTGGCTGGAGAGCAGATGGTTATACACTACCCTGGCAGGGCTAATCCCCGTCCCACTTCCATTAACAGTTTGTTTCTGGATCTGGTGTAGCTGGCAGATCCTCTCCTTCAGCTCCTTTGCCGTCTCTTCAGCTGCAGCACACACTGCGTCTCCACTGCTGCGTCCCTTCACCAGCACTGCCCTGATGGCGTTCACCAGCCGGGCTCCACACACGCTGAAATCAAACAAAGTGGCATTTGTGATGCATTTGTTTTGGAAAGGACTAGTCTTTCGTCTGCAGAAACACACACGTACAGGTTTTCATCTGGAGGGAATTAGAAGCGTTCAGGAGTTCAGTCGATATTTGCCAACATGAATAACTCTCTCCTAAAACTGAAAACCCAGAAAAGCCAGGGCCTTAGTCTGAAATCTATTCAAGATATACTGCAGCTTCACATTCAATTAATTGGACACTGACTTTAAGAGCTCAGAGTAATTGTTTCAGTGTTAGCATCCAGTTAAGCTTTATTTCACTGTAACTCCTTTGCCAATGTTAACAGCTATGAGGAAGAAAATATGCTCCAAATCCCTGTTAAGGTCACCCCAGGCACTGTCACAGTGATGGTGATAGACCGTCTGCAGAGAAACTCAAGGATTTCTAAATAGTTTTGGCAGATGTCTGCTCGTGTTTGCGCCGCATGTCCAAAAATCACAGCAAGTCTGTAGGTTCTGCAGGCACAAAAGCACGTTAGTAAAAATCACAGTAAGGCGGAGAGGTGGTAGTTCAACCCTGACCCAGCTCGGATGTGAGCGAGAAGGGCTCAGTAACAGAATCATTTGGGGGAAAACAGATGTTCACTGTACAAAGGGCCTTGAACTCTCCACAGAAGGTGTTTGTCTGAGGAAATACAGTACTCCCCTGAGAGAGGGTAAAGGCACTGCCTGTTGAAAGACACACGTTGGCCGAGTTCAGCGACTCCTTCTAAGACGTGCAACGCTCTCATCAACCTGCATGAACCGAGAACCCTCAGAGGAGCAGCGAGAGTCGAATCCACTACTACACAAACATCACGACGTGTTGCTGTGGCTCGGCTGAAAGAAGCCTTCAACAGATTCACCTCAGAGCTCAGCCTTCACATGATAAATCATCTCTGATAACCCCTTCTGTTATGGTGCCAAATGACGTCCAAAATTATCTGTAATGGTATGGAGAGAGGTATGATAATTCATCAAAGTAAGAGCATTAATCAGGGAGCAAGTTATTTAGCAAAGAGAGGCTTTGATGTAGCGAAGATGAACATGCTTTAGCAATCCACACGTTATCATAAGGAGCTTAGGGGGAGTCATTACAGGGTTTTCAAGGAAATAATAACAAGCTGCAGTGGGACAGGTGGATTTTATGATCACAGGTGTGATTTCAGCTCACAGGTGCTGCTACACAGCCTGAAAATACGTGCACAAACAGCTCAGTTTGCTTTTCAGAGTTTAAATCAACTGTGTACTGAATCACACGACAGAGAAGAGACCGAATTCAACCTGAGTCGCAGAACAAGTGAAGTGATTCAAAGAAAATTCCACTGGGTTGTAAATCACAAGTTTCACCATGCTTAACTTCAGTCACTCCCTGATACTAAAGTGTGCTCGACTTTTCTTGGAATCTCTGCACAACCCTCGACAGCCCAGGATTACTTCTCTGGAGATGGAATACATTTATGAGTGTATGAGGCCACAATAAATTAAATGGAGCATTTTGGAGTGAACTTTAAAATGGAAAAGGTCAACAAATGGTTTTGTACCAGCATGTTCGGGATCATCTACAACCAATCTGTTATTTATCACTAGTTTAGCTGTCTTAACCAAAGATAAAAGTTAATTTCAGTATTGATTTCTAAATTTGTTAAGTCTAATGGATCCAATCAATCTAAACAGCTACAGCTGATAGTTGCCTGTGAGCCAAAGCCTGAGACGTCTTATTCTTTTGTACCACAGATCTTGCAGCACATCCATGCATTTGCACTGAATTATCTGCATCTGAAAATAGTTCCAAACAAACGAGCTCTTGCATTTAGTTTGAAACGCCAAGGCTCAGCTGTTTTCAGGAACAATTTGGCCTCTTATGAAAACGAAAGCATAAATTTTGGATAACTGGATGATAGAGACATGGACGGTATAAGAAAAGTGCTGATAGAGGGAATAACACATTATTGGTTTTGGTCTTTTTATGGAATTTGTTGACAGCAAAATTGAAGAAAAAAATTGGGTCATAAATAGTGAAAAGGATCCAGGCTGTGATGCTCTAAGGTCTATGCTACAGTTAGCTTGACAAGGTTTGAAATTCCTTTGTTATCATTTGATTAGAAAATAAGATTTTAGCGAAAACCAGTTAATATAATTAGAAACGTGTAACTGTGGCTTAGTTTGGTTGCAGTGGCTCTGCTGAAGAAACAGGTACTCCTTTCCTCTGTTGCTTTACCAACAGTTATTTAAAGCATTTATTGTTAATTATGTCATATTAATTAATTGTGGGACATCCTATTGCAACACAGACATGTATAATAACTGTACTATAATATATAATATACTGTTTTGCAGCGTCAATATGTTTTATCTCTGGAATAAATAATTATAGGGAAATATTAGCTTTCTTGCAGAGTCAGATGGGAACATTAAAGTCAATCTCACATTAAGTATCAGTTAGCTTAGCAAAAAGACTTTGTAGTAATACAGAGTCATTTTTAACTCTTGGAAAATAAGCACATTCCTCTGTATTCATGTAATACATTGAAGCCCAACTTGAACAAGACATACAAATATGCAGAATATTGCACAATACTGCCATTTGGGCCAAAATCTTAAATCGCATCGACGTGACATTCTGACTACTTTAAACTTTAAATGACTCAAAACTGAACTGGAATCCTCCAGGAATTTACAGTTCAGTCCTGAAAGGACTGTAAAATTTACAGGCGCTTCCATCAAATGAGGAATTACCTCAAAACCAACAGAAAGACAGGGAGTGAGCGGAAGCCTGGATTAAGCTGCATTGTGTACCTTGGGTCAGGAATCTCCCCGAGTATTTCTTCCAGGTTGTCTAGAAACTGGACAAAGTCAGACAGGCCTTTGACATGTTTCCTCAGTGGGTCAGACTCAGCTGGAGCATAGCCCTTCCCTCCGAGTTGGATGGCTCTCACAAAAGATGTCACAGCCTGCAAAAAAAAGACAGAAAGACCTAGATGTGGCGCCAGAGGGGGATTACTCTCATTTTAAAGTCATAGTTCTGGTTTTCTAGTGATGTCAAAGGCAAATACATCAGCACTAAAACCCAAGAACATGCTGAGTGTGGATGTTTCTTACCAAGAAGAGAGAAGTGGTGTTGTTGTGTGCAGCATGCCTTATGTCTGTAAATGCCTGGCGTCCAAGTGAGCGACCGGGGACGTCAAGGGTAAGAGCCAAGGCAAGGTCATTCTTGGAATTCACAAGCAAACTCAGATAGGAGCAGAACACTCTTCTAACTGCAATTTTTACCTATGGATAACAAGCAGAAAACACATTTTTACAGCACATTAGCATTTTGATGCTCGTTTGTCGAGTGTTGAGACGAATCATATCACCTTTCTATCTGTTATTTGTGAATGAACGGGTTCTATGTTTTTTTCAAATCACTACAAAAACCGACATGGTTTACCAGGCTGCAGACTGCTTGTAGGCAGATAGATTTTGATCGCTTTGGACAGAGTGAGGCTAGCCGCTATTAAATTAAAGGGGACAGTAGAACTACTAGTATTAAACTCCAAAAATTGAACTGCCCTCAGTATGCAAGAGAGAAGCTCAGCTTGAGCCCCATATTGTGTTGTGTTTTAAACATCTGGGTGGTAATTAAATTCATATTGTGCTCTTAAATCTGAGTGATAAGATATAAAGTTCCTGTCAATAAGAGAAGGATGGATTCCAGGAACACATTAAGTAGACTAGAAAAGTAAATGCATGGAGTATTGCCAGTTGTTGAGAATGCATTTAATTAAAAAAATAAGTTTTTATTGTAGGGTAGAATGCAAAGTGGAAAGCTGGGATTTCTTTTGATGGTTAATGAAACATGGTACATCATTTATTGGTGCCTGAAAGCAGGACTGAGCTTACCTGTGAGCTGCAGGGGTTGGTTTTACTACACGGTGTTGATGGGACTGAAGAATCTGGCAACTGTGAGACCTGCATATTGCCTGATAGAAACTCAAACAGCTGGATCTTGGCAACAGAATAAAGTTATTGATATATGAGTAGAGGGATAAATTTAATGGTAGCCAATTTGATCATCTACAATCAACATCACTCAGATTTCAACCAACTCCTACTCACCGGGCTCACTGGCTCTTCTGGGTCCAGCCTCAGCTGTTTGTACATGGAGAAGATGTCCACCAGGTCCACAGTGTTGGAGAGTTTCAGGAAGGATTCGTATGCCTCCAGGATGAGGTCATAGTTCTCTAAGCATGCAGAGCTGGGGGGCGGCAGGTGAAGTTTGTCTAACAGTAAGTGTTTCCAGACCATGAGGACATCACTCAGAACCACTTTGAACTCTCTGCCGCGCTGTCATAGGAAGAGAGAAAACAGCGAAGGCAGATACTGTAATTACTGACGGCATGGAACCAATCAGCTCAAAAACAGAGTCTTCCTCCCACAATCCAAAAACCAAAAAAAGAAAAGAGCCATAAGTGGTCTCAGCCGGAAACCTGTGGGAATGTTATCAGTTATAGATGTGATGACGGTCAGCCTGACGTTTCAGTTAAACTATGCTGTGATCTTGATGTGAACTGGACCTCGAAGTTTGGCTGCCAGGTGGGACATTTACTTTCAGTAGTTACAGTACAAGAAATAGTTACTACTTTGACAACTGATTCTTAAATGCGCTTTTTTGACTTGTGCATTTGTGTTGCTGGATGTGGCTGGCTTGCTATGAATTAGGAGTATATGCATATTTTAAACTCTTTATCGTGCATGTGAACGGACTGAACTGAAATGTTGTTTCCCTTCAGACAGGCAAGTGTTTTGGATTGAATTAAACAGAATAAAGAGATGGACCTGTTACCTGTTTATTCACTTCTGCCATGGCCAACTGCAGCACCATCAACATGCCATCAGCTCCATGAACAGTGGTCCTCTCAGACTGTAAAACCCTGTGGCTCTCGCTCCTGAATGTTTTCACCATCAGCTTCAGACCGTCTCCTAAATCCTCCATTGTAACCTAAAACAGCAGTAAAGAAGAAATATAGCGATGAAAACTACTAATCAAAAAGATCTGAAATTACTCTGACCGTGCAATTTGTATTTGGTTAGATGAGGTTACTGTAGGAAGTCAACTCTGACACAAAAATGTAACGTTGAAGGAGAAAAATAAATAAATTCGAACATAACACAAGCTTCTTTCCCGTGAAAATACCCACTGCTACTGTAAATTACAATCGGTTATTCCAAAAATACGCCTAAATATGGAACCCCCCCCCCCCCCACTACGTACGTACATATAAAAGAGTTACTAGATGCATAGTTACACAATCATTAACACTGTTAATTTAACTGTGCAAACCTCTAATTTTGAATCAGTCTTCAACAACAAACGTCCACGACAAGAAGCAGCTGTTTTGAATTTTTAAATCGCCGATGATGCCTGCTGGCCAATCAGCTTGCTGCGGACCGCAGTGGGGGCAGTACAATAAACATGGTAATATTTCGATATGTTATATTTTAAGTCTTTATAATATATTGATAAAAAGTGTGATCAATAATTATTATCATATTAATTACCCATTATATGCCCGTAGATCTTAATGTAAGTTCGATTTTTTCCCCACTCATGTAGGGCCAAATCCCCCTGTCATTTTTACGCAATGGTACAGTCCATGACGTAGCAGGAAGAATGTTGAAAACATCTCCAAAGGCGCGTAGTGTTTAATTCAACGAGTTCAAAAGTTGAGTAGGTGGATTATACATTTTTGAATAATAATCCGTGTCAGCATTATATTTAGATTCGGAATATACTGTCGTAACTAACGGGTGGTTGTTTTTTTCAGACGTTTCCTTAATTTATATATATAGGCCAAAATTTTGTTTGGCTAATTGCTAGCTAGCTGAAGTCGACGGTAACCAGCTAGCAGACACGTTTCATGTCCCGGCAGGTGACAGACGGAGCCGCTTGTTGTATTAATGAACACGGGGACACCGGAGGTGAATGTAACGGTGGCTCACAGTAGCTAATCGTTGTTAGCTTGTTTTGCACCAAATTACTCAATTCAAAATGTGTTTCTGTGCTTACAACGATATTTAAAAGGAGGAAATATTTGTCTGTCGTGAGGTTCTTTTGATTCAGCGTAAAGTCCAGAAATTAAGACTGAGGAACAGGTTGATCTACGACAGCTGACGTTATAGCTATACTTGTTTACTTTTATAATTTTGATGTTGTTGCAATCGGTCAGTACTATGTCACACTTCTAAATAAATAACACCAGTGCTCTAAATATAGATTTATAAACTAGGTTTATTCTATTGTTTTTTATGTGCATTTATTGCAGTACCGCAATATTGAATCTGCTATAAGAGCCATGACTGTCATTTCCACTATAAACCATAGTCTTGTGATTCTGTTGGATTTACGATTTACTGATAAAATCCTGTGGTTGTGGTAAATTAAATGTTTAGTTAATATCACACAGTTAATTATAATTATTTTTTAAAGTTATAATTTTATTACTGCCACAAAAAATAATTGTCAAGTCATATCTTGCTCCAGCTAAAATATAATTGTGTTTATTGTTGAGTTGGGGGTATTTCTAGTTGACTGTTCCAAAATGAGACTGTTTCCTGTTCTCTTAGGGGAGTTTAGACCAGTTTTGCCGGGACACACAGCATGCAGGAGGACTCTAGCCGCAGTCCCAGCTACACAGTGGTGTGCGAGGACTATGTCCATGTGGTGGAGTTCAGTCCTTTCAGCTCTGGTACCCCTGCGTCTCTCCTGGCTTACGGCGGAAACCAATATGTGGTGGTTGGCACCTGCCTCTTCCAGGTTAGAGATGCAGTTTTACACAGTCTGATTTATCTATTGCACAGCCTGTTCCTTCTTTTCCGGACATGAACATGTTCCCACAGGAGGAGGATGTGGAGATTGAGGGAGTTGAATTTAATGTCCTTCGAGCTTTTCACCATGAAGTGCGTGTTGATGCCCTTGCCTGGAGTCCTGAGTCTCGGCTGGACAGGATACCCAATATAAGGTAAAAGACTACATGCACCCATTATGACATGGTGGTATTATGTACCCATTTTATTGATGGGTAGAAGAAAACTATGTAGTTATAGTTGGTATATGTCTTTGCATGTTAACTTTAAATCACTGCTAGAAGCCAAATAAATCATAAAACCTGTCTGTATGCAGAGTGTGTAACTGTATTCAAACAGTAAATGTACTTTTTATTAAACAAATTAAATTCAGTTTTCAGTTTCACAAAATCTGTCCATGTTTGTTGTCCTATCCTCTAATTGCTATGCTCTTCAACTCAAATTTCTGATGTGGCAGCAGTAGCGATATTTTTCTGCATTGCCATGCAACTTTAATTATTAGAAAAAATTATTAAAAAAAACAAAACAAAGGTTACAGGCTTTGTACACCTGGGTTTGGGCATTTTATCCCTTTCTTCCCAGCAAATGAGTAAGCATCAGTGAACTCATCTTCAGGCTTCACTAGAGATGTTTTAGTATATTCTACTCTGAGCTTTGGTTGGACCACTGAAGGACAATGAGATATTTGTCCCAAAGCTACTCCAGCATTGTCATGACTGTATGTCATTCTGTAAGGTAACATGTTGCCCCAGTCGCAGGTATCATGCAGTCTGGAGCAGGTTTTCCTCAAAGACTCTTCATTTCCTCAACTCTGACATGTCTCCCTGTCCCTACCTCTGAAAATGGCCTGCATGAAATGACACTGCTTTACTGCCGGGATGATTTGAACTAGATGATGAACCAAGAGAGAATAGTTTTCCTCGTGCTTTCAGGTTCTATAAATGTAATTTGGCAAACTCCAAATGGGCTGTCATATGCCTATTAATCCTCCATGAAGACCTGATTGATGGAGCAATTTATAAATAATTCTAAACAATTGGATTTGCTTTGTCATTGGGTTTTTGAGTGTGGGTTAAGGTGCAAAAATATGAAAATTATCAATTTAAAACCAAATCTTTGTGCTTTAAACTATGTAAATAAGTGTATGTGTTTAAATTACTGTATGTGAGAATTTATACATTTCATTTATATAATTATATACGATATAATGGCGTATTTATCAATTCACTATTAAATTTAATTAGTGACCTTCCTATCAGAACCAGCTATGTTTAACCCAAGATGGATTGTGTACTTGGGCATCTGCAGCGTGTTATGTAAGAGGTCATCAGGCAATAAAAGACTAGAAAGTGGCATATTTTACTTTCCTATCAGGAATTGTTGATGTCCATATCCTCTAACACAATAGGATAATTATTCACAGACTTTTTGTAACAAGTTTTAGAGAAGCCACAGCAGCCACACTGTGTGCTTTGTGAAAGTAAGTCATTATGGGCTTTCACTGTCACACTGCAGCTGTCGGGATTTGAGCCAAGTTGTTTCAGGTGGCTTTGGACAGGAGGTAACCAGCCTCACTGCAGATTGTTAGAAAGCAAGAGTTTCCTCCTAATTGGAGCAGTGGATGGGAAGGTTGTGTGGCCCCTCTGGAGGTGTTCAGGCTTTCTGTAATTGAAACGGAAAGGCAGCAATAATTCTTGGCCTTCTGTGGTTTACTCCGCAGGGCCCTTGAGCCAGCCCTGTGACGTGTGCACATGTTATTGCGCTGATGACTACCCACTCAGGTTCCATCCCTCCCTTTGGTCTGCACGTAGCTTTGCCTTCCAGGAAAAGTACAACATTCTCACGGGCTTGCCTCAAGCAGGGGCCCAGAGAGAGTGAGAGAGATGAGGGGGCTTGAGCTGCAGCGCGGCCACTACTGTAGCTTTTAATGGGAACAGATCTGAAGACTACTGAGAAACGTAAAGACGAGCCACTCTGCACACAACCACAATGACTATCTGAATCATATCATATAACTGGGTAAACAGAGTTGGTAGCACAGTAAAGAACATTTAGGCCAGTATTATGGGTGGGTTTTATACCTTCAGTCAGCTGTTGTTTTTATTTTTTATATGAAATCTGGACACTGTCTGGAGAATCAGCACTGTTTGTTTAGATGAAGGGCGCTGCCTGGGTAGGTTGTTCAGGAGGCACGTCGTGACAGAAATGCTGCAGAAATCATGGTGTTTGCCCTAATAACAGTACTGCGGAATATGTAAAAGTATTTAAAGTATATAAAGAGGTGATTATGCAGTCACAGGAGTTCATTGGTAAAATACAACAAGATAGTCAGTTTGTGTGTTAGTATGGGACATTGGAAATAGAGGGGCGACAGAATACATTTTTTAGATGTTCTTGCAGGCCACATAAAATGTGGGGGCCATTTGACACAACTCACGCATGCTCTTATAAAAAGAAAAATTGTACATGTCCCTTGCATTTACCTAGCTTGTGTAGAATATGAATCGACTTTTAAGTTGCTATTTAAGTGCTATTGTGTTTTCTGGTCTCTGTTGAGGTAGGAAAAGACACATTCTTGCCTCTCATTTTTGTTTTGTGCTAACATATTAATTACATTTCTTTAAAACAACAAAGCTGAAATTCACATTCGATGGTGCCCTTTTACAGTGACTTTTTGCATTTTGCAGCATTGATGAAAATGGCAGTAAAAAAACGACTTTGATATTAACCTAAAAAAAAAAAAAGCAAAAAGAACCAAAATGTGTTCCATGCTTTACTCCAGAGTACAACACTAATTTGTAGGGTTAGAAGGCCTGTCCTAATGTAATCTAATGTACTGTAGTAGTAATACACCGAAGCACGTTAAGGGTGTTTATACTGACATCATGCCAGGTCCATCGGTGCTGCAACTGAAAATGTGTGAACCGCTGTCTGTTTATTCTGGTGATGTGTGTGTGTTTTTCTTGTCATAAGTGAGTTAGTGTAATTGTGTGAATAATTGCAGGCGCTGGCTTATACTCGGACTGATTAGAGGGAAAGTCCTCTGCCTGGCTCTGCACAGGTTTTTGAACAGAGACGTGCGTAAATGGCGTGAGGAATCTTATTTTTCTCAGTGTTGATCTTAGTGCACAATTAGAATCTCCCTGGCAGCGTTTCTACTGATCACTGTCCAAGTTTCTACCACACACACTGACACACATCCAGAAGTGTCAGTCTAGGTGGTTGCAGGCATGTATGTGGAAAGAGATGTCAGTCTGTCTGTACAGGCCGACGCTTTCTTGATGTTCTCTCCTTGTTTATTTTTATACCCCTTCCTTTCTTGTCCTCTTCCTCTCTCTCTTTGCAGATTTTGCACCGCTGCAGCTGACAGAAGGCTACGCCTGTTGACTTCTGATCTTCAGGATAGGCATGAAGTCAAGGTAGTCCAACATCTGGAGCACATTTGCCAGAATCGTTCATGTCAGTTGGCATCCAACGTTCTCTACTTAGCGCTGACATTGGGTACTTAGTGATGCAGGAAATGTATCTGTATACACAGAAGACAAAGCTGCAGCAGCTACACTTTTCCAGAATAATACTCATTGTTATTGATCGTGTTCGTTGATTGTTTCTTTAGTTTCCATTCACACATTGTTCTTTCTGTACCATTCCCCAGGTGATGGAGGGCCACAGCAGCTACATTAACCATTTGGTGTTCGAGCCCACAGAAGGGAAACAAATTGCTTCCGTCAGTGATGACCACACTTGCAGGTCCAAGCGATTGTGTGTGTGTTCGTGTGTGTGTGTTCGTGTTCCTAAGTTCTGATTTTCGGTTCTGTTCTCTGTTAATGGTGCAGAAAGACATGACTGTGTTTCCACAGTGAAACTTGATGCTAAGCACAACATGCTCTGGTGTGACTGTGCGTAAGCACAGAGCTTCTTTGTAGCTTTTCTAGCTAATTGGTTAAATATGGAAATCCAATTAGCTGCAGAAATTTTTCCTCTCTAAGGGGGACCTGTAACAAGGTCCCTGAATTTTCCATTTCAATTGAAACTAAAGGAAGGAAAAATTGTGTTGATTCCTTTGGAGTAAGGAATTGTAGATATTTTGAAAGTTGGTTTATTGTCCTGCTCTAGAATATTGTGTGTATATACTGAATACGCTTACAATCTTCTGAGAGCAGTGTCAAATCTGTCAATATTAAGTTTTTATCTTAGACCTGTTAACTGGTTGTCATTATAGAACACTTGGCTTGATCTCACTGTCTTGCTTAGTGCCTCGTCCTTCAACATCAGTGTGTCTGAGATTGCATAGGAGAATGAGTCCTCTCCACTCCCATCCACTCTCCTCTTCCCCTCTCTCCACTGACCAGCCAGAGAAAACAGAGTGCGCTCCATCTGCTGAAAGATTTAAATTCTGTCATGTTGAGAAAATATGGGACGCGGGAGGAAGACAGAGGTGGAACAAGGGATAGATCAAGTTCACAGGAGAGGACCTTCCAGGCAGCCCACACAAACTGAGCTTCGATATGAGAGGAGGAAACTCGTACTGCGGAAAGGGAGAGAAGTGTATGCCTGCATGTATAGGCTCATGACCTCTCCATCGCTCTGTTAGGTTTGGCAGCAGTGCTTCTACTATAAGTTTGCTTAGCTTTGTCATCACTGACCCCTGCCGTTGTGGGAACGCTGCATTTGCCAATATGCAACCTGATGCTGCAGCATCTAGGTGGGGAACCAGACTCCACTTCCTCAGGGGAGTTTACATTTGGTTCACGTAGTCTAAACAGCTCAGAGTAGGGGGGGGGGGGGGGGGGTGTAGGTGGTATGTGGGGAAATGTGCCACCTAGAGATCAGAAGGTGACACTGCAGGTTTGTGGAGGGATTTGGGGTTGTCCCAGTTCACTGATGATGAAACGCACACCTGCTACTGCAGGGTTAGGGATAGGGTTAGGGTGCGTCGTACAGAGTATATGATCTAAAGCGTTTCGTTCTATTCTCAATTACTCGATTACTCTACATGGAAATCAACATCTATTGATCATTGGTCTTCTGAGATCTCTTCTTTTGCGAGGCATAGCTCACATAAACTTATGCTAGTGGTGAATATCACCCTGATATTTTTGGAGTGTTTTTATAAGTCATGGTAGCTCCAAACCACACCTCCATTCTAGTTTCCTTGATTGAGCTCCAGTTCTGCACAGTTTCTGCTTTACTTGGATTAATTGTTTACTTAATTTATTGTTAACTCACCAAGCATATCAAGAAAAAACCTAAAAAACACATTCAATGTTTTCCAAAACTCTTTTAACAGCAGAAGTGCAATATCCAAGTGTTGTGTTTCTGATTTAAATTTAATCACAAACGGATCCTAATAAAGTAGATGCTGATACTGTGCACTTCAGTCAGGGTGACCGTGTAAGGCACTGGACAGGGACAGAGTCTTCCAGTTATCCAGCTCCAGGGAATTAAGATTTGATTATTTAGTCTGTTCCCTACAATAAATCAAATCGCACAGCTCTGACTGCATCACCCATAACTACAGTACCACTACAGTACGTTGATGTTTTCCATGGAAAACATCAACGTACTGTAGTGGTCTAACCTCTGTTTTCTCACTCAGATAACACAACACAGGACTTCAGGTGTCATTTAAAACTCTGTTGTACATGGAAGCATAATGTTACTGCTTAATGTAGTGTTATGCAATTACAGTTTTTTTTATCAAAGGTGGTCACTTGTGTTTTTTTTGTCTTATGTCTTTCACCTCATTCTGCAAAGGTTATGTTTTTTTGGGGAGCCGGTGCTCTGCATTTGAAGGGCAGAGTGGTTGACCACAGTTTGGCCGTTGGTGGTGTAGCGTGCAATTGAGCTTAGCTTGGCTAGTGGTTTGAAAGAATAGGGTTTAGTCGTTGTTTTCCTGGTGTGGTCTGGGGCTTTTACTTTTTTTTATTTTTTATTCTTCTTCTCAGCATTCGCTCATGCTCCACAGTGGAGACTCTGGCTGAGTCTGCAAATGGCCAAAAGAAAGAAGCCCAGCGTTTCAGCAGGGCTCTATTCTGCTGCAGGGGAGACGAAGCAGGAAAAGTTGAGTGTTTACTGAGGTCTTTATTTGAGATGGGGCATATCCTCCCCTACACCACATCACTGAGGACCTCAATCTCTCCAACAACACACATGACATTTAGATGGTCTTTGGAGATACTTTTTGGGCTTTATTAGATGATGTCTTCTGCATGACCTCATCAGTCAACGCCTTTCTAGTGTTTGTTTTATATTCCCAGAAACACTTGCAGCCTTCCACCCCCAGCCCCTAAGCCTCCATCCCCACCTTTTCTTCTAGTTCAGGCATCGTTCAGATGTGGTTAACCATAGATCCACATTTCAGGAACCACAGCTCTCTCCATCCAAGTGATTCATTACATCCGAGCTGTTTCTCAGCTGCTTTTGCCATCAAAGGTCTTATTTAGCTATACAATCAGTTATTATTTTAATAAAGATTGGTCATAATCCTCACATGAGCTTTGATTCTTGGTTGGCATTTGCTTGCAAGACTCCTCAGTTTCATTTGCATGAATAGGATGCTGTTTAACTTCTCTTCGCTACTCTTCCTCAAGTGACGCGATTTCTGCTGCCCTTTCTGTACTCCACAGAAAATGAATGGCAGCGGGCCGCCCACAGCGAAACATTTGCTGTAATGTGAGTGGAGCGTAACGCCGACTCAGGCGATGGCGATGTACCCATCTGACCCCGATATCATAACTCAATGTAATATGAGGCTGGCGTTTTACTTGTAAGAGGAGTCTAGCGTAAGTTTGTCTGTCTTCACAGCTCAGGGCCCAGGTCCATGAAAAGATCCCGTTTTCCCTGGAAAAGTATGACGACTCTGTACATTGCTTGCGCACAACTAGCGGGAGTTACAGTAGATAAATTAGGAGCAAACATGAACTTGGATGAAAACATGTCATCCATCATTGCGCCATTGTGCCTGTTTTGCCGTGTGTCATTTATTGAGCCACACATTTTGGAAAAGTTGTGGTTGAATTCTGTGGGAAAAACCTCAGGAGAACAAACAACTAAATGGAAACTTCTGACCTTATGTCTGTTAGCGTCAGGACTATGTCTGTGTCATTCTGTTTTTGACTGAGCGTCAGTAAGAAAGAAACCTTGGGAAGGTGAATTCTTTCAATTATTATGGACGCATCTATGGGTGGCTCAAAATCCGATGCTATTTTTAGAAGTGTGCTCTAAACCCCATCTTTGTTGTTAATTAAGAGGTAGTGGAATTTGTTTTGGATTTTGGGCCAAGAGCGGTTCACATATCAAGTTGAATTAATCCACAATCCTACTAATTAGAGCTGATTTAAAGTCTTGTGTTTGTTATTCTCTCCACAATAGCTAGATAACGACTTTTGCAAAGAATTCTCACAACACTTCCTTCCTTTTTTAATCAAGCTGTTCCACTTGTACAAAACAAATTTTGAAATATAATTTAAAAGCAAAGTAGAACATACAAGGTTTGTCTCACCAATCATATATATTTTCTTGATGTCCATTATAACGCTTATTTTAATCAATTTAATCATGTTAGTTTATATCTATAGGGTGTGGGACCTGGATGGAAATGAAAGCATTACACTCAGACTTCGCTCCCCTGGCATCAGTGTGTGCTGGCACCCAGAGGAAATCTTTAAGGTATGTAGGAGGGGATAGTTGCACGTACATGTGCATATTCACACTTTGCCGATGTGCAATAATTATCAATTCAGTGTCGATGTCCTTGGAAAGATTCTGCCTTTTGGTCAAATTCATTTAATCACACTGGGCTGTAGGCAGTTTTTTTTTATGTTACAGCCATGTTACTTCACCTAAAAATAATGATGTGTATTTGTAGATTTTAAATTTGGGATAAAATGTGTTGAGCTGAAGAATTCATAACACTGAAAATGTGTTTGCCGAGTGCCTGGCCTAATATTTAAAAAAACGGAAGGCGCCTCTACATTTGCATGCTGGGACATTCTCTAGTCCTTGCATGATTCTTTATCGGGATAAGCTTGAATTTACTGAACCGTATACTGTAACACAGTATTGTGAATAAAACAGTATAAAGTATTGGTTTAAGTATCCCATCATTTTCATCAGTTGATGGTGGCTGAGAAGAAGGGGACAATTCGCTTCTATGACCTGATGACCCAGCAGGCTATTCTGTCGCTGGACTGTGGACATTCACCACTTATGTCTGCTGACTGGTGCCTCACCAACACGATCAAAGTTGGTGCTGTGGCGGGCAACGACTGGCTCATCTGGGACATAACTCGCTCCAGGTGAGGGGGAAGTACCGATGGTACCGTATGATGTATAGTTTTGTGTGTGGGTATTTGTCTACACCTTGTACTTTTTTCTTATTCTTTGCAGTTACCCACAAGAAAAAAGACCATCCCACAGAGATAAAGCGCGGTTATTCAAGTAAGGAAGTTGATTAAACTTTTAAACTGTTGTAAGTTGTCACCGTTTTGGGGGTTTACCAATTTACCAGCTACAGAAGCAATTTGGTGTCAACTGATTTGTCCCAGATTTTATCCTGCGGTGCACACACAACATCCCTCAAAGTCAGTAAAAAAGGATATATGAAATTGAATTGTAAGAATGTGGATTTTACCAGTTTTAACTGATGAACACAGGCATATATCAAATTAATATTTATTCCTGCACTGACGGGATGTTATTTTCTGCCTCAGATGGTCTCGTGCCAATGAAAATCTCTTTGCTACCACTGGGTGCCCAGGAAAGATCAGTAGTCAGTTACTCATTCACCATCTTGGCCACCCACAAGTAAGTCAGATGCATTTACATGTCCTTGGTTGTGAGCATTTTAATGTTCTCTACAGCTCCAGTCTAATGTCAAATACTATTGTCGTTACAGCCGGTGATGATCGGATCTGCCACAGTAGGATCAGGCCTCAGCTGGCACCGCACACTCCCACTTTGTGTGATTGGCAGTGATAGGAAACTTTGCTTTTGGATGACTGAAATGTAGACATATGTAAAGCTCTTTCCATGGTGGATAACTAAATCCTCTGTTTCTATTCTAAAAATTGTTCAATAAAATATTTTTCTGAATATCTGCCGAGTTTATATGGAAGTTGGCTGCTTGCTTTAGCTTTGTTCTTTTTTATTTCTGACTACCCATTCAGGTCAGCACCAGATAAGTAGTGGGCTGGTCTGAACTCTGCGAAGAGCTCATTTTCTTTCCTCTGAAGAGTGAGTTACATCAGTTGTCTGTCATGTCCTGCCAAGAGAGCTGTAGTTCAAAGGAATGGAGCAAGGTTTGATGCCAACTCTTCACTTCAGCAGCCAACGTTATCATCGTACTACAGGTGTTCTGTCTCTGTTTTCTCTTTTCTCACTATCTATGATGGATTCTGAATCATATCAAGCATATATTGGTGGATGGGCTATTCCACCTACTGTGGAGAGCAGAAAAGCCACAGAAAGGTTAGGATGAGGAAAAACATAGGGGTCTGGCTATGCTCCAGCTGTTGGGCAAACCCTGCAGGGGGGGATGAGGTTGTAAGAAATGTAATCGTAGGAAAAGCTTTGGGAAGCATGCAAGTGGGGTCATGTCAGGTCATCTCCAACTCTGTGGTGTTCAAACTGAGCAGTTTGTGTGGATATGGGCAGAGGAAGGGATGTGTATTAGCTTACCTTGGTGAATAATTATCAGTGCTCCACAGACCAAACATGGAAGACGAGGGATCATTTGGCAGAAACTTGTAATACCCTCCAGTAAAACAAGGACTCTTTGTACTGTCACTAGAATGCCATGTTTGGGGAAACCACCATCTCCACTTTCAAGGCAGTCATATGCCCGGTAAGCTGCAAAGGGAAATAATTTAATTAACTCGATTGTAAATCATTTCAAGTGACAGCCGATCACTTTTTTTTCCACAGATGCACTGAATCTTCAAGAGGGTGTAGCGCTCGATAAATGTGCATTCATTCTTCAAAGTCGGTCTTTTGTGTTAATGTATATGTCAGCAGAAACTGAGTTTTATTGTGCAGCAGTGTCTCTGAGTAGAGCAAGTACAGGCCATAGAGACCTCCACTCTTTCAAACCAGTTCGTCAACCTCTTATGCTTCTTGGACAACGTGCGTTAACCGCCTTCCACAAAGCTTAACATGCTACTGCTCTCCCAGTTCACTTTTGTTTTAACAAGTCCAATGTGGTCTCCACTTTGTACGTTTGCTCTGCTCTGCTTTAGGTGCAAGTGGTGTTGGAGCAGCTGCACATAATACAAGACATGACAACGTCAAGATCAGGAAGCTGCCGTTTTCATCTGAAAACGGAATGTTCTCCAAGGGTATTAAAGCAGCCATAGAGGCCACTGGAATTACAATGTGAGCAATTCTGCTTTAAAACATGAGTCATGAATCTCAGCAACTTTACAAATTGCAGTGACTCAAGGACCCCATCTGATGGCTAATAAACAAAATTGCATGAAAATTGAATTCCATACTGACAGTGCAGTACTGTCTACTACAACATATGATCCATCTTGGACATCTTACAAACTCACCTCTTTCCTGGAAGTATCCTTGCATGTCACTCCCCCGGGCCTACTTACCTCTGATGTAACCTGAATGAAGTTATTGTGCCTCAAAAAGTTTGATGTCTTGTGGTCATGTGGACTAATAAACTCTGAAATGGATGAAAGGGAGATCAGACCACCTGAAAATCCTCACCAACTTTCTCTTAAGCTCTCCTTCAGACAATTCTTCTGTGGCCCTACCAACTTTAAGCCCAGGCTCAGCAAAAAGAGAGCAAATAAAAATAATGAGGAGCATGATATGAGGAGAAACAAAGAGAGAGATTAGATCTCTTTGAGGCTGGGGTTGGGTTTAATCTCATGGCTGGTTTGTTTGCAGTGCTTTCCCAGAATTAAGTGATTCTGTTGATCTTGTGGAGTTGGAAGAGATTCGGTTGAAAAGTCAGGTAGGTGAGAGCAGGAGAAAGAGACAGTCCGAGCCATCCATCATTCAATATCATTGGCAACAAATTGAGCCTCACCCTGAATTAAGTTCATCTTGGCAACCTTTTCAGTCCTGTTGTGTGCCAGGTCTCTTGCATGGTGAAGTCCATCTGAGTGCAACCTCTGGGATATTATCTGCCCCTATTTGAACTACATGGCCCATCCATCACAGTAGCTTCAGCCTTAATTGAGTGATAATGTTCTTGCTTGTGTTTTTGTTTTTGAATGCACTTTGTAGGTAATTATAGAACACTGTCTCCAGACCAAACTTAATTTAACTCAATATTCACTCTGTATAATCTTGCTTGATTGAGAGAGCATTTCACTCAAAGACAGGCATGCCTTATATACAGATGTCTTAATTATTAGGCAGATTTTTGCTGCAGGGAAATGGGAAGAAAAAGAGACCTTACTGAGAAGGTACAAATTGTCAAATGTCTTTCATAAGCATGGAACAATGTTAAAATTTACAAAATGTTGAGATGTGATAACGGCAAAAATTATTTCCCAATGATAGACGGGTCAGAAAATATGTCAGCTAAGCATCAAGCTTCCTAAGAAACCTTCAGCCTCTTGAGCCAAAATATTCCAGAACTGCTACCTTCTTGGATTCTGCAGAAGCACAAGCCTCAAAGTTCTCAGGATTTTTTTTATTTTTTATGTGTTATTGGATTGAATGGACCCTACAGAGGGCACCATTTTGACTGAGGCCTCAGCAAGGTGGCGGAGAGGTAATGATGTGGGCTGCTGTCATCAATGACAAACTGGACCTTTTTGAGTGGCAGATGGACTGCAAACAAACTCCAAAACTGCTGCCAGTTTCTGGAAGACAATTTCTTCAAGCAGTGGTGTAAGGAGAAGTCTGCAGCATTCAAACAGACCATGATATTTATGCAGGGCAATGCTTCATTGCATGCATCCAAGTACTCCATGAATTGGCTAGCCAGCAAAGGCTTTCCAAGATGACCAAATGATGATTTTGGCCCCCTTGTTCACCTTAAATCCAAATTTAAATTAAATTTAAAACTTGTGTGGCCTCATCAAGAGTGAGGTTTACAGTCGGGGGAAGGCAATATACGTTTTTGAAAAGCATCTGGGAATCTGTGTTGGCAGCTTCAGCTAAAATTGGCCAGGAAGAAATAAAGGATGGATTCTGTCAATCTATGACATATGCAAGTACGTTAATTGTTCATTAGTTTGTTCATTAGTTGTCTTGTTAATTCAAATGTATTATTTGTTGTATAAGTTATTTCTTGTTGGTATAGGATGTACATACAAGTACCAAATGGCTTGTTGTACAGTTGGCTAATAATCAGGTACATACACCGTTGTTTTGAAGAATGTTTAGTTTCCCTCTGAAACCTAATTAAAAGAATCACTTTTCTTAACAGCTGAAAATTTATTTGGCCAACAATAAAAAGTTTCCTGAAAAAATGCACTTGGCTTAATAAGTGTATTTTCAGGATTGTGAACTTATATGAGAAAGAAGATGCCACATAACTCTCTCGGGCATCAACTGTAAATTGCCTCAGTCTTTTTCATGTTGCCTTGATCTCTCACCAGCATCCATTGGGCTGGTCTTTAATGTTATTGTTATGTACACAGGCATTTGTTCAAAGGCTGCTTTAACTTGCACATATTCAGGATTTTCCCAAATCTTGCTTTTATCATTTTTGCCTTGACCATCCACTTTGTATTGCAATTTACCCTGAACAGAAGTGTTGACGAATACTGCCACCAGAGCCCCTCTTGATTGCAATTTCAATATAATATATCTCATTTTGCACACTTGTGCAAGTGTAATGATACACAGTTCAGTTTTAAAAGCTACATTTTTCCACTGTGGTTGGAAGTTTTGTTAGCTGACTCCGGCACTGTAAAGTTGGTATCGATCTGGTATCGATATACTCATCTACTATATTTTCCAGAGGATGGAACTTTTCTTTAATGGCTTATAGTGAAGCTTTATAGCATCGGTACATGATTTCACTGTTAATCAGGCAATTATTTCTCTTTCTATTGTTCTCTAAATCTCCACATTCACTCAAGCCTGCGGGCAAAGTAAACCTTATGACCCGTTTTCCAGCCTGAAGGAGGCAACCAAGCCAGTGCATGGATGGTATTGCCATGACACTAATAAAGGAAACGCTTATGGTTAGAGTTGGGAAGATACAGCATTAGGGATTTGTGGCGAGTATGCAAAGCTACAAGAATCTAACTGGATCTCTCACTGGCCACCCTGTTGCCGAAGCAACCTGCATTTGTTTAGCGCTCAGCAGATTCGGATCCTGGCAGTGGTTTTATGGGGATTTGTGGATTGGGGAGTGCTGTATGTAGAATGAGATACGAGAAATTATAAAGCGTTGAACTTTTCGTCGGACAGAGTGTGTGTCCTACACACTTGTCAAGCAGTAGATCACTCTTTCCCTCAACTTTCTTTATCCCTCTCTCTTCACACACTTTTTTTAATTCCACAAACACTGGCTTTCTCAGAGAGGCTAGGGAAGGCCTTGATTTACTATACAGTGGAATTATGGGAAAGGGAAAGCTTTCCAACACAAGGTGGCCAATGCAAGGGTTTGCCAGCCACTTTGTTGATCGTGGTGATGCTTTATGGGTCCTGCAGATGGAGATGATTTGTCTTTTCAAGGAAAACCTTTGACGTGCGTGGTTCTTGATATGCATTGTCGCCTGTGTGGAGATCAAAACGCTGGACTTTCATCAAAAACCCCGAAGGCCAAATTCTCCAGTTGCACGCAGAAAGAGAAATAAAGAGAGAAGAGCATCTGTCAGCAGCGCAGCCTTACGGACCGTGCTGTGGTTGACTGTGAGGTCCCGGTGACCTGGCCCAACTTATGTGCTGGGTCTCAGTGCTGGCTTTGGCCTTGACCAGCAGAGGGAATATGATACTTAAATCATTCATAATTAGCTCTTTCCCTTTGCTTAATAACACATGAAGATAAATGGGTTCCAAGAATTTTCCAAATGGAAATAGTTGGTTTGGAATTAAAAGCTAGAAAATGTCCCACAAGCCCTATATTGTAGTGGTTCTTGCTCTCTCTCTCTTTTCCTCCTGGCAAACGTTGGACAACACTTCTGTCTTCAGCACCCTTTTTATCTTTTCTGTCTTTGCAGTGTAAAGCAATGACATTTTGAAGACCCCCGAGAGACCTCTAAATGAAAATAAACATTTATTTCTTTTTACATAATCTTCACATTACATAGAACATTATACACACAGATAAATGGCCCCGTTGGACCTCACAAACTGGACTACACTGTGATTTTTCTTTTTGTTTAAACAGTAGTTTATCCCATTACAATGTTTACACGCCAGATTTCTATCATTTTGTTTGGAAGTTTGTCTTTTCTTTGCAGAGTCTGTTCCTGGCCTTAAGATGAGCTGAGCCTCTCCAGGGCACTGTGCAGAGTCTTAAGATCTTCTCTTATCTGGCTTAGAGCATTTTGGATCTTGCTGGGCTGGTTCAGAATCTCCACACTGCAGGTAAAGGGGTCGTAACGAACGGCAAAGGGACGCTTGATGGTTTCAGAGTACCTCCTGTGGGAGTGATAGATTAAAAAAACATTCAAAGTTAAAATGTTTGACAAATAAAGATATTGGGCCTACAGAACAGCGATGATATTTTCATAGCCTGTATATTACTGTTTCTTTAAAGCTTAGACAGCCTTATATACTTTGCCCCTGTGTGTGGAAAAAGTATTTTACTGTAGAAGCTTCTGTTCTGAAATAAGGAAACAGGTTGCATAAGGACGGAGTAATTAAGTGTAAAGCTTGGTGGTCTTTAATTTTAAACTTCAGTGTTAATAGAAATTTTATATCTAACATTTTAACAAGATAGTAAAGTGAATACCTCAATTTAATCTTTGCTTCCTCAAAGCTTTCGGACACAAAGTACACAGGCTGGTAGGTTTGGTCCTGATACGGCTGCACTGCTGTCTCCTCAGGGTTAAACGGTTTGTACTCCGGCTTGTTGGACAGAGCATACTGAAATAATGGGTTAAGGACTGTCAATACACCAAGCAAGTTGATTTGTAGCAAACTATTTGATTAAACACGCAACACACTTACTATAAGCTCTCCGTAAGAGGAAAGGAGTCCAGCGCCGTAAGCTTTCACTGCTCCATTCTGCTTGCAAAGGCCAAACTCCACAGTGAACCAGTATAACTATAAAAAGGAAGCACAATCAAGTGATTTAGATCTGTTTCTCTAAATGAAAAGACATTTTTGTTTGACAGCTTTGTATACGATAGCTTTATCATATGATAAGTTAGACTATAGCTGATTTTTTAAATAAAAATAGGATAGAATACGTGTGGGGTAAACTAAATAGAACTTTGGCAAGATTAGACGCCAGAGGTTAAACATTATGTGCAGTCATTAACTTTAGCCACTAGATGGTACTGAAGATCCATCAGAAGCCCAAACTGAGCTGTTTTGCTCAGACACCCTTACAAAATTTGGTCTGAAATTAAATTATTTTCTCACTCACGGTGGTTTTATCTCAGAGGGTGGTTATTCATATGCAAGGAACTCCACTTAAACTTTTAAATTGTCTTTTTTTTTTTTTTACAGGATAGATTGAACCTACCGTTGACAGTTTTTCTATGTCCTCATCTGAAGCCCCAAGCGAGGCAAGTCCAATCTCCTGAAAATAATCAAACTGATGAGTGTTCACTGTGCAAAAACTATATTCCACTCCAACTATATCAAATTAAAGAACACATAGTGCTGCACATAACGTTACCTGGGAAAACTGGGCAAATTCTTTATCTGCAAGCATGGGAATATGGCCGAGTAGTTCGTGGCAGCAGTCACTGTCAGAGCAGGTGGAATAAGGTCAATAGAAGAAAATGCAGCTGAATGCATACATAAACGAGATCTTAGAAAGACAGAGACTCACGGCTCAGGGGAGTGCATGGGTGCAGACGAATGTCGGATGTACTGTGTGCACTGAAACACCCTGAAGGCCAGACTGGCGAGGAAGTCCCTGGCAGACAGCAGGCCGGCCACCGGACGCAGCTGGAAACCTGTTCTCTCTGAGACGAGTAGAAGGACACAGTCTTAAATAATGTGAGGGAGATCAGTGGAAGCACAGCCAACGGATGCATAACAGGATCAATTGGTACATACAGTATAAAGTTAATATCGTAGTAGAGCTGCAGTGATTATTTGATTGATCAGCCGTTATTAGTGGCAGCCTAACATAATTAAAGTCTTTGAATCTTTGTCACCTTTCAGGAAGGCAGAAACGTCTCTGAGCTGAGGGATTCGATCCTCTCCGTAGCCACACTCTTTCTCCAGCTGCAGCAGACCGTCCAGGAACTGCCTGCAGGCCAGACTGGGGTAGATACTTCGCAGCTTCTGGTAAATCTCCCTCCTTTAAAAACAACACCACATCATCACCATCGATGGTGTGTACTTAACCATCTTCCACCATGCATCTGCATCTATTCTCACCATGTTGACACTTCTTCGGCTGTGTACTCCACCACGGGCAGCTGGTCGCCCCTGTGACAATGGAAATAATTGATGTTCAGTGTTTCATGTAAATAGATTTTTAAACTTTTTTTTAAAAACTGGGACTCACTGTTTATATCTGAAGGCAAGCTCAGCGATGAAAGTCCGTCTTTGTCTGTATTCTGGGTCACTGTACCCCTGCAAAAGATAAAATCACCACAGATCTGCTGTATTCTGTCCATGAATATGATAGATACTGTGTGGCAGATATATAAACACTCACTGGATGGTCCTGGTCCATGTTTGGGTCAAACTTGGTTATTAACAAGTTGCATCTGTCCAGATCTTTGATCTGGCAGGGAAACCAGGGAACTGTGATGTTAACAGGAGAAAAGTAAAATTAATGAATGCGTTGGTAATTTGATTTCATGTTTTTATCATGCACTGGTAAAATAAGGCCTGTAATGCTGAGTACTCGCCTTTCTCATCTGGTATTGAGCAAACGTCATCGGCCACTCTCTTCAGAGCGTTGATGAACACGTCCAGGTCGGAGCTGTGAACTTCACACTTCATGAAGAACTCCAGGTCTGTCGCACTGTTCTTCGACTTCCTCCCCGGTCGACTCTCAATGTGGAGAAGTTTGGCTTCAAACGTCTGTGAGGGTTTAACAGAAAAAGGATGTGTAAGTACAGACAGAACAAAAATGACACTGAGCTGCTTCTGCATCAAAAAAAAACCTTCTACATGAGTGAAGGCTGTAATCATTATCACAAAGTGCATTATCACATTCAAATATCAAAAATGTGAATATAGAATTAGGTATTAATCTTAAATAAAACTATTTTTATATTCTAATTGTTTATTTTTAGACAATAAAACATTTAAATACACGTAACTCTGCTTAAATCTTATCATTTTAAAACTTCTTTTATACATTTCAGAGGAAATATTGTACTTTTTATCTCACTACATTTATTTGACAGATATATAGCTAATTAAATGTCAGATCACAAACCCTTTATCAAACACGTCGATCTGGAGCTGCACTGCTTAATGGAAAATTAACTGGCAGTTTTTTGATAATCGATTATTAATTTCAGACAAAAACATCAAAATATTTGATGGTTCTTCCCTCTTGTATGTGAGAATTATTTCAGAATTTCCTTCTTATGTTCTAGCAAACATATTTCTTTGAGTTATTAAATCGTGATGGTAAAATAATCTTATTGTTTTAGGACAATCAGCAGATTACTGGGTAATTTAGTTGCAGGCAGCAACAGAAAACATGAACAATTCACAGCAGTCATTTTTCTGCATTAAATAGATTATTTGTTCTCAGTCTGAAGTAAATTAGTAAATAATTTATAGTAACAGAGTATTTCTCCAGTGCAGTATGAGAGTAAAGGTTCTGATTACTGCCTGTTTGGCGCTTACCTCAAATATTTTCCCCGTTTTGAAGAACCCCGCGTTTTTCTCACTGCTGAGCGTGAACAGGAGGTTCAGAGTGATCCTGCCGTCCTTCTCCTCAAACACGAAGCTGTCTCCGTACCTGGAGGGCCCCGGGGATCCCGCGGACCCGCCGCTGCTGCGCTCCCTGCGCGCATCGTCGATCAGACTCTGCTTCCTGCCGCTGAACGGCGCCGCCTGCGCCGCGCTCTCCGTCTTCATGTGCGCGGTCTCTGCTGGGGGCTTCACAGTGTCACCGGAGCCGAGTGTAGGTGTGCTACCAGTGCAGGGGACAGGGTTAAATATCCCGTCATCTGAAGGGGTTATGGAGATGAGTTGCGCAAGTACATAACGCGCATTTGGCTTTTTTGGGCCTGTTCTGCGTCATGACATCGCTTCTCATTTAGGAGCCCGAAATAGTAAGAGGTGAATAGGCCACATTAAAGGTGACGGCACTAAAAATGCATCATAGGGTTTGACATACTGTGAATAACAGATGCATTCGACCCAAAAATATGGGTTACATGAAAGTTACATCATATTATTTTGTCATGGAAGAATGATTTCGTGTCGTATGTAGTATAATGTCTATGTAAATTCAGATTAGAATAGTGTAGTGATATAAGTACTCAGCATGCAGAATAACTATCAGTGTTACTACATTACTAGTGCAATGTGCCAGAGGCTCTTAGATACTGTAGTCAAGTTGAAGCAAATGTTGGGTGTACCATGTGTAAAGTGATCATATTTAAGTAAAATAAAATGATTGAATGATAAAGTAGAATCATTTAGAAACACTAAAAGGGCCAAAAACCTCGAGACATTACCACAGGAGAAACTCCCAGAGGTTAGATATAATTTTTATTTGTGTTATAATGATGTATAAACATACAAATTGTACCTTTAAGTTTATAATACACAGAAAAAATCAATTTGCATCATATTGGAAGCTTAATTAGATGTTTACATATTGGGCATTAAAATCTGTAAAGAGATGCTGATTGATAGAATCCTCTTATTTTGAAAAACACTTCTCTTAATAACATTTATTCTGTAATAATGTTGACAGTATCCTCTTTAGATGTCGAAGCTGGATTTCTTATTATCCTTCACAAATAACAGGCTGCACTTTATTAACGTACCTAACATACGCTGAGAATGTTTCCTACTAATTGAATTACAGTTGTTTATTTGGTTCAATACAAAGATTGCATATTTGTTGTAATATAAAGAAAGCTTATTTGCAAGCACGCTAGAGTCCTGCAGTATAATAAATTAACGACCATTTTTACGAAGAAGAGAAGAAGAGGCCGTCAAGGTTCGTTTAGCTCGGATCACGTGTGCAATTATTGCAGTTTCCGAAGAGCTTCACACAGTTTCCCCACTTCACCTGAAACAGGAGAAAAAGCTAAGTGAGAACAAAGAAGTGTTGGTCACAAGTGGACATTTCTTCACTTGAAGGGATGGAAAGCCAAATACAGGTGCTTTAAATTATGAATCCAATGTAATTTGACTAAAGGAAACTGTAGGGTCTGCATAAAGAGAGAAGATTTAAGGGTGATACATACTGCTGATACTGTCAGCCAGCTTTCTGAGCTGCTGGGTGTTGTCCAGCACTTCAATACTCTGCGTGTAGGGGTTGTAGCGCACTGTGAAGGGTCGTGGGATAGTGCCTGCAAATCTCCTGTAGAGACGTTTATTTTAGGCGAGTGTGGTATGCATAGCAAAACATGCGATGTGCAGACGTTGATAAAAAATAAGGAAAAAGTTTCTTCATACCTCACTTTCTCCTTGGCATCCTCAAAGCTGTCAGCCACAAAGTAGACAGGCTGGTACTCTGTGATCGGGTATTTCTGGACACTGGTCTTGTCGGGGTCGAAGGGCAGGAGTCTGGGCTTGTCTGTCAAGCAGTACTAAAAATAGAAGATGCGTTTAATACCTGTTTTTACAGCATCGATTTCAGTGTCTCTGTTTATGTCACAGTTGTGGGTAAACAGGAAGTGCAGCGTGATTAAGGTCTCGGCTTTTCTGCGATGTGGATTGGCAGAGTGAACATCCTCTGCTGATGTAACTTGTGACCTCGATAGCGAGCTTGTCACTGTCCCTTTGTCTCCACTTACCCAGTGAACCACTTTACGCACACCCTGCTGAGCAGGCAGGCCGACTCCCCCAGTGACACATTAAACCTGAATCTAAGTGGACCACTAACCCACTGTCTGCACCCCTGCTGCTGTGCAACTAAACAGATGAGTTATAAGATCATCATTTACCTGCAGCTCTCCGAATGATGAAAGCAAGCCAGCTCCGTAAGCTTTGATCTCCGAGCCCTGCTTACACAGGCCAAATTCCACGGTGAACCAGTACACCTGAAAACAGCCATATGGTTCATAAAATCATTATTTACAACAGCAGACTCAGGCAAGAATTCCACCGAAACAAAGAAGGTTTCAGCTTGGGTTGGTCAACAGGCTCTTGTAGAATCTAAAAACCCAACGCATCTGTTCATCTAAAGGAAATAAATCCCACACCACAGCCACAGACCAGTCAGAGAGCTATTCTATCAAACATCAAGTAAACATTGCTGTAGAAACACACCTGTCTTGATGTTAAGGAGAAATCTTAAATGAATTCTGCCTAGTTTAATGTTGTTGTCCATAATTATAAACTATTCATTTCATATTATTATTTCTCTTCTGGCCAGTACTCACAGTAGCAAGTTTCTCAATGTATTCATCAGGGGCACCAAGAGAGGCAAGACCAATTTCCTAAACACAGCAGAATTAAAATAAAAAGATCAGAAAATAAAAGGGTTCAACACAAAATGACACAAATGTAGATCTAGACTACAGATCAGTGATAGTTAGAAAGGTGATGTGCTAAAGCTAAACTGCAGTTTCCTGCCATTTCTTTGGTGCATAATGATATAGTGTGGTATGTTAAAAATGAACATGATTCTGATAATAACTAAGCAACTACCTGTGAGAACTGAGCAAAACTTGGGTCAGCAAACAGAGGAACATGTCCCAGGAGCTCATGGCAGATATCCCTGTATTGGAGACAAACGTTACTCTTTGACATGATGCACGTGATGTATTTTTCTGTCTTTCATTTCCATCAAGACACTCACGGCTCAGGCGTGTACGTGGGCTTCGAGCCGTGGCGGATGTACTGCGTGGAATGGAAGACGCGGAAGGCGAGTCCGGCCAGGAAGTCGCGGGATGAGAGCAGACCAGCCACTGGGCGAAGCCGGAAACCTGTGCACGCTGCAGGGGAGGGGCGGACAGATGAAAGAGGGGTGAGTGCTTAGTCTATTGAATAACAGTGATTAGAGGGGGGGGGGGGAGTACCAACCTCCCACAAATACCCTGAGGATGTTTCATACAGTGTGTGTTGCTAAAACTGAATGACTCAGATTAAATGTGCATAAAAAGTTATAATAATTTCTTCTTATTAAAAGAATGTATTGATTTATTCATTTTAACATTTAACATAACACTCATAGAAGAAAAAATAATGTTAGTAGGTTCTGGCTTTAAAGGGCAGAAAAGAGTCAAATACAGTAAATGAGTCAAGCGTGCGAGCACCACACTGGCTAATCTGTCTTGATCTGTCTAAACTTGAGACCAACCGAATAACACATGTAGATGTACTGTAATGTTGCTGCACCTCAGGGTGCAAATGACACGGCACGACTTACACTGCAGGAAGCGGGACACGTCCTCCAGCTGCGGGATGTTGTCCTGCCTGTAGCCGCAGTATTTCTCCAGCAGGGGGAAGACCCTGTTGTGCTCACGACAAGCGTGAGTCGGGTAAAAAGTCTTCAGCTCCTTGAACACCGTGCCCCATGTGGCCTTTTCCTCCTCCGTGTACTCCACCCTGGGGATGGTTTGGCCACTGGGACAAAGACACGAGTTTACTGTGTCACTGTTTGCGCAGACAGATTAGTCATGTATAATAATCTCATCATCTATTAGTTGATTATTTGTCTGTATCTGCAAAGTAACTAAAGCTGCTGAGATACATGTGGTGGAGTAAAAATAACAAAATGTAAATACTGCAGGAACGTACCTCAACATTGTACTAGAGTACGTAAGTAAATTTACTCTTCTACTTCAGATCTAAGTTTTTTCTTCTTTTTTGTTTTTACAGAATTTTCTGGAAAGCACCGGAGCACTTCATTATTTGTCAGGATCACACGCAGCTATGTAAATGCAGTGGTGTTCTTTGTAGTGCCTGTGAATAATACTTAGCAATTATACACACACACACACACAGAGCGAGGCTGTTCAAGTCTGCCACTGGCTCTCTGTAATTTTCCTTATTTGGTCATGATTATCTTCAAACCAAAGCAGGGAATAATCCCACTGAAACCTTTCCCCCAAACTTGGATAGGAAACGAGAAAAGGGAAATGGAGATGAAGAAAAAAAGAGTAGTTACTGTTTGTAGTTGTAGGCAATGTCGGCAAACTCCTTCCTGCGGGATCTGTACACTGGATCTGTAAAACCCTACACACAAACACACACAAAGGAAAGCCCTGTTAGATCTCATGATCTGGCCACTCACAGCTAAATCAAAGGGTGGAAATCCTCTGCTAAAGCTAAACCCTGTGGCCAGCATTATGCACTCCATCTCTAATAAGAGCACGCAAATACATATTCAAATGAAGCCTTTGTAGAGTGTTTTTCAGCTCATGGTGAATACATTTTGCTTTAATGGCGGTGGCAAAAGGGAGCAATTATCTATAATTACAGGGGCTCAATTAAAGCAATGACATCAATTTGTGTGTCTAGATAGTTTTCCATTAGAATAGACGGCGAGAGTGTGGCCTGTCATCTCCACAGCCCCGTCTTTCATAAGACACGCAGGGCGTGAGTGGACACACACACACACACACACACACAGGATGCGACAAACAGACAGTGATGGATGAGTCACTTCTTACTGGGTGATCCGCATCCAGCTCGGAGCCGTAGCTGAGGATCTGGTTGGCAAAGCGGTCCAGGTCCTGGATGTCATTAGGGAACCATGGTACTGGAGGATAATAACAGTTATTAGACACTGATAATTTATGTTTTTGTTCAACGTGTATTTACTCAGGTCAAATCAATTAAGCATTTACTCCACAAACACAGTTCAGAGGGAAAAGGGATTTAGAAACCTAGGAACATTTTAATGTATTTTGACTCTACTTTGCTAGAAATGCAATAATTTGATTAGGAAAATAGTAGCAGATTTTTTTGGACTTGGACTCAGTAGTGTAATATTTGACATTATTTTCACATTTCACAGATCAACCAGTGCAATTCTTGACTAAATGTTCTAAATGAAAATGCAAATCGTTACTGATGTCATGTATGTGATGTTTCGCCTATAGGATTTTCTTCATTGCATTTTGACACTCAGCAGAACAGTAATCGAGAGGCATCTGCTTGCTCATATGGATTTACGACCCTCAAATAACACTGGGGCCAATCATCAATCTACATTTGTGCAGTGTGGTCCACCCTGAGGCCCCTGAGGACAGCAGGTCCCTGCCAGGCTCTTTCATAAACAGACAGTCCCCAAAACAGCCCGTAAATATCCACTTATTCACTTGACCCTGACCAGTACACCAGTGTCTACACTGAGGTCAAAAGAGGACCCATGGTGGCCCTGTCTGTCTCAGCCTGTCGTGACCTTGGCTTGCTCTTCTGCCCTGTGTTCGGCTGAAGCCGAGACACAGAGCTGCTCTGTTAATGTCAGGCCTGTTGGTCCTCAGTAGCTAAACTAATGTCATTCTGGAAACAACTAATAAAGGGGTCTAGATGTGGGTGCTGGGCCATCAGTCTTGTCGGCGACGCTGGCTGTCCATTACCAAGTCTGGCTTGAGGGTTTATAAACCACCAACACTGTGTTCACTTGATAAATGGGTAATTTCAGCTCTGTTGGCCTCCATTTGATTAGATTTTTTTTAAATTCACACTAGCTGTGCCGCACTCGGCATGGTAATATTGGTGCACCACTTTGCCGCAGACCCTGAGGATGACGACTACTAACTTTGGTCTAATTTTAGATGGATTGCTGTGAAATTTGGTACAGATAGTGTGTGACTGTTGTATTTAGTGAAACTGTACCTTTTTATAGTATTAGTATTAGTTTACTCTGTGTATTATCACAAATAGATAGGCAATGAACAACATGAGTGACCTTTTATGTTGGCTTCACTGGAGCACTACCGTCAGTCACAATGGATCATTTTTTCAGTGTACATCTTTTTACTACAAATTCCACACACTCACTAACCCGTGTCCTTCTCTTTGTTGCGTGAAAGCTCGTGCACATGGCCACTGATTTGTGTACGGAGGCTGTTGATGACCTCATCCAGGGCCTGGGAGCAGGAGGAGTCCACACTGATGAAGAACTCATACTGTTCATTGTTCATTCGCGATGGCCGGGATTCGATGTGCGTCAGGTTGATGCCTTTCTCCTGCAGAAATCAAAAAATCAGAGGAGACGCAGGCTGAGGTGAGACTTAAAGACAATCACCCACATATTTTAGATAATTTCCTATTCCTTAAAGGCAGAAGGTTTGCCAAGAGCAAATGAGTGGTAATTAACAGCAAATGCACCTGACTGCAGCACTACCTTGATACCACCACTAGAGGGTGGTGTGTTGTCACTGAATTGATGGCTATTTATCAGCCCTCACTGACCTCAGGTCAGAGCTGCCTTGAACTCTCCCCCCTTGCAAACTGATTGTGAACTTGCCAGGCTGGACTTGCATAGTAAAGGCATTCAGGAAACACTGTAGTGGTTTAGACAAATTAAATGACTCTGCTGTGCAGCATTTAGGCTTTTCTCATTCTCACACATTCTTCTTAATGTACAAAATGCAAAGAGGCTCTGGGTTGTGTTGAAGAACACACCATCTTTAAGTGGTAATTACCAACAAAAATGTGTTTTTGTTTATGTAACATATGAGGAGCAAGAGGGAGGTTGTTGTTCTCTGTCTACTATAGGCTAACTAGATAGGAGGGGGTGAGCAGCAGGGCCTCACATTTTCTCCCATCTGGATCCTATTTGACATAACAGCTGAAGGAGCATGTGGTCCTACAACCCTCAGGAGTGATATGGACATGAACACAGTCCAAGTTGGTATTTGAAAGAAAGGATGACTTGCTTTTTTTTGTTATGGAATCTTATTGGGCCACTGTCAGCAGATTTCCTGTTATTTATAAATGTAATGCAGGAGAAAAGCTATCTGTAATTGAAAATCTGATTGATTTATTTAAATTTCTGTAGTTCATTCCCCATAAATTCAAGAATATCATTTATAAAAGTGTTTAGGTGTCTACTAGTAAAACCCATTATCCAGTATTCTATTTAAATACAGTTACAAAGCAGATGTATGGAGACAATGGTTGATATTAGTTGATTATCAGTTTTGTTCGGTCAGTTTTGGAGACAAAGCTCAGAGAGTTCATTCCTGTAGCTCTATTTATGCACAAAGAAAAATGCTTCAACCTGTGCTGTTGGTTGGCTGGTCCAGCTTAACATAGCCAACCCTAAATCCCAAACCCAGTCATATATGAGGGGGCGTTTGTCAGACTTCTGTACCTCTCTGAGCTGTCCCTCTGCTGTAAGGCAGGTGGCATTTACCCTTCTGTCAGCCGTGACTGTGCTGCAAGGTTAAGGTCAGTCCGTGCCTCTAACTCGTCACATGAAAACCACGCTGCCGCGTCACATGTGCTCTGAACCCCGAGCGGGATAAACAGTGTTCCAGCTTTCATGTTCAACTTCCTCAATGAAACATGTCGATTAGATGAAAATGATGATGGATGCCACAGCCGCTTGGCTAAACATCAGCACGCACAGTTGTTTTGTCAGAGCTCAGAACAAAAACAAGGCAGATGTAAAGTTCTCTTTAAAGCTGCACTTTCAGGGGAGTCAGCATATGTCACATTGCTAAGGGGTCATTTGGTCTGTTTTATAAAAAAAAAAGAAGATGAAAGTCAGAGGAAGAGGAGGGTGGGGGAGGATCTGGGGGAGGATCAAGGGGAGGATCTGGGAAGTGGCAGCTCATAGGTCCAAAAAGGATCCTCATATTTGCTGCTGGATTTGGAGAAGCAGCGTTTGGCACGTGTTTTGTATTGATCGTGGTCTGTCCGCTCACATCTCCACCTCCAGATTTAAAAAAAAACAACAACAACTTGCATTGACAGATATACTGCACGTTTTGGGACTTTTCAAGACTCACACTTGTTTTGCTCCCACATGTTCCATTAAAGTGTAAAAACTTGAACTTTGATAGGTAATCGATGTTGAAGATTAAACAATCGAGGAACTGCCAGTCGGTGTTTACTTCAAGCCTTTATACAGTCACGTACACACAGGCAGTTTAGATCGATGGGGAATAAAAAACACTGACTTTGTGGTTTCAAGTATTTAGAACAAATCAGTAATTACGCAAGTGGTGGATTAAAAACAGAAAACATTGAAAACAAAACATTATTATTACTAACGGAGGAAGCCTCTCCTCTGTCATTGTGCTGCTTTAAAAAAACCTAAGTCAGAATATCTTTGTCACAACTGCTTAAATTTTTAACATTCTTCTCTTAGTCTGTCCCTCAGTTTTATCCTTTAATATTATAGTTGTTTATGATGGTCTTACTTTACCTACTGCTGAGTAGTTCTATTTAAATGTTTATTTTTCCAGATGACAAAAAAAAACTATTAATTTTATTGTAAAATCTTATAACTGAGAAGCTGTAACTAGAGAATATTACTTGAAAAATGAATTGATAATGATTAATTATTGTTGATTGTCACTAATTAATTGATTAACTGACTAACCAGAGCAGATCTCTACTTTCTATCCACCTCTGTGGGAAACCAGTGAGTGATCAGTTCATAGCTCTAGCAGCCCCCTGTTGGACCATTTACTTTACTTTATTTTACTTGCAGATGCTTTTATCCAAAGCAACTTACAAGGAGAAGACACAAGCGATTACCATTCGGGTTCTGTAAATTATGAGTTACTACAAACTAAGAGCCCTGATAAGGCCTAACTTGTCAAGTTAAAGAACATGGTGGGAATTGTTAAGTGGTAGATTTATTACATTATTATTACCTGGTATGTTTGTGGATCTAAGAACCACCTCTGCGCATGTTTTCCCATGACTGACACACAAACATATGAGATAAGCTCAGTCTGTTTAGTTACTGTCTTCGAAAGGTAAGAAAAGGACATGAGCATGAAACTAGACTGAAAAGACTATAGATATAAAACTGTTAGCATTAACTCTTATTAATGTATAATTTAGATCTTGTAATACTATCAATCTGTAAATCATTTTATTGAACATTTGTGTTCATGTTTCGTCAGTGTTGTTAATGAGTAACTTGGATCAAACCATCGTTACATCCATGTCCATATGGAGAAATGTCTGTGAAGATTCTCAGTCATCCAGGTGAAGTTGCCATGACTCAGTTGCTTTCCTGCCTGGAGTGCAGTGAAAACATACTTTTAATATGATGCTAGTGGCTTGTTAGCATAGCTTAGCATAACGAATGGAAACAGAACATCTAGCCTGGCTCTAAGGTATGAACACCAAAGGGTATAAAATCTGACAATGAGCACCACTTTTCTGGCACCTAACTCAACATATTGTAAAACTGATTTGTCATTTTTGTTGGCTAGCTATTTCCCCCTTTTCCAGTCTTTGTGCTAAGCTAAGCTAACCAGCTGCTGCTTGTAGCTTTAAAATTTGATGGGCAGATATCAGAGTATTATGATTACGCCCCTCAAGTTGTCGACGATAAAGGCTCATTGAAGCCTACGAAAAAGACACGTTTTCGTAAGACTTACTCGAGTATTTTAAAGTTGTCATTTAAAACGGCAGAATTCATTTTTTGGTGCTTGAATGTCGTGGAATTTTTTACCACTTTAAGAAACATTGTGTGGAGCAACGGTGTGGTTAGTTGGAGCCCAAGCAGACCAAACTGACCAGCACTAAATTAAGATTCCTTCTGTGGTTGGTTGTCAGCTGGGTTAGGGTTGTAATTTTGCTCTTGGCATCCTGAACATGCGTAGTTAGCACTGTGACATCTGGGGCCAATTCACACTACATTCCCTTGTGACATGTTATATTTGAGCTTTTTTTTATGGTCTGACCGAGAGAATATCTCCTATTGGTTGATTGGTGGGACCACTTACGTGTCAGTATCTCTGTACTTGAGCCCTGGGGATCACTAAGGACTAATAAGAAAGGAAGTCTTACCACTGCTCATGATCGTCATGAGCACAGTGCGTGAAAACATGCTCCTGATCACTAAAGTTTCAGGAGAAACATTAAGGCTCTTTGTAAAAACTGAATAGGTGGAGGGGAGGGTGTCATCACTGCAGAGATAAGTATTACCTCAAAGAGCCGCAGGGCCTTGGCTAAAGCTCCAACCTCCTCATTGAGTGAGAAGATGCACGAGATCACTTCTGACTTCTTGTCTGTCTCCTCCTCCAGATACATGGAGCCACTTCTCTTCTGTAAACACACATTTCAGCAAAAAAAAAACAAAAGCAAAAAGGGTTTACATAAAGTGGAGAGTGGAGTCTAAGCTTGGTGTGGAAGAACATGAAGGTGTTCATGTGTAATTTGGACATTTTCTTTCTCCAGCAGAAACAGCTTATGCGGGTGACACTGCCAAAGTCATGCTGACCTCTTGTGATCTTTTCTGACAAAAAAAAACAACATGTTTTTAACTAAATCTGGCCACGACCGGTTTCACAGATATTCTAGTAGTTGATTGTCTCTCACTTTATTCAGCTGTATTTAAACACAGTAACATGTATAGGAGAAGGTGCATAGTCTGTTGGATTTTCGGGCATTCAAAGCATTCGATTGTAAAGCTTGAAGCCTTAGCAACTTTGCAGTGAAGAAACATTAACACATCCTTCCTGCAGAAGTGTGTAGAGGTTTGTAATGAGAGCTCTAACTATCATTTTCTCCACTGATTAATCATTTTGACTATTAAATATCAGAAAGTGAAAAATACAAAGATGTTTAATTCATATCATATTGATAAAAATCAAAAGCAGAAGCTACAGTTAGGTCAAAGTTGGCATTTTCACTTCAAAATGTGATTTAAAATGAGTAGATGATTTCACACATTATTTTCTCACGTCCAAATACCTGCACATACATGCGTACATACGTGCAGGACCTGGCTCTTTTTTTTACCGGTGTATTATAACAGCTCATTTTACTGCTTAGAGCAGCTGATCTGACTCTATTCACAGAGACACCTTTGCATTTCTCTGCTTTGTCTGCTGTTGTACCCAGAACATTCCAGCTATGACCAACTCTGACTGACAAAGAGGTTTGAATCATACATTAACACATAAACCAAACATGCCAAAGGAACACACATAACTTGAACATAAAAATGTGAAACGTAAAATAATTAAATTTTTAGATATTCATAGATCAGATTTACCCTCGGGCCTTGGTTCTCTGCCTCTGCGCTGTATTTTCCATTGACGGTCTTATACGCAGCATCCATCCTCTTGCGCTTCAGGTGAAATGTGTGTGCGTGTGTGTGCGTGTGCGTGCTGGTAGGAATTGTGAGCTTTTGAAGAATTTGCGTGAGCAGCCGCGGCCTTTAAAACCTCTCTGGTTTAACTCCGCGCCACGTGACACCCC
>JAUYWH010000015.1:13621961-13648638 GCA_034779795.1 Ctenopoma multispine | reverse complement strand
CCCCCCCCCCCCCCCCCCCCCCCCCCCCCCCAGCGTGTCACGGGACTGTTGAGAAACGCAACGGGCACATCTGGCACCGCGTTGTCCACCGCTGGATCGAGGTTCCCTCCCGGTGTTTTTTTTTTTCTGTTGGCAGCGCACCTGTGTTACTGCGCATGTGCAACCTGACTGACCTGACCACAGGTAAAATGAAGACAGAAAACAGAAAAACGCGCATTTATTCCTTTAATGAAAATTTAATTACATATAAATGTAATCATACAATAATATGTGTAAGTATGAAATTGTCGTAATGTGCCATAATATTATGGTAAAATCTTCTCTTAAGTACACACCTAATCATTAGATTCATTATTAACCGTCGTCTGTGAACATTTTTAATTGAAATAGAAAGTTCGTTTTAACACAATTGAGAACTACAATACACCAAAGAAATAAGAAGGCAGAGCACTTTAATTGATCTTTCAAAGACTCCTGGGACTTTAAAGCTTATGAAGTCAGTCAGGATTACACTAATTTCCTAAAATCCTGCTGCATTACTACAGGTACTTGCTGAAGGGGGTGGTTCTGGGGGCTCAAGCTTCAAAGGTGCCCCCTCTACATTCAGTAATTCTCTGGGATGTTAGTCACATTTTTCTGTTAATGTTGCATCATATCTTTTGGTAAGTAAACTTTAAAAATAAATGTAGCTCCTAAAGCTCCTGGGACATGTTAGATTATATGTATTTGCAATGTTCTGAGAACAATCTGTAGACAAATATAATGTCATTCTTAAGATCACTGTCTCCAAAAACAACAGGTGAAGACCCACAAAATAATTTAGTGCTCTTCATACATTTGTGTCAGTCATATGTAGAAACCAAAAATAGTTATTCAGGTAATAAACATCGAACAGAATAAAAACCCTAACCCTACTAAACTCAGTTAATGACTTTTATTTTCACTGAAAGTTTAATATTATTTCTAAAAAGAGGTGAGTTTTCTTGCACCTCTTTCTTTTTATGGTTGTAATCCTAAATCTGATCCTGTAATCCTAAAGAAAATACGTGCATCACTAATTTCAGATCCTTTACTTAAGGAGATTACTAATACCACTGTGTGATAATATTCTATTACATGTTGAAGTCATACATTGAAATTTTTTTTGAGTTACTGAGTGTCTCATTCCTACTTGATGTATGTTATGTTGTGTTTTAATTGTGATTAAGCAGATTGAAAACTGTGGCCAATAACATTTGAGGGGCGTACGCTGCCACCAAACCCTGCACCGATTACGAAAGCAGCTAGTGAGATGCACTTTAGAGTGACCTAAATAGGTACTGAAGGCTAATTGGGGTTTTTTTCAGATTGTCACTGTGCCCCTATAGTTGCCTAAATATGACTTAATATTGCTTTAAGTTAAGACATAGTCAGCAGCCTAATTGAAACGTGCATAAATGTACTGTAGCAGACACTCTATGTTACACCCATGTGTAAATAAAACTCTCAAGTCTCCTCAGTGACCTCTTCACATTGTACAGTGGATGGAGAGCTCCCCACTGTGCCATTTACTGTCATTAATAGTGGTGGAGACAGTTCCTCATTCATCCCTACAAGTGCATTGCGTGTCTGCAGTAGCCTGCGCCTTAGGGCCTCGGTCTTATTCTCACACTCATGATGAGCCTGATGCCAGTGAGCTGTGCTGTGGGAGGGATGGGCTTTTTTCACACGCTGCAGCAGTTCTCGCTTAAAGGATTTTTTATTATTTTTTTGCTTTTGTCATGATTGTGCAAATCGGACTGTTTTTTTAATTAGTGTAAAAAAACAACAACAGAAAACTGGCTTCAGCGCAGAGCAGTTGTAGTTGCACACACGTGCACGAAGGACTCACTTCAAAGGCAACACAGAGGATGTGTGTCATGTGACATAGTGTGTGCATAACTGAGGTGGATCATGCGATTGGGGGGGGGGGGGGGCCTTGTAACAAGTTAGTGTGAGTCTGTAAGTTTCATGTGACGTGGGGTGTGCGCTAAGTACCGTGGAGATTTTTCTAAGCACAAAGCTTTGTGGCCTCACAGAGACTGGTCTTCACCAGTATGACAGGTGATTGGTTGTTTTGTTTTCACATAAGGGGACCTATCAGTAAACAGGTCGGGGGGGGTGGGGGGGGGGGGTGTTGGATACACTAACTGTCTGCTCTTTACACACAGTTTACATCCAGAACCATTATGTTGTTGATGCATGTTGGCTGCTAAACTGTTATTGTGACTAAAGTTTGAATATTTGTTTTTTTTCCTTAGTGAATGTCTTCTTAGGGCTCATTAATGGAAGACAGAACAGATGAAGGATCATCTATGTACAATGGTGAGTTACTGTGTTATGTTTAACACAACCCCCCCACACACACACACACACATTGATCTGTTTTATGCCAACGTACTGGTCAGTGTATGTGACCTATCAGCACAAGCAAATGTTCAATGCTGTGCTCCATACTTCGCCCCCAGGTTAAAGTTGTGTATTTCCAGATTGTGCGTTATTAAAACCCTTCTCCGTGGTAACACAGTGGTAAATGAGTTCACTGTTTAATCAATCCTGGCTGTATTGACAAAGCAGGATGTCTTGATGAATAGAAGGATATAATTAAGGTTCATAGACACAGCATGCTACGTTACACTTACTGACTCTACACCAAATTGCCACAGGTACCCTGTGTCTCATGCATGATCCTCCGGACTTATGCTCACACCCTACATCACGTGAGCTTAATCCTTTGTACTGTGTGTGATGTGCATCTCAGAAGTGACTACCATCACTATAGCAGCACTATGTTTTTGGACTGGCAGGGGTGCTTAGAGATGATAATCGGTCACTGAGTTGTGAGATTTCTAATTGTGCTTTCATGAGCTGTCGTTGATTAATAGACTAGTTGACAGACATCCTGTGAATGTCGTCCACATGTGCACTGTCCACAGGGGTGCTGAAGAATCCACTTCAGCTTTTACAGCAGCATTGTGGAGGCTCTTTTCTGCAGCAAGAGAGATGGGGGGTGGAGGAGGGAGGAAGAAATAGAGTGTAAGAGGACAAAAGAGAATGAAACTTTGGGGCTTTCAGCAGTGCTGCTGTTGTAAAGGGGCGTGAATGAGCACGGGGGCCATGCGGCCAGCCACATGGGCTGTTCTCACTCTGGATAATGGAGGCCTTTCTGTGGTTCTTAACCCCCTTGTCGCATGCTGGGAGCAGGCAGCCGTCCACTCACCACTCACAACAGACACGCTCAAACATGCTCTCCCACTAGATAATTGAATTTTACCCCCAGGAAAATCACTCTTTTCCCCGGTCAGGTCCCCTGCTACACGTGGGCCTGACAGGAACTCTCCCATCATCAACGTATCATGTGGAAAGAGAGAGTCAGAGTTAAAATTAAGAGCCGAACACTGCTGGTTGGTTGGTCAGTTCAACACTGTGGTCCAGATGTTTCAGACACTGTTGAAGGGCTTTGCTTGACACTTAATACAGTTATCAATGGTACCTAAACGACTGGTGACTGTTTCTCTCCCAGCAGGTCAGAGTTCTAACTTATCCTGTGAAATGGCTTAACAGATGAAGAATCCCAATAACTTTTTCTGTCTTGTGCCACCAGCAGGTTGATATTTTCAGTAAACCTGTTCAGCCTCACAGAGCTGCTAGCTTGGCCGTCTCGACTGTGAGGTGATGAAAACACAGAGTTAACAAAAACATCTTTGTGATTTTGGCTTGTATATGTTTTGATGGTCGAGATGTTTCAGATGACGCCTCCTACCCATCTGTTTGTCTTTATTAGTCTCATAAAATAAAAGGAAAAATGTCGACCTAATTCAACGTAGAGTGAACTGGTGCTTCCCACTTTCTATGTGATATACATTAAATATGTGCAATGAACGCTCGTGTGGGGGCTGGCAGCTGTTTGTCATCTTTTCAGAATGTGCAAGGAAGTATCGTGTTACTTGCAGGTGTCTGCTGTCTTATCACTGTTTATGTCGTCTCGTTAGTTTTTGCACTGCAACTGTGGTGAAGACGGAGATTAGATCAGTGTGTTGTCTTAAAAGTTGGTTATAAGGGGGGAGCTAAGGGTCCTAACTAAGGGCGATGACTTGTTAAGATTGTGATGGTTTAGGGGGCATTATGATTATGTGAAGAGATAACGTAATCCAGATCCTCCCTTCCTCTCTCCCTGCTGGTGGCTTCTTACCCTCTAGTTGTTGATCTCGTCAGCAGGGGCAACGCCGTCACCGCCCTCTCCGGCTCTCTGACCAAACACAAAAGGTGCTTCCTCCCTGCAGCTGTGGTCACTTTCACCTGTCACTCAGACTTTCCCTGCATCACCCAGCCTCAGTGATGGGCGTCCCCAGGTGAGCGCTGGAGTGTAGCTAGTGGCCTCCCTGCTGCACCGCGTGTGGTGTGTCGTCACGACAAACTGACTGTTCCACTTATTAAACTGCTAAAAAAAGAGGAACATTCTTGTTTTAATGGCATCAAAATATTATAATTTTAATCCCAGATGTAAGGGAAATGTCTTTTTCAGACTCATATAAATAATTTCTCCAGTGTTAGAACCAGTTTTTAATATGAATGCATTTCATCGTCCAATCAAGCTTAAACTCATAGACACAGAAGTATTAACATCTGTGGATTGTTCAGATTTTTTTGTATAAATTCATATTTATCAATCTCCGCTGTTAAAATTATCATAAACTGTGGCATATTTAGACACGGATTACATTGCATTTTGAACACATCTCTACATCTGTTCTGTATGTTATGTTTTAACCCAAATAGAGTTTCACTAATGTAGTTTAAGTCTGTGAGGACATAAAATTAAATCATAACTTCCACTGTCCATGTTTTCCTCCAGTGCCCAAAAATACTAAATAACACAAACTTATCCTAAATTTAAAACTGTTAAAAGTGGACTAAACTAAACTTAGTCATGTGTTACTGCATGTCCTCAAGCATTGGAGACCTAAACAAAAGGGTGTATGTTTGTCCTGTAAGCTGTCTTCACGTACATTCTGCAGTATTACTGGCAGAATGTACACAGTATTGTAGGTGGAGGAGACGTTAATGAGATCTCTGTGACTGATCGACATTCATGCTGCTCGTCGTACAATACCTGGTGACCTACATGACTGCCAACACCAAACACACACATACGAGGACTGTCACTCTGCTGCTGCTAATCACACTTAACTTAGACGAGTCATTTCCTAACTACAGACAAGTATTTTTATGATATGGATTTCACACACACAGAGGTAATGCATTTCTCTTTACACTTTAAATATTAAATATACTAATAATACAGTATAATATCCCTCCCATAGAAAAGTGTGTTTTGAGTAATACAAAGAATGGGTCTTTGACATTAAACCAGATCATCATACAAAGATGAGAATGCATTACTCTCTTTTAACAGTAAAATTTTTGATAATGTGGTTCTGTCCTTGTTGACACCGTATTTGTCGGTATCTCTCAGCAAAAATGAATATTGAAATGAATGAGGTAAATATAGGTATTACTAGGGGAGTAAAATCCTAAATCTGAACCCACTCCAGGAAATCCAAAACCAGATGTTGCCAAAAAAAGAAAATTAAAGTCACAAATCATCCTCACATTTTCATTTTATTTCCATTAAAACCCCAATATCTAAATGTTTGACAATAAAGTACCAGCAACAACACGTAAATTTACCCTCTAAATGTTATTTTATTTAAATTCCTATATTTATTATTTATAACCACATTATAAATATTTAATAAAAGGAGTATTCCACAGTTATAATGACATTTTAATCTCCTATGAAGGAATATGTATATTTAATAATATCTTAAACACTGCTTGTACCTAAAGCGTATGTATATTGTGTTGTACAGTACAAACCACTGCTGTCTCCCTGTTTCCACCAGCAGAGGGCGTCATTCACCCACCTACCTCTCTCCCATCAGTCACCGCCCCTCCTCCAGTCTGTCCCCAGCGACGGCCCCTCCCTTCAAAGACCATAACCTCTCCTAATCCCCTCACCCCCCCACCCCTTGTTGCCCTGGAGACGGCTCAGACGAGCAGGTGATGCATTGACAGGGAGCAGATGGTTCCCTGTTGAGGTAAGCATGGCCGAACAATGCTTCCATATTCATCATAAAGTCCTGCTAACTCTGTGCGTCTCACCCCCTTCAACTGTGAGCACACACATAACTTCGAAGTTGAGTGAATCCAGGTTTTTCCCCCGACACACGCAGCCTTTTCTGGACTGCCGATTGAGGCTGCTAACACGCATGATGAGTCAGTCGATACAGCGGCGTTTGTGCAGACTGAGCGAGGTGGGGATGTTGTGACAGGTTATTATAAAGGGCTTGTGATGAAAAGAGGCTGCTGCATTCAGGAGAGTGGAGTTTACTGTATCTCTGATGGGAGACAAGTAAAGTAAGGATAAACAATAGGGGTTCCTTGCCGTGGTTTTCCTGTGCTTGTCTTCTGCAGGTGTTTCCAGGCTTCTCGCAGCAGTAACTCACTCCTCTAAAGAAGCTCCTGCTTTAGCCTCTGTCTCCCCTGGAGATAAAGTACAGACACCCCACTCTCCCTGTCTCTTTCATTCAGCTAACTCCTGAATAATCCAGCAACAATACACGGCTCTGAGGCGGTGTGTGCAGCGATTCGCCAGGGGCCTGACTTGTTTTGAGGTGCCCAGGGGGGCCGGTGGGGGAATGGCATTATGGAGATCAGCTAATGCATGTAAAACACTGCATCCATCTTCTTCTTCTCTCTTTTTTTTAATTGGAACAAGTGGTAAAGAAAAAAGTGTGCGGCACAATAGGGGCTGCGGAGCGCTACGCTTAACCCACCACACCTGGAGCAAACAACAGGGGGTGAGAGTGGCAGCCCACCTCTCCCCCATGCCTCACCCATCATCACCAGCACCACAGCACCTATCAATACAGGCTGGAAGGAGCTTGGTTGGGCTGCAGGAGGAGGGGGCTGCCTGTATTCACGGCCTGACTATGATAAAGACGCACAGTGAGGAGCCATTCAAGAGCCCTGTGCCCATAATAGAGTCACTAATAGGTGCCTATTCAGCAAGGAAAGTGTTTTCTGGAGGAGGAAAAAAAGTTTGGGGGAACCAACAATCACTCTGCTGCTGTGTGTATGTAAAATTTATGCAGTGCTCCACCCCTCCACCCTTTTCCAACTCTTTCTGCTGTCTTTTTTTGTCTTTCCTTTAAAGAGTGTTACCAGTGAATAGACTACATGCATGGTTTGGAGTCTTCCTTTCATCCATTCTTGAAAATAAATTGAATGGTCTGTTCTCAAGTGAGTCCAGTCCAGCGGCAGGGACCTTAGAACAGGAATACACACTCGATTTCTTTTTCAGCTCCTTTCAACTCTTTACCCCATGAAATTGTTTGGCCATGAGCACAGGTGACCAACTTTTACTTTTTGACTTGATTTTCCAACATGCATCAGCAAAGTAATGTATGCAGCACACTTTTTATTATTTACATCTAGATATTAACGAGTGTATAAAGGAAGAATTATTGGTTAGAATTCTGCTTCTGGTAAAGTACTGTGTCAAAATCGTCGTAGAAAGCAAAGAGAGTCTCTCATGGCGGCCCTAATATAAAGACATACAGTAGTACCTTGTTTATAACATTCCATAATGTTCAGTATTAAAGCACATATATTATTACAAATAAGTCATATTTTCATTTCTCATTTGTCTGATTATGGAAGCTTCACAGGAGGTGTTCGCAAATTCTGAAATAAACACATATCTACTCACAGGTGCTTGATAAGTGTGTTACACCTGTTGTCAAAAGTCCACGTTAAATTCCCACTCTAGTTTCCACATAGATGTCTCACTGCAGAGACTTAAAATACATATGACCCCATTGCTGATAGCAGCTATATTTGCTGCTCACCCCCCTGGCTTTGGTCCCGAGGCACCGGGGGAGCAGACCTTGTGGGTGAGCTGACTAATCTTGAAATGCTGGAACCATATTGAAAGAGAGAGCGTGAACTGATGAAATACTGGGACCGTATTGTGCTGCGTGTCAAAGGGCTTAGCTGACAGATTGATGAGATGAGGAAATAACGGAGCTAACTGTGTGTGTGGGGGGGTGGGGGGGGGGCAGGCGGAGCAGGGGGTGGTCGTAGCTGGGGGTCTCAGCATGGCATGGCAACCATGTGTTGGAGTCAGAGCAGGGCTCCCTGTAGGCCTGCCGGGCGAAGCCGGCACAGGTCAACGCTTTTTGATTCTGGGTCCCGCAGCTGACAAAGGGCAGCATGCAGAGGGCAGGGCTGCTTTCCTTAGAACAGCATGGAAGCCCTTGTAATGGTATTTTTATGTGTTTTTTAAAAGGCTTTGTCAGCTTTTGAGTGCTGATGTATGTGTTTATTTGTGTGTGTGCATCTGCGCACAGAGGTCGTCCACGTTACTGTTTATTGAGTATTGCATCATCTAATATACAGAGAAGGCTGAAAATTAATTCATTACATTTTCCGAGCAGTTTATTTTATATCTACATTCACTGTGAAGGTGGCAGCGTCAGCCAAGTGTCTGCAGTTTTGGTTTCTTTCAGCTCATTCTGTGAATGTCCTCACAAGATGTCTGCAGTACCAGTTCACCAACTGCATGTGCCAGACAAGCACTGAATGAGCTTCTCATTTCTAACTTTGGTGGAGACCAAAGACGCAGCTAAGTGCAGAGTGAATATTGGACATGAGAACAATACTGGAAAAGCAGGTCAGGTTTGCACATTAAATACAACATGCTTGCTGTGATCAGGTCGGTTTCTGCCACTCCACACTCTCCAGCCATACTCTAATTGGACTTTCATTAATCAGCTGCATAGAAACATGACTCCAAATGAATGCTGTAAATAGAGAACTGATTAGAACTGGTTGGTGGTTTACATCACGTGGCTAAAAATCCATTATTTTAGCCACTTAACAGCATAGCAGTACTTGTTTATCACAGTTCATACTGTCACTCAGTCAGATTTTATATTAGTCGTTAAATTAACAATCAAATAGACCTTGTGTAAAATAAAATTAAGAAAACAAGTGGAGCTACAGTTTAACAAAGACTTAAACTCTGAAAAGACAAACATTTTAAGTAGTAGAAAATATGCAGCAAAAGCTGTTTCATCGCATCGATTACGTCATAAGAAGTACTGTGATTTCTGCTCTTCCTCTCACACAATGCGTTTTCTGGTCTGCTTTTTCTTAGCAACTGTTAACGCGGCATCTGGATTACCCAAAACTAGAACAAGTTTAAAACATTTTTTCTTATCTTTAGCAGGAGTGGGACGTGGGTTGTGTGGGGGCGGCTGCTTATGTCATCACTGTAAGTGTTTGGTCTGGTCGCCATGGAAAACACTTACTGCTCCTCACTTCTTCACAGCTCTTGTTAATATTTCACCAACAGCATATTTACTAGGATTTTCCTGCACTACAAATCTGAAGATGAACAACCTCCAAACCAAGACTCTCTCTAGATAATAAGCTTTGATTGCAGATACAGATAGATGACTGTTTAGAGCATGCACACTAACAAAAGCACACACACACTACTGAACTCTGATTTGTGGAATTGATAGGGTCCATTGTTTCCACAGAGCTTGCCACTATATGCCCCGTAATGTAATTAAGGTCAGGAGATTTACGCTGCTGTGTAGCAGCCCAGAACCTGATCCTTGTGCCTGAAGTTGGACTGAAAAGCCTTCTCTCTCTGTCCAGCTGGTCTCGATTCTTGCTCTGGCCTCTGTCATTGTGTGGCACTGCAGCCTAATTGAAAGCGTTGGTTTATTATAGACGTTTTTGTGCTGTATGTGGGTGGAATATGAGTTTTACTAGTTGCTTGAAAATTTGGAGCAAACTTAGAAGCGAATCTTGTGCAGTGTTTGCCAAGGAAACGTAATGCATGAGAGCCTTGAACTAGTTTTGCAGCGTGCTAATTATTAACAGACATAAACTATTTAAACGGACAACATTTTTTAGCCTCCCACAGAGACTCACTGTCAACTACAAAGAAAGGAAATGGCAGTCTCTCCTTGCTCAGTCAGGACTGCACTGGTGAAATGTGATAATCTGAAAAGCTAGAGTTTATGGGACATGTCTGCTGTCGACAGAACAAGAGCTGCAGAGCCGCACTGGGACAACAGACCTTCCAGAAATCAGGATTTGAAGCATCCTCTGAGACTTCTGGCTCAGCCCAAACATCCCATCAGCACGAGCACCTGGCTCCCTGACGGCTCCTGCTCTGCACAGCGCGCACAGAGGGTGAGTCCATCCATGCCCACCCAGCTCTTCCTAAATCCGCAGCTGAGCGGCCTGCTGCCGCCACCGCCCACAAATGCAATATCCCAAATGAAAGACACGTCAAACGCTGTTGAATGAGCCCCATGTAGAGAACATGAGAGAGAAGATCCGTAAGACCCGGGGCATCTGTCCTCTTATCTGACACTAATGAATGTTAAGTAGGTTAGCTGCTGGTGTGCCACTGTCCCACAGGTCATTGTGGCCGGTGGTGGCAGCGGGGATGTGCTTTTGTCAGGGTGCGCCAAGCCCCCTGTGAGATGTCTAAAATAGCTGGACCCCTTATTCCTGCACCAATAGTTGCCATATTGATCCTCCTTGCTTGCAGATTAAAGTATAAAAGGAGCTCTGTCCTGCCAGTGGGGGTCCCTACTGACTCCTAGAGCTCATTTCAGGGTCACAGAGTCCTTGTAGCCCCCTGACCCGGACCCCAACGTGAACACACACACACAAACACCAGTGCAAGGCAGGACAGAAACCTTTCCAGGGATGAACTCCATTAAACAGGATTGTTTGGATGCTCACATTCATGGCTCATTATATCTGACTCCAGGCTTTCTCTTTCTCTCTCAGTCTGGCTCTAACCTGGCCAAAGACATGCTGAGGTGGTCACCCATGCCTTTTGTGTGCCATTGATGGTTTGGCCGTCGGCTTGATTGTTTTCTGAATCGGATCTCCTCATTCTGTTGTGTTGCTCTACATTGTCGAGTTCCTGCGGTGTGCTTTAAAGTTTTGCGTCAGCTTTAGAAAGTGTGCGGCTCTTTTGTCTCAGTGTTATTTGGCTTATAGACTGATCTGTGAGGCAGAGTTTAACTTAATACTGTACACGAATGAAAGCAGAGATGTTTGTGTTAGTTACAGTGTCCACTGGACTGAATTGTGCTGCACAGTTGAGGTTTTCGTAGATTTTAACCCTCGTTTTAACAGCATATAAGGTCTGCAGTGTATTTTAAAAGTTACATGTGTAGTGTTGTGCACACGTTTAAATGTCAGGTGCCGCAGCAGTAGTGGCAGCTTGTTTTCATCCACCTTCTACAGTACATAACGTGTGTTTGAGTGTCCTTGGTGCTGACCTCACCAGGATGCAGCTCTGCTCTCTGGGTCCCTGTTCAATGCCTGCTCCTTTAATTAAACGTTGATTAAATGCCTATTAATGTTCCCTGACTCCCAGACAGGGTGTAATCAGGTGAAACAGAATTAATAAAACATCCAGTGTAGTGCACGGAGGAGAAGGAAGGGCTCCCTTGAGAAAGACAGACAGATGGTGGCAGGAAACACCAGCGAGAGAAGAAAAGCAGAGTGGGAGAGGGGATAAAGCAAAGACCAGCCACCACTTTGGTGATTAGCTCAAAATTGGTAATTTGATCTGGACCCCTCCACCTACTCATTATTGATAACACTGACCATATCTGACCAAATTTCCCCCTGCTGGCTCACTCCGGCAGCACAGCATTTCCTGTCTCCTCGGTTCCTGCCAGCCCACGCCGCTTTCTGGCTCTGCACTCGGTGGATCTGACAGGAAGTACCTTGAGGTGGAGTTGGCGTGGAAAATGGGGTATACACGCTGTCAACACATGCACAGTGGAAATCCCATCTGCCAGGAATCTCCCTAATCTCATCATCTGAACTGATTAGGGAAAAGAGGAGCAGCAATCACTTTAGACAAACCTCTATGGGATTAAGTGTTGTATTTGTAATGATGGGTCAAACGATGACATCAAAGGCAAGGTCATCGATTGAAATAACTGTGTTTGTGCTAATAGAGCATGTTTTGTTCGTATCCTGGTTTTACAAATGAATGGTATTTAGCTGCTTTATATACTTTTAAACTTCAAAGTCTTTCATTATGACAAATCATGACATCTGCAGTGTGGAGATCTGAATATCACATACTGGCTGATATTCATTTAGCAGAAACTAAATAAATCAAGATTTTTGTCTGAATCTTCACCACGCGTTCCATTTCTAGCTGAACTGGAACTTTCAAGGCCGTTATATGAGTTCTCTCACCTGATGGAGTTGCCTAGCTGTAATAGGAAAGTTCTGTTTTTAAGAGCTAAGGTCTTCACACCTATGTGGGCTAAAAAAATTGAGACAAGGTAATTAATTCTTGACACTATAATTTGCACATAGGACTTCTCAGAATGATGAAGGCTGAGAAGATAAAAAGCTTTGCTACAGCTTCTAAAACTGAAATAGTTTCAGCTAGTTTTGTAGTAACTGACAAACCCCTGCCCCATTAATAAAACCCTGAACATGGTTGACAGAGCACACATCAAATTCTGCCCGACGCCAGCACCATGTCTCTACATGATTAAAATATAAAGAGTTACACAGGCCAACAATAAGGTCACTGGGCCACAAGCACCTATGATTCACTCGGAAATTGGTTTTTCATCATTCAGCTGCAATTAAGGCTTTTATTAAGAACGGAGAGCCTACAAGGTATTCCCGGAATAATGTGTATAATCATACGTGCTTCGGTAAATACAAGAGACACAGCCCAAATGAAGCCAGCAGACAAAGGCCACGAGGTGACCAGACCTGAGGCTGCCCTCTAGCCTCTCACAGTGGCAGTGAATGGGTTTGAGAGTCTGGCACAAGCTGGCAGAGAGCTTCACACCAGTGCACTCAAAAGGAAAGGGAAACATGGATGTATACACACATCAAGCTCCATTGTCCTCCCACCCCGTGAGCCTCTCTTTGCCCCTGTCACCCACTCTGCTCTGGGGTTACAGCCCATGAATGAAGGATCTCCTCTCTTGCTCCCTGGAGTGGACCTGCTCTGGAGCTGACTCTGTGCTTCTGGGAGCTGCCACAAGCTGCAAAGAGAGATGGATGAGCTGCTGAGTTGACTGCTGCGTTTTGGTTGGTGATATGTCTCCAGTGATTGATGAGTTAACATAGTGCCCTTTGCTCCACTGGTCAAACTGATGCACCCTGGCCATTAGTTCACCACACTGTCCTGAGGAAGCTACATGGCCATAAGAAAAGTGGAGGAGTTGAGGAACCGTGCGCAGATGCTGGAAAGTGGCTGCGTGGGAGAGCAGACTGCATCATCGTGTCCTCACTGTCTGCTGCAGGAGTTCAAACCACTGGAGGAGTTTCACAGGAGCTCGGTAATCAAGACAGACAGGTTATTAATGGACTGGTGGGGGCTTAAATGTCTCTGGAGAGCCCTCTCACTGTGTGGCTTTATGTTTGTTTTGCCAAGCTTCAGTCATTGTTCTCAGCCTGGGGACCCATGGTGCAGGAGATTGACCCACTGAAAGCAGTTCATCTCTGCACTCTTTTGACTGATCGATCTCAACATGACTCAGATTGATCTGGCTTTAAATTTAAACACATACCCCTGCCCTCTTTCTATAATCAATACGTTTTAATATTGATTTTGCTCTCTTTTTTTCTGTTTCTGTTGCAGAGACCCATTTATGTGTCTTTTGTCAGCAAGGCCATCCTGTGGGATAGAGGACCCCGGCACTACACTGTGAGTGCACTTCATAGCAGGGAGGAACCGGAACAATGGGCTTTACACAAGAACATTTTTTTATTGTTAAAAATCTCTTACTTTCCTTTGTAGGATTTGTTCATACGAGCAGTGAAAGTCAGGTATAGACCACAGATCTGTGGATGGTTTATATTTGCACTACACTTTACGATGCAGCAACAAAGCAGAACAAAGCTGAACATCAGTGACATTTGACGTCGAAAAGCTTTTTGCTGAAGCAAGTTGTGCATTAAATTAGGAACAGACAGTCGTGGATGGGAGAATATATTCAGTGACTGGTGATTTTACATGGCAGGTGATAAACCTGTGGGAAAAAACTCAGACCAGTAGTAAATTCACAATGGTCTCCCGTCAGCAAACTGGCCTGCAGTCATGTATGGTAAGAATTATTGAGTTTTACATGTGTTTTTATCATGACATAGGACATTTAAAGATCTCTCTTGAATTCATTTGGCACATGAGGAAAAAACTAATGACAGAATAGAAACATATAAAGATTTTAAAAAATTTTACTAAATAGCAGTTTTTGTGCCGTGCCCCTAATGAGCGCAAAGAAAAACACACACTATCCTCTTCTTCTTTCTCTAGTCCAACACTCACAAGTATCTACCTCTCCCCTTTCGCTCAAAAGACTGTGAGTGGATGTGCCATAATTAACAGTGGGGTTACCATGGGGACAGCACTGTTGTGTGGGCTGGCTTCCTGTCTTGGCCTCTGGTTAAACAAACAAGTAAAGTCAGCAGACAAAGACGCTTGCTGGTCCTTACAGCCTCATTTACATTCTCATCTGCCTTCAGCACTTCAGCATTCAGCCAGTTCGTCAGGCCCGGCGTTACCCTCGGCCATTCTCCGCTCCTGCTCTGCTCTTGTTAAATCTAATAAATCACGACAGCATTGTGATGGTAAAGCTGCTCCTGTCATACAGCGGCACAACTTTTACAACAAGCGTGTCCCTTCTAAACAGACAGGCAGCTGACAAGAGGCTGTTGACCCAGCAGCAGTCTGATTTATATAGGCATCAAAGCTCCTGCGCTGTCACCCGGGACACGAGCAGCAATGGGACGGTGCAGGTCAGAATGCACAGGTGCCCAAACAAGCCACCGAAGCTGCAGAGCTCCGGTTTAAAGCCTAATACATTAAATGTTTTCCACAAGTTGTTCAACTCTGGCTTTATGGCTTCAGACGCTGACTCACACTGGACATTTAAGGGCTTAGATTTTTTTCTTTAAAGTAGACACCACCAGAATACTACGTTTGAAAACAAGTACAAAGGGAACAAATATTATTAATTAGACCAATATTACACTAAGTAATAACCCAGTAAATGACTTTGCCTCCGACTGGAGGGTTTGACTGTTACCTGAACCAATATCATTTGACATTAACACCTGTGGATTTAAAGGATAAAAACTTATTTAACTAAAGAACTGATGGGATGGGAGGATTTCATTTAGACTGGAACTGTACACATTACCAAAGTATTTAACTGCATTAATATTAACTGCATGTTATACATATTAATACCATATAACTGACTGTAATGCATAAGTAGATCAGTTGATACCATTAATGAAGCCGTCAGTGTTTTCTTATGTTTGTGGCACTTTCACTGCAGTTTTACATCAATTACATCGTCTTGAGTATTTTTACTCTTCTTTTTTTTACATATCTTATTACTATTTTTACTCAGCTGTATTACAGTGCTGTCATCTGCTTCATTGCTGTGTTGTTTCAGGATGTGGGGGCTTCTGGGGAAGAGTTGCCGGGCCCTCTGGGGCTGCGTGGGCCTGTAAAGCGGGGTCATTGTCTAACCATCGAAAGTAGAAAGTTGCTCTGAATGTTAAGCTGCATCTGAGCCTGGCTTCTGACACGAGCTGATAATCAGATTTACTCCCCTGAATCCGCCGGCCTCCACAATGCACCCCACTGTCGTCGTCCCCCGCTTTGCCTCCCGCCGGCCCCCTGCGCCAGCATCTCGACCCTTCGTCCGCCCTCCCTCCTCCCCCGACAGCAAAGCTAATTACACCCCGCAGAAACACAAATCTCCATGATTTAAAAAGTCACTTTTTTTCAGGGGTTTAACCTTGTTAGGGCCTAAGCCTGGCTTTCTTGTGCATCGGTTCTGTGAAGAATTCTCTGTTCCTGCAGACACTGGGACATAGACACACTTCTGTCTTTGCTCGTCGTCTGCCTGTCAGAGGGTTCACTCCGAGGCAGTGTAATTAAGTGTGTGCGCGCCCGCGTGCATGTGTGGCTGTATCGCTGCTCATGTATGCTTGTGTGTGTTTAGAGGTGAGGCGGGGTGAAGGAGCACACGCAACTCTGTCCTCTGCAGGCCATCTGGGACTCTGACTAACTAATAGACTTCCTACATTCATTGAGCAGCGTTACTTGTACATCTCAATCAGGGAGCTGTTGACCACAAACAGGCCCATAATGATATTAGCCAGTTCTGGCTGTGTGAGGACAGCGTGTGGGTTGCCTGACGCCAGGAGGTCAGCCTGTTTCCTGGGGGCCTGCGTGGGCCCAAAGGAGCGACCACAAGTGTTACGGGTGTCTACAGAAAGTACAGCAAGATCCACTGTAACATCTGGAAATGCTTCCATCTGTGACATGTTAAACTAATATTAATCCCTTTCTAGTAATGTGTAGTCTAGTACACTACTATTTTCATTGGAATGGTTATTTTCACTAACTGCACTTTTGACATGAGTTTTTTGATGTATAATCGAAGCTGGATAGTCCCAAACAAAATCTAACCTTCGCTGTCTGACTGAGCTGTAGAATAGATCCACCACATTTCCATAATTTTAACTTATTTGTACTGAGAAGTACAAATAAACAATATTAACATGCAGTGCAGCTGAAGTGGATCTTTAAACAGAAACTAATGAACATAATGTCACTACATGAATGGATAATAATTCTAATACAAGTCTCGTCTTAGGAGTTTTGGACATGAAAACATTTAACTAGTAAACACCTGTCTAAGGTTGGAGCTCCTCAGTGTGATAAGACGTGATAACAAACATCCGTGTGTGTGTTTGTGTTTTGCGTGGGCTGTAATGGCACAGAAATACGTTAACGCTCGTGTCCAAACCTGTTCTTCAGAGGGCCACGAGTCTGATGACAGCAGCCAGAGTCTAGTCTCACAAAGCCCTCCTCAGCCTTTCTGACAGGCCTGCGTGACAGGTAATGAGGAGGCCGTCGGGTAGAGAAGAGAAGCCTGGAGGACAAATGCCCCCGCCCGGCTCTCGTTGTGCCATTTCTACCTCACTTGTCCCTCTTTAAATCACAAGAATGCAAATCTTTAAAGCTTCCAGATCTGAGAAAAGGGAATCAGTGGAGATGGTGGAGGGATTTTAAACACTGATCCTCCCTGTGTGAGCCGCAGACAGTAACCCCACCTTTCTCCCTCCTTTTTACTCTCTCCCTGAAGGTCTCCTGGTTCAGCATTGTACTCGCAGATGTCGTATGTGTGGATTTTCTGTTTGTTTTTATTGTGTGTTAAAAGGGTAAAGAGCTGAACTTCAAATGCAGCTTAAATCCAAGTCAAATAAAAGCCCTGCGTCCCTGGGCCATTTATTACAGTTGTTTGCTCTGTAAAGGCCAGAGAGGAACTGATGGAGTCATGGTTTTCACTGCTCAGTGTGCTGCAGGCAGCCGCCCGTCCCATCACATTTTCAATATTGACCACCCTGCCTGTTTGTCCCATGTCCTGACAGTGTACTCTAAAGACTTTTATCACCCTTTATTATTTTCTGCCTCCTTTCTTTTAAGGTGGAGGCGGCTCTGTGTGCCCTGTAATTCATTTTGTCAGCACAAGAGGGCACTGCTGGTACCATGCATCATTTAAATTCTCCTCCACTAACAGTCAGGCTTTTATACTGTGGTAGCAGGAACTTTTATTTTATGTAGCGAAATATTTATTCATCCAAAAGCGTCAAATAAAAGCTTTTTTTTTCCACTCTTGTTTTTAATTTATTTTAATGGAAAATACAAGTACAAGTCCTATAATCAATTTTCTATTTGTTTATTTCCATAGACAAATTATAACAATATTGTAAAATGTACTTTAATGCTTAAATCATTTTACTTGTTTTTGATTTTTGATTTACTTACAAGTTATTTTTTTCTTTTACATTTATTTCATGTTTTATTTTTATTGATTTTATTTACATATTTGTTTTTATTTCTTATATATTATATTTATTTTATTTTATTCCCTTTTTAGTAGATCTGTTTTTTATTTATCTAAATGAAATAAGAACATTTGATATGGCAAGATAAGTTCAGCTTTATATGGCACTGTTATGACAATATTTCTCTGTTTGTTTCCTTGTAGGCCCATGTCTATTCAAATATATGTCCCCCATTGTGTCCTCGGTTCTTGTCTCACATGAAAGCTCGTCCTGAAGACTTCAGACCTCCTTGTTTCCTGAGCTCCACGTTGAGACCGCAGCCTCCATCTCAGGGGAAGACACAGGATACACACGTCCTTGCTGCTCCAAAGACCCAAACTCTGGAGGGTGAGGCTTATCAACTAAACACCTGGTGCATTCACACCGTCGCTGCCACAACAGGAGGAGTTCACTGACTCCTTTGACTCCACAGCTCTGCTCATTAACAGGTTTTCTCGCCTTTTCTTCCTCTCCTGGAGCAGTGGAGGTTGAGGCCACCAAGCTCGTCGTTAACTCTTAATCTCTGTGGTTGTGTTTGGTTAAGTGCAAATCTCGCCCGTCCTCTCTGGTGAGGAAGTGCCCACAGCGCCGCCCTCCTGTTGGTCCTCTGGTGGTAGTGAAAGGCCCGGGGCTGGGAGACATGCAGCTCCTTTCAGAACCCAGTCTCTGATGTGAAGGCATTTTTCCCAGCACACACCTCAGCTCCACAGCAGGGCACTTCTTTCAGCATGCTGGGGCGTGTGTGTGTGTAAAGCAGTAGAGGGGGGCATTTCTCAGCATCGGGGTCTAATACTAATTATTCTACCATATGGTGGTCGGCTCCCTCACAATCATCCTTAACACTGGTCCCTGAAGAAACGTGCTGTGCCCAACGTCGCGGCCTTGTCCTCTGACACATGTCATTCATATGCACATCAGCGCGCACACATGCTCACACACTCACATATTCATGTACACTTGTGTGTGTGTGTGTGTGTAACAGATGGGAATGGCGGGGTATTGTAAGAGGAAGCAGTGCAGAAATGTGCTCTCCAACGCCTTCTCTTTATCCCCCTGTGCTGACTCCTCTTGGCGGCAGACCCCCAGGAAACAAGAGCAGATTGTCTGACACCCTCCACCCCCCCACCTCCAAACACACACACACACACACCCTCACAGTAGTCAAAAAAAATATAAGAGGAGAGAGAAAGGAAGGGGTGTACAAAGGCAAAGGGGGAAGAATTCAGAAAGCAAAAGGGAAATGGGTGGTGCTGGATGGAGTTGATGTTTTTGGAAAAGAACCTTGCAGAGATGAAAGGAAATGTTAAAATGAAGAAAGAGATAATGATGATGAATAAAGTAGTGCTACAAGTGCTTTAGAAATAGGCTCAATGCACAATTCACCCCCCCCCAAAATTAAACAGTCAAGTTTATTAGTCATCAATTAATAAGCAAAATTGCCTCAAATTTAGTTGTCAAATGTGAAGACCGACTGATTTAGAATGTGTTCAATCACTATATAATAATATTAATAATGTCTTTGTGTGTTTGAGTCCTGAGAGTTAACATCTGAAATGTAGTGAGCTGCACCTCTGGTTTAAGACGTTTAAGAACCTGGACCATTCTTTGCAAGGCTTCAGTTGATAAGAAATCCGCCTACCTGTCTGTCTTATAATAAACACTGAGTGCACATGTACTCCCCTGCCCTCAGGTCTGCTTACTATTGTGAATATTGAGTTGGGAAACAGACAGCTGCTCCAGCGAAGCGATTTCTCGCTGCCTTTGTTTGTTGTTTGTAGGCCTGAGGAAAGTGGGAACCAAAATGTCACGAGCAGACTTTGGCAGCTTTAAAACACACTGAGTTGACTATTCAGAAGCAGAAAAGTGTCTTTTATTAGGCTCTAACGATAAAAACCACAGTTTAGCCAAACCCACATTTAAAGCCAATATTTGAAATGTTCTTTAAAGGAAATGTTTTCTTTTTGTCTTAAAGGATGCTTCCGATTCAGTACACAGGGAAGAACATGTGGTGCACAGGATGGGGGCTTGATTGCAGGAAGACGCTCTGATGGTGTCGTTCCCTGTCTCCCACTCCCTGCAACCCCACCACCATCCACCACTAATCCAACACCTCCCCACCTATACACCCTTTACCCCGACTCTGGGAGACAGCAAAGCGAGTCGTACTCTGCGGCAGCTCCTCCTTCCGACTCTCGTCTATCTCCAGAGTCAAAAAATGAATTTCAGGAGAAGGAACAAGCAGCCCAACCTGCTGTGGCGTCCATCACAGAGTCGACAGAGCTGGACTGGAAGCTGAATCTTGGACCTGCTGGACCCGAGCGCTCAGAGTCGGCGGCTTCTGCGGTGTCACATGGGTCACTCTCAGATTTAAGTCGCCCACCATCCAGCCTGTTCAGCCGGAGCACTGACCTCGCCAGTGGCAGGAGCAGCGTCCTGTCAAATTTGCGCCATGGTAGTGGACTCTTGATTGTGATGTTATTACCTATCCAGTCTGCTTCCACTGGTGGGTGTGTCAGATCAGAGTTGATTGATAGTGTCTAGTCTCATTCATGTGTTTCTCTGTTGTTTTCCAGCAGATGTTATGGACTCGACCCCAGGCAGCAGTGTTTGTATTTCTCTGCTCCATCCTTCCCCAGTGATGGAGCTACCTCTGTCTACTCCTCCAGCTGGATCCAGCCCTCACCAGTTCACTACAAAAACCACCAGCCCTCCGCCCTACAAGCTTGTATTTGGCCAAACCAAACCCGTCTCACCTCGCCCGACTTCAGTCATTCGTTCACATTCAAAGAAACCTGCGAGCAGTAGCAGGAAATCAGCAGATAACCTCCACAAAGAAGCATCAGTGGATCCCAGTCTTAACCAGTCTTTGGAGTCTGATCAAGGCCTCGTTACACTGACGTTTCCCTCTACTACATGGTCTTCCTGCCCAAGTCTGCAGATGACCACTCCCCGCTCTGCATCAGGAGCAAAGCTCACCCCTTCTCCTCCAGTGAGTCGTCTGGACTCTCACCGGTGGCCTGTCCTCCCTCCCATCTCCCCTGTCAGAGGTGAGAAATGATTTCTGCCGGCCACATATGGATTGTTCACAGCCTCCTCCCTATCTGGTGCTGGCTGGACATCCACCCTTTAACAAAGAGACCGGGCTAGACAGAGAAATCAAAGCCTGATTCCACAGTGAGGCGTTAAGATACTCCTGCCCCCATGAACACATTGTGAAAACACTGCTGTCACCCTGTTTTTCCCACCTCCTCCCACCACATAATAAATAATGCAGAAAGCTTCTAAATCAGAAGAAAGAAAGGAGGGCTTTTGATGAAAAGCTGGTACCGTTTGATTCACTGTTCAAAGGCATGAGGCCCCAACAATAGGAATCGGGGTCCCTACCTCGTGTGCCTTGCCTCTGAGCCTCGGCTCCCTCGCGCTCCTACTATTCTCTGGGCTCTGAGAGGGAGACGTGCAGCCGATGGTCATAAATCCACACTGACCGCTGCTCGCTGACGGCTGAACACAGAGGAGCGCCGCTACAATAGAATACCTCTGTGGCTTTCCTGCGGTTGCTAATTTACCATTCCCAATGGGGATAAAGAACAGGGCCACTGACATCTGACTCCTCCAGGAACTTTATGAAAGAAAGGAAACAATGTGGAAATTGTGTAGGGATTTTCTCTTTGCTATCAGAGTCATCTACTGTTCTCTGTGTGGTGCTGTATGGCGGTTGGGTTGTGGGGGGGCGTGCTGTATTGGAGCACGCTGTTCTCTTCATAGCAAACACAGAGCGAGTGTCACTGCTCCATTTATTTCACTGCAGATGGAGCTCAATGTGGCCTCTAAAATTTATAGTGATTTACTACAGGTTTTGTCATTATAGACAAAATTGCTGTTAGTTATGATGCTGTAGCGGTGTGATAACACTGTTCTCACCACAGAGATGATCACCAGACAGGTTGTAGACAAGCCAACAGTTTAGCCAGAGCATCTCTTTATTTGGAGTGTGTGCACAGGAATGTATGTACAAGTACAGAAAGACACGGTGCCAAACCAGACAGTTGGTCTATAAACTGTGATTACAACAGGTGGTTGTAGTTCACCTCCAGTTTGGCTAACTTTTGTATTCAATTAGGGCCACGTTTGAACAGACAACTGCACTCTGGGATAAATGACCTTGTTAATTTCATTAAGGCCACTGTGTTGACGCAGCACGAGCAAAACGCGTTTAACCTTGTCCGGCCTTTGAGCTCACTCAGCAGAGCACTGGGTGGACAAGTCACATATGTTAAAAGCAGAAGAGCACCTGTCATTGAGCTAACACAGCCTATTTCTACCGTTTACTTGTTTACCGGCCCTTTGTCAGAGTAAACGTCAGAGTTGTTACACCTCAGGCTTCAAGCTTCTGTTAGATCAGTTACTCAAACCTTCAATCAGCCTTCAGTTCATGTCTCACTAGTTCAATTTAATATCGGTTTATATTAGCACAGAATCACGCTTGATGCAGAGACACAGAGAATAAGGAAAGATTGGAAGGAAGTTAAAACCTAGTTGGAATTTCTAGTGGGACAAACAATACGTATACATCTTACATCTACATAATCAATATTTATTTTAAATTATTCATTACGATAATGATTTAGTTCACCCTTTGGCCATGCACTAGGCCAATATCGTGTTGTATCATATCCTATCAAGTAAACATTATTTCTGTGCCTTTCAATGTTCATGTGTACATGTAAATGCTGTTTTAAGTTATTCTTGAAAATAGCCGGTTGCTCACCTCATGTCTTAGAAGTGAAAATGAGTAGACGATGTGATCTGTTTCTAGGCCTGTGTGGTATAAATCATAAACGGCTGCAGAGGATGATGGGAGTCTTGTCTTCCCACTCACCCCTTCTGAGCCCCAGTATGATTTTCTCAGATCCCTTACAACCCTTATCGTGACCCTGAGCTGACCTGTTTTGAGCAACATCTCCAGTGTGTAACTGTCCCTCACAAAGGAGGAGGGCAGTGGCCTGGCCTCTCCACTCAGTGCTTTTCAGCCCTGCACTCTGACCAGGAAAAGAGGGCAACAGGCGCACAGAGAAGGCCTTGTCTGCCTTTAAATCTGTCATATCAAACTCTGTGACAACCCCCCCCCCCTCCCCACTGCTACTTTTAACCTCCCTGAAAAAACTCTCCCTGACTCAGTGCAACCCTCGTCGGCTGAGAATGACAGCTGAGTTGACAGCAGCAATATGCTCTGAAGTGTCAAGTCAAGTCCTTCCATTGTCTCTGTGAGTAGAGCACCGAGCCGCTCAAGGGCAGAATAATGCGATGGTGTGTGTGCGTGTTGTTCACATCCTCGACTGTGTGAGGGTGGCTTCATGTGTACATTTATTCTCGTCCTGCAGATACGAAGGAGTTTGCCTTTTCCTTTTTGGAGCCTCTGTATATATTATCCTTTTGTCCGGGCCAAGCTGTTCTGAATTTCTAATGTGAATCAAGCCTTGACAAGCCTCTTTCAGGGCGACAAAACACACCACGCAGTGAAACTGTTTCACTCCCTAATCCTTTGATTTCTAAATGAGGCAAAGTGAAACAGTTTTGTTCTGATGGTTTGAGAGGAGAAAAGTAATTAGCAATTAGCTGTAGACAGATTCCATCACTTCCAGGGCTTAGGGGCAGAGTTTTTTTGATCTATGTATATTGAATGTGAGACTTAGCACCGAGACAAAACTTTAGTGGTCTCCCCCGACCTTCATACCTCACCTGAGGGCTTCGCTCCTGGAGGTCTTGGAGTTGTTTTGGGAGTTGTCCACTTGTCAGGGTAAAAGCTTTAAGGCACAGGCTTTAACTAAGCTAACTAAGCCCACAGCAACAGTCAGTTGAGATTTACAGTCTGATAAAGCTGCATCCAGGGGCTTTTCCATTACCTGCTATCTACCTGGTATTCTTTGTTTTTTCTCATGTTCTCATCTCATTAGTTGTCAATCAAAGCTACGTCCCAGGCAAGTCACGACACGTGGATACATCAATATTATACTTATTATAATACTTATTATACTGTAATTATCTCTACGCTCACAGTCACTGGCTGCAGCTTCATTTTCATCTAACAGACAAAATATGGAAGTTGTGTTTATCTTCTCATCTATCAGAAATTACTATGTTTTACTCCACATGTCTGAGGATTAAAATGACAACTTACCTTAAAACCATTTTATAAGTTAAATAGGTTAAATAATTTGCCCCTTTTACTATGTGCTCATTCATTCTCCCTGTATCCTGCTATATCCTAATGCAACAACCCACTGCTCCTAGATCATTAGAATTACATGGTTATCATCATCCCATCATACGCCTACTCTGTGCTGTTGCAGGACGCAGTGGCACAGCAGCATCACGCGACTCAGAGCTCAGCTTCAGTCAGTCTCGTGTATTCGATGAACTGGAGGCCATCGCCCCTCGATCGACTTCCTGTCTTTCTCTAGACGAGGCATCAGACTCGTCGGGCTGTTCTCCACCCCATACAGGTAACACACACATACACAGAGCCAAAACCTGCAACTAGCAATTATTATCACGCATGTTTTGTTGTGGAATGTAGAGCAGTGTTTGTCAGGTCTCACCTTTGAGTGTTCATACATAAATCACATTTATAGCACAGATCAGTGCATAAATGTTAATATTTCTTTTATTTTACTTTTCATGGAGCAGGTGAGGTCCTCCCATGACCGCACACCCCTGCAGTTTACGTAATGTGTGATGTTCTACCAGCCGTTTGTTGAACTTAATGTGTTTGTTGTTGTTTTTCTCTTCCAGCAATGTCTCAATTAGACATGCTTCCCTTACTCTGTGACTTCTGCCTTGTTACAGACAGGGACGGGCTTATCTGAGCACTCACTGTGTCGGGGCTTTGTATCAGCCTATGTTGCCCAACAAAGGCCGAGTAAATGCTGTGTGTGTGTGTGTGTGTGTGTGTGTGTGTGTGTCTGTGTGTGTGTGCGTGTGTGTGTGTGCGCGCGCGCGTGCCTGAGCCTGAATTCAGATAACCTGTGTAAATGTGTGTGTCCTGGAGGTGGTTCACTGAACTGCGGAGAGACACTTTAGCCAATGAAGACTTCCTCCACCTCCCTCATTGCCCACTAATCCCTGACAAGGTGTTTAACCTGCTTGCTTGACCTAAACCTCTGTCTGACCCTGACGACCTTTGCCCTGAGGATGTGGACAGATCAGGGTAGTTGCTTCCACAGCAACGACTGCGTGATAAAATCAACTCGGGGCTCAAACCAAACGCTGTGCTAACTGTGAGCTAATGCTCCAAACTGATTTTTATCAGACTGACTTGAGGAACAATTTGCATCTGTATAGAATGTGGCTGATTTAAAGCCACAATGAGCAGGATTTCTATTGAAAAGTGCAGATATGTTATCTGACTAAATCACAAAGCAGATGAAATTAGGAACAATATCTCATGGACACCAGTGGGGTAAATACGGTTTCCAAACAGGCCTTGCAAGTAGCACAAACATTTATTAAGGCTGTTAATGTGCACAAAGAGCAATAGCTTCCATTTTTGTGTCTCTGGAAACCTGATGAGACCGAACCTGAAAGGGGTTGGTCTAGATAAAAACCCTGTGTCCTGCACCATATGATCCAAGCTGATCCCTTGAGTATTAAAAATTGAATGCAAATGTCTGTGACCAGCAGCAACACAACTAAACCTTGTCCGAGCAAATTAGACTGAAAACAAGTTGGGCTTGGCCCCAGTTGGGCCTCCGCTCTGGCACACCAATGCATGGACCAAGTGGGCCCATTAAGTCTACGGACTTTATCAACTATTTCTTGACTTTGTGTGCTTTGAAGGTCATCAGTGACTGGTGAAAATCAGAGCTGCAGGTTGTGGTTTTGTTTTGAGCCCCACTTCATAAATGAGTTTCTGTCCTTGATGCGTTGATTTGAGTTTTGTAGATTTCTGTGTCATTCTTAAGGTTGAAACTTACAGACCTAGAAGTCTCCTGCAGACACGTTGTGATTGCTATAAAATACTTCCTACTTGACTTGAAATTGCCCGTAGAGCAGCTCTGTTATTACCACTGTAACAGTGATGTCACACTGCACGAATTCTGGATATGTGGCATAAAACCATTACCATTAATTAGAAGTGTGGCAGGGCTCTCCTGTCCCTCTGACCACAAGTGGGTGGTGCATCTAACCCCTTATTTGTCATTTGTTATCTGCCACTGTGTTTGCTTAGTGTCTTTCAGTATTGTGGCTACTTTTAGCTAATGATGAACTAATACCCCGCCTGACTGCGAGTGTGTGGTTGTAACATAATGTTACAGCCATAGTTATCCCAGGGATTTCCTCTCAACGACTCCAAGGTTTATCAGCTGAGGCAGCAGTTCCTTTTTCTCACCTGTGGGATAACTTTACTGTAGACGACCTCCCCCACGAGTTTGACTTCCCAACTGAAACTATGTGGCAGCAGGCTGGACACGTTGCATGAAACAGTCAAGACCAACTGAAAACTTTCTGTCCGTCAAAGCTTTTGTAATGTAAAAGGGATGTGGAGGCTTTTCTGAAGTTGGTTGGGATGTTGCTGGGAAAAGTGTGAGTGTGTGTGTGTGTGTGTGTGTGTGTGTGTGTGTGTGTGTGTGTGTGTGAGTGTGTGTGTGTGTGTGTGTGT
>JAUYWH010000015.1:13550430-13618596 GCA_034779795.1 Ctenopoma multispine | reverse complement strand
CCCCCCCCCCCCCCCCCCCCCCCCCTTCGTCAGATTTCCTCCAAAAGCAGGACTGCGGCTTGTCCTGAGCAAACACTAGGCCTTCAAGAATCAACTCCTATCAGATAATAACCTCAAACCTGGTACACATAGTCTCCCTCCCACACAAAGACCCCCTTTTACAAACTTGAACTGGCATGCATTTACAACTGTCATTCCATTAAGGCGAGCCAAATTGGTGTTGATAATTGAGACACAATATAACAGAGGGCACGCGGCGTGCAGCAGGTGTGTGGTTAATCAGTCACAGGCTGCAGAAAGGGGGGGAGGCCCGACTGTACAGGAGCGGGCAGCCTTTTACACCAGCTCATTGCTTTGTCGCAGGGGGGTACGATTGACTAAATACTCGACATGGTGGAATTCTTTGGGAGGATGCACCAGCAGTGGGATCAGACAGGGGTTGAGGGGTTAGGGGTCAGGGGGGTAAACAGGGCTTGTGCATGCTGGGCTGCAGTGGAATGGACGCAGGTGCTCCACGTGATCTACGATTAATCTCCCTTTTATGACGGATGAGTTAGAGCCTCTGAAAAGCATGAATGAAACTCATAAGCCCCCTGCAATTATGCCTCGCCACAATGAGGAGCTGGAGCACTCAGAGCAGGATTCATACCACTATTTGCATAATGCACCTCAAAGAAGCAAGTATCCACACAGTGGATTATTCCTCATGAACAGAGTCTGAGAAACCAGTGGTATGTGCTGAGTTATAAAGTGGGAGGAACTGATTTCAGTTTTTTAGATTCATTGGTTTTAATGAGGTGGTGGTGTGGTTAGCGCGGTCGCCTCACTAGAAGGACCCGGGTTCGATTCCCGGGGTCGGCCGGGTGCCTTTCTGTGTGGAGTTTGCATGTTCTCCCCGTGTCTGCGTGGGTTTCCTCCGGGTACTCCGGTTTCCTCCCACCGTCCAAAGACATGCATGTCAGGTTGATTGGGCCTTCCGAAATTGTCCGTAGGTGTTTATGTGAGTGTGCATGGTTGTTTGTCTGTTCGTCTGTATGTCGGCCCTGTGCTGGACTATCCGGGCTGTACCCCGCCTCTCGCCCGAAGACAGCTGGGATAGGCTCCAGCACCCCTCACGACCCGAAATGGATTAAGCGGTAGATAATGGATGGATGGTTTTAATGATTTCAACTTCAGCTAAAGTTATGATGAACTATGCATTCTGAACATTAGATTTTTTAAATTACATTTCTGATTTACTGTTACTGCAGATTAACTGTTGTTAAATAGTTTCCAGATGTGTTTTTGTCTTCTGCGTCTTTCCAGGATCAATCTGAAGGAGGCTCTTGGTCTCCGTCTTCATGGATTATCGACCCGACTCCATCATACAACATGTTCAGATCCTCAAGTTCACCCTGCCCAACCAATCACAGTACTGTATTTCTTACATCTGTTCAGATTATTATGAGTTGCTAAATTACTTTTCATTATCTGTATGTTCTGCTATGACATAACACCCCTCTGGTAAAACTGGCGCTCACCCTTAAGAGCTATAACAACAATACTTAATCAATACAAGAGCCCAACTTCACCATTAGCGTCTGATCCAGTAAAAGCCCACTCAGTCCCAGTCAGCTCTGGTTTATTAGGAGCCATTGTCTCCTCACTGTCAGCGCCGTGTTTGGCGTTCCCTTGCCTCCGGTACACTTAAGCCTGCTAATCCTTGCTCGGGCCAGCTGGCTCGCAGTATCACCTTCACCTGCGTGGCCGTGAGCCCGTGTACATTCATGAGTGATGGTTCAGAGGCAGCACTTACTGTACAGACGACAAACACTAGAAAGCTGGCAGTGCATGACAAGAAAAAGGTCAGGAATCTCTGTCACCACGTGGAAATGGAGAGTCAGCCTTCAGCTTTAATAGCTTTGTCTCTGTCCTCCCACCTTCATTTGACCACATCTGTCAGGCTGTGGTCATGTTTTGTTTCTTTCTCGCTGGCGACTCACTCGTCCAGTATCAGTCATTTTAATATAATGCTAATGATCCATGATGTGTCGTGTTCCCAGAGGACATTACAAATGTATCTATCATATCAGAGACTCATATAGAATCAGCAAACCGTTTACACCCAAAGATTGGTGATATGTCCTTTTATATCTCAGTGTCAGGCTGCGACACAAACACTGAGTGATTCACCTAGTGTTTGTGGTGAAATACTGTACATCCGTAAGTAGACAAGGGTTGAACAATAGATCACAGCACCTGCAGGGATACTATCTGTTGTTGCCTGCTTTTTTGTTATCACTTTTTTATTTAAAAAAGCTAAATTAATTAAATATGTTTGGCCCATGACATTATGTAGTTGTTCTTCTTATGCAGCCTCACCACTTCATTAAATAGTTTGCAAGTTATATAGAGAATTGCTGAGAACACAAATAAATAATTGCACGTAAAGTGTGAAAATGAATTTACCTGAATACAGAGCAACAAAATAAAAAGTCATTCCAGCTGACCATGTCAGAACACACACAGGGATACGGTTGCACAGGTGATCGGATCCTTATCAATGCAGAATTCACCGTTTGAAGTTTGTGATTAAAACAGGGCTTGTCAGTTGCTAAACAGCATCTGAAACCAGTCCCTGCCACACCTTTCCAAAATCACAGTTTACTGGACTATACCTGTCGATTTTTATACAATTTTAGTAAAGTCCCTCTCTACAACAGCAGGGTTTTAACCCCAACCTAGTTTTTTTGTTTGCTTCTAGACAATGAATTTAAAGGTCTAACCTTCAGGTGTAGCCTTTCATATACTGCGAGTAGAGTTTGGATGTCATCATACAGTCGCCCACTGTGTAGGTTACAGGATGTATTATATGATGACCGCACTTACTGGTTGATTGACCTGAGTTCTGATTGTATATTTGTGTGAGGGATGATATGTTACTGGGATGTTGGAAGGTACCAGCATATCACTGAGCCTTTGCTAATCGAGGAGAGTCAAATGCAGTGCCATGACTGGATAAACGCTCTGGAACAAATAAGATATTCTTACACCTGTAGACACAAATACTCTACCTGTGTTGTCAGAGAACACAGAAATCTTAAGCTTAGGCCGATTCCTCCCAAAACGTTGACTTTTCTGTGCAGTTTCTGACTCACCCCTGTCATTGATCTAAGCAGGAATGAGCTGTACACAATTTATTGGCCCTCTTTTCATCGGTGAATGACTGGTTTACCAGCTTGTTAAGGCCTTACGATGTGCATCCATAGACATAACACAGAGTGAGAGAAATTCTATTTAGCTTTATGCATGTTTTTTAGCTTCTAACACACTTTATAACCAGACTTTCCCTCATGAACTGCCCTATACGACACAGGCACAGTCAACCCCTGAAAAAAAGATGTTACCCAGAGGATTTTGATGATGGCTTGTGTTGTGCTTTGACCTTTTAGAGGCCAAAGACATGGTCACACTCTGGGGTAGGAGCACGGGAGGTGGGTCATCAGCAGGGCGTGGAGAGGTCACGCCCGAGGTCACATGGTCTCTAAGAGAGGCCCAGTGTGTGGCATGTCTTTGTGTGGAACGGTAAGATTTGGTTGCAAGCAGCTCAACGGGCTCCCGAGTAATGAAGGGAATGACCCCAATTTGACTTGAAGTATATGAGACAGTTGGGAAAATGACATAATGATACCAGTGAGATTTCCAATTTCAGTTTAGCACCAACAACACTGTACTACATTTCCCATAATTCAACCAACCAAACTTTGTCTTTGTTTTTCCATCTTTAAAAAGAGCCACTGGAGACGTTACACAGTTGTTGTCACAGGGTGAGTCGTACTCCTCATGACGAGTGAACTCCATTTGTAAAATCACTGCAGTCTTATAAATGTGTGTTTTTAGATTCAGTGATATTCAACTTTTCTGATGCCTGTTCCACATGAAGGAATCGTGCACCCCTTTGTATCCCTCGCTAACGGCTGAGTGATTCTGAGATTAAACTGAAGCCATAAATCAGCTGTGATAAGATGCTGGTGCTCCCCAGTGAGGCTCATGATAAACCCATTGTCCATTTGTGCTCATCAGGAATTCATAGGTAGAATAATCCCTCCCCTTCATGATTGTTTCATGACTGTTGCCCCGGTCACTGTGCACTCACCTCGGTGTTTAGCATTCAGCTGCTACTGAAGATGTTAGTGTCCGAATGAATGTAGCGATGTGCGGAGCCACAAAGAGCACTAATCTGAACTGACCCTAGTGGATTGTTCTGGAAAGCTGAGGAAGCTACGGGACAGATTAAGCTGCAGAAAGACAGAGATGGTGGAAGCAGAGATTAGTCATGTACTAAGCAAGAATCGGTCTTCCCCCCCACCCCAGAGGACCACACACTGACAGTGTAGCCATGTCACCATTGTCTTTAAGCCACTGCCACTGTGGACTCGTTGGCTATTGTGTCCAAAATCCTCCAGCGTTTCCCCAAAAACCTGGACTCAAGTCCATTGATTGGCACTTGTCAGAGCTGATAGAGAGGCTGACGTGTTGGGAATGGCTTCTATAAAAGAGCCCTGAAAGGAAAATCCCCTCCCCATGAATAATAATTTGGTGAGGATTTTCCTTCTTACTCCACCCCTGCTCCTATTCTGCCATTCTTTCAGGAGATAGAGGAGTGAAGGCCCTGGGTGGCATCAGTGAATAGCCTCGCCACGCTGATTGTCTCACTGATGCTCATCCCTTTCTCAAACATGCAAAGAAAGAGATACAAGTCCAACCTTCTTGCTGCTGGATGGTGCGCTGGATGTTGGACCATGCTGCAGGGGGAGTGTAAAGGGCAGGCAGTGTGTTTTGTGGCCGTTGTGCGTGTGTATGTGTGTGTGTGCGTGTGTTTATTGTCTTTGGTGGCCTTTTCGAGATCAGCGAGGGGATTTGACTTGGCCACTCGCTGCCAAATCCAGCTATCTGCTGTGTTCAGATGCTGTGGTTGGTATGGTAACCTGCTCTGTGTGTTTTAGATGGGCTCTTGTTTCCAGTTTGAACTGACCAGTAATCACTGTTGTGCATTCATGGATTAGGCCGTGCTGGAGGTTAGGATAGGAAGGTTTGAAAAGGAACCTTTTCAAAAAGTAATTTTACTTGCAGTTGCGTCAGACTTTATCAGGATTGTTTGTTATAGAAACAGTGTGAGCTCCTACTTAAAACATTAGTTATAAAAGAAAAAACTAATTTAAAACGAACATGCACATAAACACAAAGAGACAAACAGATGGAAGTAAATAATAAAACAAATGATGATTAACCGCAAGTACATAAAGAAAACCACAGGAGAAACTCGACTGTATATATATTTACACACGTGTGTACATTTTATAGATAATATAAATAGTTGTGAGTTTGTACAAAGTCAAGGACAAAAACAACCAAAAAAAAGGAAAGAAAAATGAATCAGGCAGATGTGGATCAGTTTAATGAAGCAATGTAAAATGCATAGTTACAGTTTGGTCAGAAAGTATTGTTCAATGTGAGATGAAGAAGAATGCTGTGCTGTTTTTTAAAAAATGCTAAGAAAGGTTAGATCTGGAGCTAAAGAGGGACGTAACAATCAGGTAATATTTGATGAGCTGCTATTTCTTGTCAGGTTTTCATTTCAGATGCTGAATATATATGGGTTGGCGATTCATGTTAAAGGATAACAATGATATTTTTATGAGATTTTTTTCTACTGTCAACAAATGCAGAACCCGATTGAGCTTATTCTTATTTTGCTGCTGTGTGAAAACTCTTAAAAACATCGGTAAGTCTGGTATCTTTTATATGTGTTTGTCATATTTCTTCTCTGTGTCTGGGTGAATTTTTCCTAACGTGGCTTTAAAGGAGTGAACACTTTAGGGTTTAAAATTTAATCCGTAATGAAAATAACTGCAGCTTTGATTTTAAATATGTGTTAAAAAAGCAGATATCTGGTTTATGTTGTATAGGAAAAAACTACTAAAAGTACTGATGAATATATTTTTCTTCCTGTCTTCTGTTTTGGTGACATTGGGACTCAAACAGGACATGGAGGGTGACAGGAGCGTGTGATTGTGTGCAGTGTGGTGGAAGACGGCCTGTCAAATGAGACATGGCTCCATCTATCTGGGCTGCTGACCTCTGCATGCTCACTGACGGGATAAATGAATCCACACCACTGATGAATCTGTTACCTGTCAGCTCCTTGAATCTTGAGCTTTCTCCTCCTAATGAAAAGAACCATCTACAAATGCATCACATTTGAATTATCGCTCATGTGCGAACACAAGTAACACTCATGTTTGCAAAAGTAGGTTGAAGAATAGAGTCTGAAACTCTAATTGAAAGTGTTGGAAAAATACAATCCGAGCTTTCCTTAAGCTTAAGTTTGCATTGATGGTGCTCTTTATCTCAGAGCTGCTACATCAAGAAGTGTATTCTCTGGACTTTGTATTCACAGATAATGGGACTCTTAATTGGCTGGTCAGCATCAAAATGGAAGTCCGTTGTAGTTTGAGGGAAGAGTGTTCGCTCCTTAGTGAGACGCTGGAAGGACTGAAGGGAGATGTGACTGTGGTATTTAGAAGAACAATGTGATGGGAATTAATGACCAGAAATAGGTTTTAGTGCTTTTTACAAAGTGGCTACTTCCACATAAATGACCATGAATACAGATGTGTTTTTCTTTCTTAAGGACATTGTTGATGACTGTATTTAAATTTAAACGGCTACACCCTCTGCTAAATTACATATACATTTACAATAAATTATATCAAGTGCAAAAAATGCGAGACATGTATATTTTATCTTTTATGCCTTTGTTCCAGGTTCGTACACAGATGGAAGAGGCCACAATGAGGACGAGTCCAATTGTCCAGGATGGAGAGACCACGTTGACTTTGCAGATGCAGGAAGTAGACCCGGGACTCTTGACCACAGAAATGAAGAGGACACAAGGATGGAGGAGAGGAAAACAAAGGCAATGAACATGCTTTCCAAACTGCAGGACGAGACACGTCGGAAGTGCAACAGCAACAAAGGCTGCTCTAACTTTGAGGACTGTGAGTCTATTACAAAAATGCTAATGGGATTATTTAATGTTTTAAACATTATGCCCTTAAAGCCACTTCACATATCTTCCATCACATATTTTTCCTTTGACCAAAAACCTCATCAGTTGCCTCACTGAAGAGCTAGACCATCATCCACAGTAGTCCAGTACAAACATAACAGTGGTCTCTTTAAACTCAGTCTTTACATGTTCCATAAAGACAACAATGAGGACACACAATTGCAGCAAATCCCTTAATCACATTGTGCTTAAGCTCATACTAATTGATGAGCTGATGATGTGATATAAGTAAAACAAGCAATCTACACTGCAAAAATTATTTTGTGGGATTCATATAAAAGAGTTCCAAGAGTTATAGGAGTGATTAAATGTACACGTGCAACTTTTACTTGTGGCAAAGCTCAGATTACAGCTCTTGGTTGTGCTGAGTTATGATTTTTCAGATAACTTACTCATGAAAGCAACACAGTATAAAACATACTTGGGTGAGCCATGTGCCTACCAGCGCCTGCTTTGTGTTTTTTTAAATATTTTTCAATGTGAATGCCCACTAAACCATCCACTGATTTTCTTTAAGGGGACGTGTTGATATTCCCTTTTTGACTATGACTATGCACACATCAAAAAAGGTGAAAAACCTGCAGAGTGGAGGGTTTTAGTCAAGTTAAATATAAAAAAAAATGTGCAGAGGTTGGGTGGTTGAAAATGGTAAGTGTTATACTTAACTTCAAAATCAAGGGTTCTCAAACTTACCAGTGTTTGAAGGCTAAATCAATCACTGCCTGGCAACGCTCTTCTTCCATCTCACACAATAGATAACGCAGGAAAAACACAAATGCCCATTTACCAACACTCACCTTAACTCTAAAAAATGTCCCTTAATAACAGCACTTGATTTTTAGAATTGCCTTTTTCTGCAAACGAGTTTAGCCAGGAGTTCTCCAGTTTCCCTCACTTGCCTAATTTCTGGCATCCGAGCCTTTGTAAGAGTGCTGTGGCTGATGGGTTTGACAATAAGCATCCGCACCTAAGGTCAAGTCTGAGAGGTTGGGCCTTTGCAGAGGTCAATCAGGTCAGAGTTCTTCTGTAAGTGCTGGCACCCATGAATGGGACTGATTCGACAGGTTTGTTCAGATGGTAATCAAGCAGGATGAGGAACTCTGTAGTTGTTCTGCAGTAAGGTAATTATTAGTTTAGTGATTCGTTATTATTAAAGTTTTTGAGGTACAGGAGTAAGGAATGTGTATGAACTTTTTATAAAGCAGCAACAAATGATATTTCATAATTATAATGGGATCACAGAAAGTCATGAACCTATGGAGAATTGCATTTATTGCATCTAAGAAAACTTTAAACTCAGTTGTTCACTCATTACTCATCATATGACTTTATAGTAGACATGTTTATTTAATGTGTCCAAACAGGGGCCATATCTCATGAGGAGGAATTTCTCAGATCTTTTTTCAGACAATCTGCTCGACACTGTTATGAATTTCATTCATTCGAAACGATTTGATATCCTTGGCCTTGACTTCAAATAATCAATGACTTCAGTATCAGAAGTCAGGTGGTTCTATCAGCATAAGAATTTACATTACAATGCAGGGCTGTAACGTAAACATACATACAGTAAAAATCAGTAGCCCTAATATTGATCCTTGGGAAACACCATTATAAATCATATGGAAACTTATGGGAACCTTCAGCAAACAGCAATTTGAACTCTACCAGAGATATATGAATTCTGGACAAGCTTTTCCTCCTCCAGTGGCCAGTGTCATGCCCTTTTATGGGAACTGACAGGACATTTACTTAATATTACTCTGTAATATAAATTCTTTCAGTGATATATACAAAAAAAGAAGAAATACAGTTACATGTTGAGTGTGTGTATTTGTGCCTGGGGCATTCTTTAGATATGCTATGACTGTGCTTGTGTTTATGGGTGTGTTGTGTTTACAAAGTGTTCCCTGGTACAATCTGTCATTTTTTTCCTCCTGACCATTTGCCAGGGTCTTTTTGTTTTGTCATGTGTGAGTCCTTGTGCGCACACACGACAGTGTGTGTGTGTGTGTGTGTGTGTGTGTGTGTGTGTGTGTTTGCGTGTTGGCTGCCCCTCATCCAGACACTTGTAACTGTGGTCCTTCATTAGGCTCTGAAAAGGCCTAACTGGTCATAATTGTCTCTTTTTGGTCCAACACTAACCACTTGCCAAAGGGTTCCCAAAATAGAGAGCCCCTTCCCCACCCACGTCTTTCTGTATAGTTATGAGGACATTCATTGACAAAAAGCATTCCCTATCCTCTAATCCTAACCTTAATTATCACAATTAAACAATGGTAGAGGAAGTATTGAGGTCCTTTATATGAAAGTACTAATACCACATTGTAGAAATAATTTGTACTGTGATTAAGTAAAATTATGTTAGTTTCATCAGTAAAGGTACTAAATGAAGAATGAGGGTACCCTCTGATTGACAGTATTTGATATATCTGATTATTATTATAATCAAAGTAAAAAAAAACAAATTCCTTAAAGGAACTGAAACTGAAACTGTAGTAAAATTAAAAATTAACTCACATTTATACAGTAATGTATGAGTAAACCAGGTTGACAGCAGCCAGTGGTTGCTGCCATATGGCTCGTATTTGGAGTCAACAGTTGTGTTATAGAGGAGAGTGAAAGCAAACAGCATATGTGTGTAATGTGTGTAAGAAAAAAATATGAGTCAGGGATGAGTCATGTCAAACCTGCACCATTACCTGGTTTTCTGATGGGTGCTACCATTTAAAGAAGCTACTCGAATGAGTAGTGAAATGTTTCGACCTAATAAGAAAGAAGTCCAGTTGACTCATCTTCTAGAAAAGCACTTCTGGTGATCCTTTCAGTCCAATCCTTTCCCTTAATGTTTAACCAGAGTTGTCTTGCAGTAGCAGCTGGTCAAGTAAGAGCCATTAGTCCTTCAATTCTGGTACCCAGCAACACAGCAACATCTTCAGTAGGTGATGTAATTATAGGCATCTCATGTCTGGCCGCAGTAGGTCATCTTGATTGAGCATGTAATGGTCGAGAAGTCTGGTCCTGTGGGTTAATGTTAACTTTTTCAAGTAGCTCTCCTGATCCCAGGGAGTGCTTGTTAAAGTACAATCCAACAAAACTTGATAGCCAGTGTAAGTTAAAATGTTCAAGGGGTTTTGCTTCATATCTAATTGCAATATCATGATTCACAGTTTTAGCAAATCATCTGTCACAATGGGTGATCAGAAAACTGCAAATAAGAACATCTATTTGTTGGACAATTTATTGTATTTGACTAAACAGGATGAAAATTGGTACTAAGTCAATGTCATACGTATCCTGACATCATAATTATGTAATAACTGCTTTTAATTTGGCATTTCACATCTACAGGACCCAATAAGCTGAACTCACTCGCATCAACAGGATTCATTTTATTTTAATTCTGTTGTTTCTTTCTGATTTGATCATTCATTTCCGGGACATTTAAGAGCAGTTTGTCCTTCAGCTGCATTAATTCCTGCCTGTGTTGGATAATTCAAGCTGAACACACTGTAAGTGCTCGGAGAGGAGGGTGACACTGATGTCAAGTAGCTGTGGTCTCCTTTGTGTTGCCACAGCAGCTTAGCGCCTGTTAACCAGCGACTGAGTGTGGTGCGAGGGACTCTGTGGTCCTAGGTCTCTGATGAATGTTGATGTTGATATGGAACACCTGGCGGCCTTAAAGCCAGCCTCTCTCTGATCCCACCCACCACCCCCAGGAGCCTATATTACTGTTTTCTACCTGTGGGTGGAGATCAGAGCTAACTGTTGTGTTCAACTCGCTGAGTGAGGAGAAAAGAAAAATAAGGCCTCCTAGATAAACAAGAAAGACCAGTCACTTCAAAAAGAGATGGAGGGAGGTAATAGCAATAGTGTGAGGTGATTGTGAGTGCGTGTGTTTGTGTGTGCAGGAGGATGTCCCTTGTGTGCCTTCGGGTACAGTGCTTTTATGCAACCGCTGTTTGCTCAGCCTTTAGTCTGGAATACCTCTATGTATTTACCAGTCCAGCATGACTGGGCAAACAAACAGCTCGTCTATTGATGAGCGGCAGCGTGGAATATGCCCGCTGTATTCACAAGAGAGAAAAAAGAAAGGGGTAAAGGGAGCGAGAGCAAAGTAAAGCTGTCAAAGAGTCTATTATACGGCGTCCAAACAGAGAAGGCGCACCACAATGGCCTTATTAATGGCACAATGTCAAGGAGCGGCAGGGCAATAATAGCAGATGATTTTGCTTTGAGAGGTTATCTCAGGAGATCTAGTATTGCAGTATAGCAGATGATTTGGACTCCAGGGGCATATCATTGTGGATCTGTGGCAGGAGTTGATTGGGCGTAGGCGTGTGTGCGGAAAGCGTGAGTTGTGGATTGTGGTGAGGCCGATGGCGTGCAGCCAGAGATGGGAGTGTGGCCACTACGTGTGTCTTTGTTTGTTTTCCTACCAGGGCTTGCACCCCCCCCCCAACATTAACACACACTCCTCAGTCTTTTGGAAAAAAGCGAGGGGGAGGAGTCGTGTTTTAATGGCGCAACAACAGCGCCTGCACGAGAATGCTGCCAAATGCTGTCGCCCTCTTTTGCACTGTAGTACCTACTCAAGAGAGACCAGCTCATGTTGCCTAACTCGAGTTTTTACTACACTACAGTGCAATAATCTTCATATCACCAAATACTGTAATACCACACCTCAGTATTTGTAAAATTGTGTCTCTGTTGTTTTGTCCTAGTTGTTCATCAGTGCCTTCTGTAACAATATACAGTGCAAAAGTTATTTACAGGAGCTTTTCTTTCTGATAATGACAAGTGGCTTTATACTGTTTTTTTTACTATAACCAATAATAAGTTGTTGTTTAAATACTGTAAATGGCCATATTATTATTTTAAGAGCATGCAAAACACTTACACTTAACTCTTATTATCTTTTAATGCACAGTTTTTAGTTCTAGTTTAGTTTTAGTTTTGACACTAAACGTAACCCTAATAAAATTACAAATGAGTATGTTCTTCATCCATATTTGGTGACTCTTTTCAGTCGAAAAGCAGCTTGCAAGCAGCAAGATGTTGTTAAAATGTCTGCCTAGAAAATTCTCTCAGGCTGCTACAGTCTGTCTCTGCTGGATTCAAGATAATTGTGATTAGCAGTCAGTCGCACTGCATCAGAGGAGTTTACAGAACGTCAAGCCTTTGTCAGCTTTTTTTGTATCTGATGAGCTTCCTGCTGCTGTTTTGAATTTGTTTGTGTGGATTACCTTTAATGCGAGAGAGTGGGTGCCCGTGGCAACAGCTTTTTGGCCAGTGTTTACGTTTATTTCTAACTGTCCAGGTGTGCAAAGATGTCAAAGTAAAAGCAGGTAAATTAGAACAGGTATAACCACCTCCGTCATGGTCAGACCAACTCTAAACAGTAAACATTAGCTCCGTTTTACCAACTTTAATCCTGTTTTAGTTGGTTAAATACACATATTTTAACATACTGTGTATTAGACATAACATATTGTGTATATGTTTCTCGTATGAGGACTCGTCATCAAGTTGAAAATCACTTCAGTAAGTAACAGACCGAATCATTTCAGACACAGTTTATGTATAATAGCAGGGCGTCAGTTTACTTATCCTTCAATCTTAATCTTTTAATCTTTATAGCCTCTGTTCACATTTCTGGTTTATCATAACAGTAGGAAGGTAAATGGAAAATTAACTTAGAAATACATCATCTTCAGTTCATCGTTTGATCACAGATTCTAGCTTATTACCTCTACATTTTCATACTCTTTAAGATAAGTGAAGGCTACGAATCACAATTACTCTGCTGGTATGTGGACGTGTGGCTTTATCAGACTGAAAAACCCTGCACAGCTTCATCTTCTGCACGTTCTGCACTCCAGTGTTTTCCTGTAACACTTTTATCAGATGAGATCTTGATCGTTGCCTTTGGTGCGAAGCCTGTTTTTAAAACCCACCACAATACCTCATTCCGCCTATTGGGAAGTGATACGCTTGGCCTGGTTTACACGTCAGTTTTGGCGCTCAGACCTCTCACCTCCTTATCTCGTTGTGCCGTTTGCCTTTGTCTCATCGTATTGGGGCAGTAGATTTACAGGATCACCACATGTTTAAGAACTTAAATCCAAAACATCCCATAAACCTATTTCTCATAGACTCCGAGCCGTTAGAGATCAATTCAGACTGTGTGTGTGTGTGTGTGAAAGTTATTTGCTCTAAATTCACGCTCTTAATCACATATTTCAGGGCTGTAGATGTGGGACATGTTGCACTCTGACATTCTCCTGCTATGAAAAATGAGGCCACCTCCTCTCCAATGGTGAATGTGACCTTTGTTATAGGAATTATAGGACACTTCATACAGTGCTGATGATGAGCAGAAACAAAAGTCTGGGATTAAGCGGGAAAGAGCAACAAACAAGCGAGCACGTTAAAAACACAATAGACTCCAGTGTGTCAGTGCTGTAAATGACGTCCAGGCTCTGACACTGTTAAGTGATTTGCTTAGGATGTTTTTATGTAGCTACACATTAGTAAACAGTTTCTTTAAGGCTTTAAGCTGGTTGGTAGGTGTGATATGATATTAGGATTCTAATGACAGTACAGCACCTGATTTACTGTTACTTCATCAATCAATAACATTTTTATGTTGCAAAGTAAAAATGAAATTTCGATATGTTCATTGGAGTCTTTGTGCTGATAAGTTTATATTTCACGCTGCTGTCACTTGCAAACATTATAATTTTCATTTATTGTCCTGTCAGGTAGTAAACAGGATGTTAGTGTTAGGAGTGGGACTGTGTGCTGTGAGGAGGGCTTCTCTCATCACACATACTGTTGACTTGTGCCTGATGTGGATCCATCGCAGATGTTTTAGTGCCTCAAATTCACAAAAAGGTTTGTGACAAGGTCTGTTGACATAATGGTAGCTTAAATCGTTAATGGTTCCATAGGCCTACATACTTGTTTAAGTAGTACAAAATACAATATTTTATTTAAAGTATATTAAGCTATGTTGTATTGTAATGTAACTGTGATGCTGTCTTATGTGGTGCATAACTCAAGTGGTAACGTTATACCTGAACACGTGCATCAAACCTTAGAGTAGGCAGCTATTTGTTTAATCAAGAGATTAAGATCAAGATCTCTTTTCAAGAGTCTTCTGAGGACAGTCACAATAAGAAGTTGTTTTTTTTTTAATCTTGCCTTGTTTCATTTTACCTGAAGTTCTGCACAACCTGGTGTCCATTTAGACTTTGCTTTTAGTTTGTCACTTCATATGAGGTGGGTCAATTCAGCTCAATATAAATTTACCTAAAACACAATCTTTCTCTAACCCAAACCAAAGTGCTTTTCTTGTCCTTACACAGGACTCTGGACTCAGACTCGGTCCTCCATCCACCCCAACCACCTCCTTCCAATTCGCTTAATGAATGTAGTCATGAAAATATGTTTCATTACAACATATTAATTACACTCACCACAAGAACAACGTTTTATGGATACAGAGTTGAAACTCTATCTATATATCTGTTTTCTAAAAACAATAATTCAGATTTCAACAAAACAAAGCAGATCATAATATTTTCTCATAAAAATGTCTTGGAAGCAAATTCCACCTGTGCGATGCCTGATAAGCAAACAGGCATGTCACCTCTCTCAGCTTTCCTCATGAACTCAGACAGCACTGGGGGAGAAAGTCCTTCAGGTATCTTATAAACTAATGTGATATCAGCACATTAAACCACATTTTCCCACCTAGTCTAATAGACATTAAAGTGATTTTACATGTATGGAACCAACTAGTCAAACGATCTATTATATGAGGAATCATGCAAGAAAAGTTTGACAGGTATCAGATTACAGCTTTCAGTATTTGACAGTTTTACAGTAGTTTTTAGTGCTGTTACAATAAAAAACAGTTTCTTTACTTAACAATAAAGACCAAACTCTCAGTCTTATCAAACTATAAATCTGACTGGACAACGGAGCTTTGAAGCTCAGCCCCACGAGCCGCTGAAGAAAACTAAATCATACACAGATGAGTACCAATGGTTGTCGGAGCAGTAGTCAGGACAGTTTTTCATCTGTCAGCTGCGGACCTGAAAATGACATCCAAGTGTGTGTTAAATGAGCTGTGACCCGCGGTTGTTTGCAGCCTGTGGACCAGTGCACGAGCAGTGACTCTGCACGAGAAAAGGAACAAAACAGAACAAAACAGAAAAACAAACGCCGGTGAAAGAGTGAACCTCCCTGCTCATCATCATCATGGCCCCATTCTTCCTCTCTCTGTTGCAACTGAATCGCCTGGGTCTCATTACAGATTATGGCCTCAACAGAGTGACTCTCCCCTTTCTCTCGCCTTTCTCCACACAGTCCCTCTCTTGATTAACATTTTCTGCTAGGCTTCACACCAAAGGCACAACCTGTGCGCTTTAAAGGAAGGGTGGGAAAAAAAAAAGCCATCACGCGCTGGAGTGGAATCAGATAAGGCTATCAGGCAGGAGGCTTTACTGCCTCGGCTTTGTCCCGCTCCTCCACCCGCCCTCGCTCCTCGCTTCCTCCCTCAATCTCTCACTCCACTGCACCTTTTGTCCGGCTGATTCCCTGACGGAGTGCTCCCCTCAGTCCGGGACCCCCAGACCTCCTCCAGCACCACAGCACTGCAGACTGTGTGTGTTTGAAGAATAAGCTGGACTGTGGGCTGGGCTGATGTTGATGTTGAACCCACTTTAGCTTCATTTCCTTCACAATACTTTTAGTTTAGTCTGTGTTCATCCTAATGACACCACACTAAATTTGACAAAGCTTCATAAAACTGGGCTTCGAAACAGTAAGCTCACCTCTTTTACATCGTTTTCAGGTCTGATCAGTGATTAGAAGTCAATAGATGTGGAATGCAGTGGAGTTAAACTACAAAGTAGAAAGAACTATAGTAAAAAGTGTCTCGACTTATACTACATATATACACATTTGATGGTTCTTTCTAAGTGGACCTATGTACACCAGGAGCAGCTCATCCCAGATACTCCTGGTTCTAGCCAGTCACTACAATGCAGAATAAACCTGCTAACTCTCCTCCAGATGGTCAGTGAACCTCAACCTCAGCTCAGCCTCACTGGAAAAATAAGAGAAGGTGGAGTCTATTCATTCTGTCACAGAAGCTGCCATTTTACTTTAGCAGATTGACCAGTGCACTGATCCAGCCACTGTGTGTGACGGTGGGGCTTTTGAAGAGAGAGGGCTTTAAATCCCTGCCCGGTCTCATGCGGGCTCAGCAGCGGCTGCATGTGTGACTCCAGATCCTCCTCATCCCGCAGCCTCTTCTCCACACAGATATTTGCAAACAGATGCGCAGAGGCCTTCTGCAGGTTTTTTGATCAATCAAGCTTTAACAAGTCAAGTTGACTAGATGCGAATGTAACATTTAGCATGAGAAAGGACGAGGCCGTGGAAGGCCTGGTTTTGATTAGGCCTAAGCTGATAAATGGCAGATTCAAACTGCCCCCCTGCTATTGCAGAGTAGCCCCAGAGGTCCAGGGGTTTAAGTCCAGACTGATATCAACTCTGTTGCTCCTCTTTCTTCTCCAAACCAATGAATAGATCCATTATTCAGGAGACTCATTCTCATCTCCTAAATTGAAGTGGCAGCAGCTTAAAAGCCCCATTTTCTACCCCCCTTTTCTTAAAGTCTCTCTCCCTCCCACATTTGCCTACTGAAGTATTCATGGGTGTGGTTTACCTCAATTTGTGCTCTTTGTACAATCATAGTTTTTATATTTTATCTAAAAACAAGAGACACAACATCCATTTTTTTCTAAATATATTTTATAAAAACAGCAGCTTATGTATAATTAACACAAGTAATTATCAGTAATTATTTTTAATGTCTGAGTTGTCTTTGTTTTCATTTTATATTGAAAGTAATAAAACAAAATGCAGTTTTAAATACCGTTAATGTCCATTCTACAAGCTGTGAAGGTTCATCTTTGTGTTCCTCTCTTCTCTTTCCAGTCGACTTCTTGGCGAAGTATTGCATTTTCAGTCAGGAGAAGTTGGCTGAGTACAAACAGGCTTTTGAAGCAGTAAGTGAAAAAGGGTTGACACTCACTGTATCATGTTTTCATCTGTCACTAACACTTATGAAAATCTTTTGGTAACTAAAAAAAAAAGGTTGTAAAAAAGTAATTTAATTAATTTATCTCACAAGATTTATCCAGTGACTCACAAAACAATGTAAAGTCATAAGAAACAGAATTATCTGAGTGTGATGGTTTGGAAACTGCGACACACGTCCACACTGCTGAGGCGTTCAGGGACAGTATGAGAGTGTAGATCATCCATGTTTCTAAAGGCACCAAGCCCAGAAGAAAAGGAAAACAGGACAGAACCTGACGTGTGAACTGATCATTACACCACCAACATTATATTAAGTAGACCTGCGGGCTTCCAGTTGAGTCCTAAAGTGTTTAAATCTAGAATTATAGTTTAATTAATAACCTCAGATGCTTTGATTGGGTCTTTTTCCTGCAGGAGGACGGTGATGGTGACGGCTACATTTCCTGCCTCCAGGTTCTGCTTGCTCTTAAAAACATCATCCCCCCAGAGCTGCTGACTGACGAAGAGGAGATCTACGTCTACAGGGTGAACATGCAAACACGACCGTACAGCCGCCCTCGTGTGTCCCCGTCACTAACATCCACTGTGTTTTATCAAATCTTCTTTAGATCTTAGAGATGGTGGACTTCAGAGTGACAGATGGACTTGTTGACCTGAGGCTCTTCGCTGTGATTGCCAGTCTGGCACAGAAAATAGCCACCATGGAGTAAGTGACCAGCAGCAAACACACTCCTCACTCCTCACAAGACCAGAAGAGGAGTCACTGACCTCCCATAAATACGTATATGAGTGTGTAGGCAATGTTTTTCCACTGAGTTTGTCGTCGTGTGTGGGTCCCTCTTTGATCCGCTCTGTCTCTTGTGTGTTCACAGTTCAAAGGGTCAAAATGCAAAGTTATGAGACTGGATGTGACGGCACTAACATTACGAGTAGAACAACTGATGAATTCACCGTATAGTTTCACAAAATATAGGTGATTTGGCTCATTTAGATCACTTTCAATTCAACATATTAAGATTGTATATGTCTTGTACTGTCTTGTAAAACAGTGTTTGACATAAATAATCTCACCAAGAGTGAGTGAGTTTTATACTGAGAAGAGTAAAAAATACAGGTGGTTTTTGCAGTAAGGGGATTTGTGATGTGCACTTTTACAGTGACAGTGGCTCTTATCTCCAAATATGTCCATATTTTTATTAGGAAGATAAAAACATCCATCTTATAGAGGACGAATATCTTGGATTTAGGTAATAAACTGAACATGTCTGAGGTCTGGACTATTGTTCAAACATGACATTCGAGCTGTGGGAATCATAATGAATCAATAATGAAAATAATAGTTAGCTGTAGTCCTGGACTGAACCCTGTGCCAACAGAAAACCATCGCTCTGATTTGAACTCGGCCTCTGTGTCCTTGTGTCACTACATAATGCCCCATATGCTGCAGATTCCCACACACAGTGCTTTTTTTTTTCCTGCCCTGGGGTTTATAGCTTCCTACAGACAGGAGTGTGTGGAGCCAAGCCTACTGTGAAGGTCCCTGAGGGTCAAGGCCTGCTCTGTGGCCCTGGAGTGAGAGCTCACTCTCAGCGAGGACAGGGCCAGGGTCATGGGTCCTCTGATTTACGGCCAGTCCTTTGTGTTGTGTATTAGAGGAGGCCTGTAGACTGGCTGCCTCACCGGGGTGTCTGCTCTGTATAGAGGCAATTATAGTAATGATAATGAATGTCCATATGAAACCTCTTTTTGCAAAACTGCTTTTTGCAATTTGAATAATAAGAAGCGAGAAGATCAGCGTTCATAATGCCAGCTCCTAAACAAGGAGAAGACAATAGCATCCTTCTGTCATCTCATCCCAACTGAACTAAATTCATCCTCTTACTTGCTTCGGTTAATCCTGTTGTCTCTAATCCTAGCTTAGAAATGAGCTGCAACAGTAGTTACACAATCAGCCTTTCTGATCATGTGAGGCTTTGAAATCTGAGGAGATGTATCCCACATTTTTATAGATTTTCTTTCCCGTTTTACCTTGCACTAATTGCACCCTTTCCCCCCTTTTCAGTCTCCTCTTTTCTTTTCAGCTTTAACTGTACGTCCCTCTCATGTCTCTCATCTCTCTGGCTCTCTCTCTCCCCCCCTGTGCCGCGCCGTGCTGTTTTGGCCCTTGACTCAGCCCATCTGTCTCTGTGTAGCATTGTGCTCCCCAACAAGTCCACCTCACACAGCGCCACATTCCCTCAGGGCAAGTCACATGATCTGCCAAGAAGTGCATTGCGGTACAGGATTCTCAAACATCATCAGTGAAGCCTTCACAGCCATTGTTATCCTCACCCTCGTCCCTTGTGTTGGATTTGTGAGCATGCATGCATGCACTGAGTGTTACTGTAAGTCTCCTTGTTCCTGGAAACTCACCGGACTGAGTGAGTCAGGAAGCAAAGATGTACTAATGTTGAGAAGAGACATTAGACACTATTTGATGACCTGGACGACAGCAGAACCTGGATTCGCCCCATCACAAAAACTGTCCGACAATACGAGTCCCTCCACCTCCGGAGAGTTTCCTCTCACGCAGAGTCACTGCACCCCGCTCAAAAATATCCAAAAACAACTCTCAATTCTGTCAAACCAAACTAGGTCAGAGTATGTTTGCACCCCCACCTCACTGTATACCAGCACCCCAATGCAGAGACCGCCAAAATTTTTGGCATTACGTAAGTGAGAAGTCTGCTGTGTTGGCCACAGCAGGGTGCCAGAGGGGGGCCGACAAAAGAAAATAGGTTAGGCTGCTATTATCCTCTCTGCAGTCCATCACTGGTGCCCTAGCCCCTCGTTTATGCTAACCATTATCACGTCAGTGTCCTCAGCGCACCAGCATTTCGACTCTTTTACTGCAAACCAAGTGCAATTAATGATCATTAGCTGCCCTGTCTCGCTTCATCCCCATCCCCCAGCACCGTGGTTGGAGGATAAGGGCCAATCACAGCACTGGAAGCACTCAGGCATGCATTGTACTCGATGGCCTAGCGCTTGGCTATTCTTCACTCTAACAGGCCATTGAGCACTCGGCGAGGAGGGGCTCATTAACACAGGGCGCTCGTTAGAGAAGGGACGACTGTCGCTGTGCCACACGCTGGACAGGAGAGGTCTGTCCCAACACAATCGGTCGTGTCTCCCTCTAATTATCCAAGTGGACCTAGATTTTGTTTGTCTGCAAGTGGTCGGATTGCCACAGAGTGTGCCCTGGCCGCTCATTCGCCTCCACACAAACCCCACTCACTCTGTTCCAGCTCACTCCCCCAACACCCACTGTCCCAAAAACCAGAGCAGTTTTATCCGTTACTTTGGCGGGATGTCCCCGTGTGCCCACGCATTGTTTTGCAGCCAGGCCACTGTGAGCAACCACAATGGGCTCAGAACACTTTACCATCACATGTCGTAAACAGAGCATCGCATGGGACAGACCCGCCAAAAATCACCCGCCACGACCACCAGAACTCTGTCTGCAGCGACGTGCTCACGAACACTCAGATTTTACACACATAAACAGTGGATGAAACTGTATTTGTAATGACTCATAGCAACCTAAACGTCACGCTTACTTAACATACTGCTTGAATGTTATAGTGTGTATGTTATAACAATAACCCTGACTGTGTCATCGGGGTTACAGTGTCCTGCTCTGTCTGTCCTGAGTTGCATGTTGCATTATGGGAATCAAAGGATCAAGCTTGACCCATAATAAAAGTGACTAATGTCAAGATATCTTGGCCTCTGCTGCCCCACTTTCAACAATTCTAGATTGAATGTCTCTGTTGAAGCTGAAACTTGATGAAAATACGATTCTAGATCAGACCTATTTAGAGATTTTAACATTTCACTGCTCTTTTACAGTGAGTTTATGCGATCGCTCATCTGCAGCACGGACTTTCGTTCTCTAGAAGGGAGGCTGTTCAAAGCAAAGGTAACGTCAACGTTTGACTCATATTCCCTAGATTCTTCTGTCTGTTGGCTAATATGTGCAGCGAAATCCCCACCACACGTCTACACCTCTGAATTTGTCACTTGATTACCGTCATGCAGCACCAGATTAACTCTCACATTAGTCACATTCATGCCAAAAGCACCACCTCTGCCACTCTTTCATGACTCCGCGGGTATAATTATAATGAAATAAATACTGGTAAACACTTTGAAGAGAAATTCCAACTATTTTTTTTATGGGAGGCACTGAACTCTCGTACATAGAAATGAGGGAAGCAAGCCAGGGAGAGAAAGAGAGGGGCGCTTTTCACTTTTCATAGATTAGCACAGCTCTAATCTCATTAAAGAGCCCAGCAGTGAACACGCCGTCCACTCCGCCCAGCCCTGTAATCAGCCTCAGACACACGGCTCATCTCAGATGGACCGGGACTAGCCTACCAGCTGGTAGCTCACAGCCAGGCCCAGCCCTCATTCATAGAAGGAAGTGCTGAGCCCCTGAAAGGCAGGAGGAACATGAAAGCTTGTGGCCATAAGTGTGGAAACTGAGCCCCAGACCAGGTAGGGGAGGCACTGTAATTATAGAGCTGTTAGGGATAGGGTTGTTAACTGGAGAGGTTGGTGGGGAGGAATGGGATAATTGCCAGGAGGATTATTCCCCCTGTCCCCCAACAATTATTACCTAGACTGCATTAACAGTTCAAACAGGTGCACTCAAACAAGACTGGAAACAGGTTGAGGTAACCTGAGGCTAAACACACAATAACACACTCACACTCACACTTTTGCAACTGTGCTGAGAACAAGTTCAGAGCCAGCTTCCTCGTTTTTTAACCTCCTTTATGTCTTACTGCCTTCCGACTCGTGTAGCAACTCTTCCTGTTCCTGCTGGAGGAGCAGCGAGGAGAAGCGGGAGCTCAGCAGGGCTTCATCAGTGCTGAGCAGCTGCTTCTGGAGCTGAAGGCTGGGGGGATCCACCTGGAGCAAGAGGCGGCCATCAGGCTGGAGCTGCAGCACATTCCCCCTCTGGACCTGCTGGATTTCCTGGCCTATTTGCCTCTCTTCATGCTCATTCACAAGTCGGTGATCTCCAACCCCCTCAATGACTCCAGTCACCACGCCGACTGATCTGTGAGGCTCATAACTGCCCCTGTAATGTGTTTAAAGAAAGAAATATGTGACACATAGAAGCAGACAAATAAAATCCATTAAGCACATTTCTTCCCCCACCATGTGTGTGAAGAACAAGAAAATACTGAGTAGACCTCTGTTGTTTCTGTTAGACACGCAGGACACATCACAGAGATGTGAAGTGCTGTCTATGGTCCTGAAATACTTTGCAGCTGTGGATGTTTTGAATTTACACTGTAAAAAAAACAAGCAACAGTTAAAACATTCAAAGTTCTTCTGGAAAACTGACCTGGCGTTCTTTTCTTCAAGGATGTGGTTCATGTAAGTTTGCTGATGAATTACTGCAAAGCAAAAAAACAAAAAACAAAATTAGAACTATACTGGAGCAGGGAGCTGCAGAGGCCGTGCTCCTCCTCCCAGCTTAATCAACGCTGATGAATGAGATTAATGAGATATTTAACTATTATAGTTCGAGCCATTGTTTTGGCTCAGCTTTGCCAATTAGATATGGTCGTGTGCTCTTGTAGTTTGTTCACGCTTGACAGACCACTATAGAGGAAAACATAATCGACAGGCAGTAAACCGGGGTTGTTACATCAGAGACGCATCAGAGAGCAGCAAATGTGTAGGAAAAACTGAAATTCTAAAACCTGATTTTAAAGTTCTGCTGTGGATAGATGAGAGGATTAATCAGAGGACTCCTGAGCGCTGTGTCTTGGACCAGCAGAAATCACAGCTACAGTTTTGTAGTCAGCGTCTTGTCACTGACTCATGTAAACAATCAACCACCAGCAAACCTCTCCAAGACAACATCCACATCTACCGGCACCATTTGTTAAATTAGACCTCATATGATCTCATCATCTATTTATGATGGCTTGGCATGACTACAAACCTTAAAATGTTCTTCATGCTAATTTACTGCTACATCTGCAACTGCATCAAGAAACACAGATATTTAGAAATTCCAGCTGGTGTTGCTCAAAGTCTGTTGCTGCTCTGTAGCGAACAAACTGAAGTGGTGATGGTGGAACCTGGTGTTTCACTACCAGCCAGGCTGCAAACACGCCGTCACCTCAAGCTTTAGGCCTCTGACTATGTGTAACCTGGGCGCCCAACTTCACAAACTACATGTAATATCAGAACTGGAAAATCATAATATGAACAGAAACGTCGCTGACTTTTCTGACAGTTCCTGTCTGAAGCTCAAGCTCAACAATATTTTTCTCAAGAATTATTTTTGTTGACTGAGGAGATGAGACTGCTGAACGTGAAAGTGTTTTACACTGTAGTTTTCACTATTTCCATGTGGGTGGACCCTCTGCCCCCTCCTCGGGGCCCCCTGGTGGTTCATGAACCTTTCTTTTGGAACTGATGTGCATATTCACAAATTTTACAGTGAACTCTGGAAACAACACAAGGTTTCGTTTCTGTAAGTGAATCAAACGTTTTATTCTTTTAACGTGAGAATCAGAAACAAATGTGTGACTTTGTTTTTATTTGACGTGTTTTCTCTCTGCGGTAAAAAGTGAAACACACAAAAGCAGCGAGACTGTCTCGACCACACACTGAGAATTTTTTTCCCTTCCCAGGTGGTGACTGCTGTGTGCTCAGCGGCATGCTGCTGTCAGGAGGCACACGCCATCAACCAATTCAGCTCCGTGTCTCCATTCGACCACCATACAAAACCCATTCACTCATTAAACCAGACACGCGTCCGGCTGCAGCCTCCGCCCTACCTGTCAAACTTAGTTTTCGCAGAAACACAAGCCCTACCTCAAAATCTATTGGTGACCCCAGAACGTGTAAGAAATCCAGTGACAATCCCTGAATCTGCTCATTTAAAGAACACTCCTGATAAAGAAACCTGGTTCTTTCTCTGTGTCTCTTTAACTCTGAATTCGCGATAAAAAACAAGAATTGTGGCTACGGCGTGGTGTCTTTCTCCAGTTTCCAGCCCATTTGTGCACAGAAACGCTTTTGCTTTTCTTTAATGTAAGAGACAAACACGTTTTTACGCACTGACTAAATCTACATCCGTTTCTGAGGGTAATTCGTTCTCCTCTTTCTTTTTGTCTCTTTGTTCCATGAACGATTAAAAGATTATAATTATGACTGTAATGTTGGAACTTTTTCCAACTTTCACTGAAACATTTACATTTTCATGCCAAATTACTCCCTGCGTAAAACTGCGTCAGCCCCCCTTCCCCTCTGAGGACCAGCTTTTTTCACTTGGCAGAAAAAGATAAATTAGTTTTCTGAGATCTGTCATTATTTGAGGTTTTCTTATGAGGAGAAAGCGCATGTGTGATAAAGCTGCTTGTTTGTCATAAGGTTAAAAATCCATAACTGTGCAGGGTCCGAAATTCACAGCTTAGATTTGATGCACTCGTGCCACTAAATGTAGTGTTTGCGCCTGCGCGAGATTGATTTATTTTGAAGAATGTCCAGTAGTGTAAAAGGGAGACGACAGAGTTGGACACTGGACCTTTGTGAGGGACTGATGATTTGCGTGTTAGATTTCGAAGAAGGAACCAGGAGGATATGAACGTGCGTAAAATGTGCGTAAAAGTCGGGGTTCTTCATCACCACAGTGCGTATCTAATATTCTAGCTCCATCACCCCTTAAACCACATAATGAAAGCTGCAGCTAAAAGTGAAATAAGACATGAGCTGTGATTCAGTAGCAAAATGTTTTATTCTTGGACTAGAGTGTAGAAAATATGGATATAAGACTTTTTCTTTCAACACCTGTTACTGTGAAGACAGGATAGAGCTGGCAGTATAACGAGACAATGCGTGACCATTGCGCTCTGTTTGGACAATAGCTGCATACGTTTTGATCATTATGAACTTCATGACATAATGCAATAACATGGTTTTGCTATTAAATAAGACACATTGGTGCTAAAATAAAAAAACAAATCGGAGTATCAAACTCCTTCTGGAAACCTCATGAACAGAAGAGCCAAAGAATAATAGACTAAACGTCTACAGAGGCAGGAGGTATAGAAGCAACTTCGCAATATATAGACAAAATATATACAAAAGGATGTGTACAAAACATCTATAAATCTCTTACATACAAAAATATCTTAATATATTTCAAAAAAGCGTTTGATATAGAATTTAATAGAATAAATCCGGAATCTTGGAAGCATTTTCTGAATTCAAAACGTCTGAGAGGTTTACCAAAGGCTTGGTGTTCTGTGATTGGATTTAGCATAGTTGAGGAGCGACGTATTAAATAATGTTGTTAATGTGCTGCTGAAGAGCATGGATTCACTTTAAGGTTAGGCTTTGTTTGTCATGGGCGAATGCACAGAAGCTTGGATTCCCACGCCGTCCGGTGTCTTCCTTCAATCTTTTGGCGCCGTACTCTGGCCTGATTCTCCCCCAAGTCTTCAGGACTTTAAGGCCGCGTCTGTCTGTCTGACAGTCTGCGAGGACCGAGGACCAAACGCGTGTACAGTGCATCTTGTTCTTGAGGACACCCAGCCTCCATCAGGACCATCCCAAGCGCGCAACAGTGAATTGACTTGATTCATGATTCTGTGGGCGGAAGGAGAAAAGAGAAATTAGGTGACTGCTCAGGTTTCTTATGATACATGTGTAGTTATCACACTGTCAGACTGTGATGTTCATATCACCAAAGCAGTTCTTACCTTATAGAGATGCTCAGAACCAGTTGGTGAAGTCCAGCAGCTCTTGGTCCTCTGGACTGAGGGGGTCGTAGGAGCCCTCGTCGGATGAGTAGGAGGACACTGGTGAGCCTGCCATGGAGTTCATGTCAGTGGAATATCCCTGCGACATGGTGGGCGACAGGACGCCGGACTGAAACGCCGCGCTGACAGCGTCGTGTTCGTCCAGCAGCTGCTGCAGGGCGCGGATGTACTCCACGGCTGAGCGCAGCGTCTCCACTTTGCTCATCTTCTTGTTGGCGGCGCCGTTGGGGACGTGCTCACGCAGGGTAGCGAAGCCGTTGTTCACCAGTTTCACCCGGTTGCGCTCCCTCTCGTTCCTCCGGGCCACTGCGTGCGGCTGCTGCTGCGGAAGAGTGTAACCGAAACCCGCGAAATTCAACCTCCGCTTGCACCGCAGCAGCTCCGGAGAGGAGGAGCGCTGTCTCTTGGGCTGCTTGGACACAGACTTCCCGCTGCCCTGGCTGCTGCCGCTCGGGCTCAGCTGGATGCTCTGCGCCGCCGCGGCGGAAAAGAAACAAGCGGGCGGCAGGAGCTGCTGCTGGCTGACGTTAATTTCCATCTTGAGGTCCATTCCCGGGACGAAATAACAAACTTAGAAAGAAATCACCAAGTCTCGCGGCGGAGTGTCCTGCTCGTGCCGTTCACGTGTTGTGGACGCACTTGTTTCAGTGGGGGCTGTCCGCTGGGCTGCTGCCTGGCGCGCTCCTCAAAGCTGTACTGAGTCCTCGAGGAAAGACGCCACTGCTTATCAATACGTTTGGATGAGGGATTGGCCACGCCCTCCGGTCGCGTGGATTCACCTTGGGCTCTTGCCCCGGTGCCGGTGCGTTGCGTGCGCCGGACGCGTGCCACTTGAAGCACTAAACAAACAGCGGTGAGTTTTTTTTTCTGTCTGTCTTATCATGAGCGTCAGTAGGTGTCCGGCAGGCGCAACACAGAGGACAAGACGTTCAGAGAAAACACATTTCAAACCAGAATCTGTTTGTGTTCATATTAAAAAACCAACAGGTTGTGTAACTTTAAACATTTCACAGTTTAGTTGTATTATTATATAAAACCTAATAAAAAGGTTAAAGCTCATCTGACGAGTCAGAGCAAAGTTTTCCACAGGGAAGGTGAGTTTACGGACTTTCCCTTGGAGAAGTTTATGATGGAGTGAAGTGTGGCTGCTGTTTCAGGTGGTGATGTGAAGGGAAAAGTGAAAACCAGGTTGGACAAATAAAAAAACTACAATATAAAGTAGTAGAAAGTGTCTCCACACTGTGGTGCTGAAAGACAGCTCATCCTCCTCATGCTCCTCATGCTGCTGGAGTTTGTGGATCAGCTGCTCGAACACGGTCTAGTTTGATTGTTAACACTGGAGACTCGTCTGAATGCCGCTCGTTTCACTCGCTATTGTGCATCAGAGGCCGAATTTTCCAGTTTGATTGGAACAGATCATCAGCCTCGCACAGGCGGAACGGAGGAGCGCAAATCTGCGCAGGGGCCCCGAGACGCGCTGTGTAGGAGCCTTTGTGTATGATTGGATACACTCGATATGGTTACAGTAGCGTGGACGCGGTGTGTTCTCTCGATTATTGTCGCTTTGAAAAGTGGAGAATAATAAAACACAACCAGGTCCGAGCTGTGACGGGTTGCCCCTCTCACTTTTTCTCTCCGTGTGTTTGTGAGTGGAGTAAAACACAGAGCTGCGTTAGAAATTTTGAAAAAAGTTTTCAGTTTTTGCGCTTTTGATTTCTGTCGATCTTTGCGCGCATGTGCGCAACCTCCCATTGTCTTCCCTGAAGAGGGGATTGTAATAAATTGTGCAATTTTTCTGCATTGGCAGTGGCATTCAAAATCAAGGGTCCATTGAAGAACCCCTCTACCCCCGCCCCCTCCTCCACCAACACTTTCTTTTCTTCCTCCCCCCTACCCCCTCCCCTACTTTTTTTTCGCCCAGCAAGACAGTTTAGAAAAGAAGCGTGGGTTCCATTCAGGCTCCCCCTGCACCCCTTCGCCATCGCCAGGCTTTCTGAAACCTATCCATGCCCTGTCAGTGTGCTTCCAGAGTCCAATTAGCGCTTTGTGAGGACTTTCTCTCCCTCTCTGCTGCTGCTGCTGCTGCCGCTGCCGCTGCTCTTCCTGAAGCTGGGAGGGCGCTCACTTTACATGAGGGGCTTTCCAGTCATAGCTGAGTGTAATAATTAATATGACATCTGGGTGCCCCAGTTCTCTGTAGTTTTCTCTTCTCTTTTCTATGTGGGGTTCGTTGTTTGGAAGATAATAGAACGAAATCTCACAACTACCCATGATAATTGGGTCGTTGTAATTTTCTGCCATTAAAGCTGTTTTTCTGACAGTGTATTCGGTTTACGTTTATAAACACACTCACTGGTCACTTTTTTAGGTACACCTGTACAATATTATACAATCCAATACAGCAGATCTGCCATCAAGTCTATTTTCTTAGTTTTTGTTAAAACAGTCAGAGAAGTTATAATTGGGCTCATTGTGGATGGTGGAGTCATACTGGATGTGAAATTTTGGCTCCCTCATTTATGAAACTAGGCTGTCAAAACATTAGAAACAACAACATTTCTGAAAAACATGCTTATTATAATTATTCAGTATGTCAGAGCTGCTCTGTTGGATTCCATTAGCTTGTACAGGTGTACCTAATAAAGTGGTCAGTGAGTGTGGGCTTATAAAGACTATGTGTAAAAACCCACAGTTAGCAGATATAAATTGGTACTTTGACTGAATTCGATGAAACTGATGAATCATTTAAAATAATTATTCTGCAAAGACCAGATTTTACAGATGTTTTTAACACAGAATAACAAGTATGTTCAAAGTGTATGAATCAAATTTAAGAAATTTTGTAAGAATAAAAGTAGAGAGGAAGAAAATAAAACAAATATACAATTCACCCATCTACTGCAGTATTCAGATAGCGTTTAAAATACCTGTTCCTGTAATGGATTTCTGCAGCATGTTGCAGGTTTCTGCCTGACATGAGAAGTTGTAATAGAACAGCGTCCTCTAGAGGACAACTGGTCAGTGGGAGAGAAATACAACTTTCTCAATCGACTATTTCACAAATCTGCAAATACACTTGCATTTTAGGGAGATGTGGGGCAAAATAAAAATTAAAAAGGAATTTTTAAAATGTAAATAATTTTTTTATTGAAAGGTTAGTTTGGATTCTGTTTGATCACCAATCAGAAGGATTTGTTTGGTCCCACATTGATTCTGCAGAATGACACTGACTCTGAACAATAACCAGAGTCATAAAAAACTAAGTTCAAAGGCAGGAAGGACAGGGAGTCCTGCAACAGATGATGTGGTCCCCGTAGAGGCCTGATCCCTGCACCTGGAGTCCACAGAAGTTGGGGACTGTTTTTTTTCTGTTTACCAAACTTTATATGAAGTTAATTGATTAATAAATATTTGTTTATGACATTATTGTTATTATTGAGCATCCTCACCTGAGCGTTTAATGTCTCAAACATTTCCTGTTGCACTGTTATTCAAAGACATGGCCAAGAACAGATCATGCTGCGATTACACTCTTCCGCCGCTAGACGCCACTATTTCACCTCATTATTCAGATAAATGACGTCAGTAAAACTTTATCAAATCCAAACTATCAAGTAATTTTTCCTTGTGTCCTTAAGCCCATCTCCAATTAGGTAATTAAGTACGTAATTATTCATTTCTTAAATTAGCACAAAGTTATCGAATTCGCAAAATTGATTTGGAGACGTTCGCGAAATCTATATTTTCTTTATCTCGAGCTTCCGTAGTTTGAGTCACATGGTTTTGTTTACTACAAGGAGCAGTGTGTTCTCAATTTAGCTAGCAACTAACGTTGCACTATTATTTAACTATTAAAATATAACCCAGGCGTAATATATAAAACGTAACCCCACAAAGACAACCTATATATAGTAGTTCGGTTTATTATTTGCCAGCGTAATTTTAGTTTGTCAATCTCAGCAGCTAAGCTAACGCTAAACTATCAACCCATGAACTGTATTGTGTGATAGTAAAGAAAGTTATCACATGTTCAGGGTGATTTAGCGGCTTAAATATCGCTAACACTAGAAGCTATGCGGTCTTTAAACTACGTTCAGCGGATTAGCCTGGATTTCACAGGGACTCTGTTTCCTCATGCAATCTGTCTGGGAGACGCAGACAACGACTCGGTAATAAAGTGTCTGTACTTTATGTTGATTTACTCACAGCTCATGAAAAAGACTAACGTTATAGCAGGAGGTGGTTTAAAATAGCCTTTTGTTTTTTAGCCTTTGATAAACCACAGTTGATAAAGTTGAAGTTTAAAGAACTTGTCCGTCACCAGGAAATTAATCATCATTTTTTCTATTATCAGTTAAAATGCGTTGGTCGCTACGAAGTAAATATTTCAGTGTAAACCAGTTATGTGTCTCTGTCGGTTGTAGCTGAACGAGCTGGTTGTAGGAGACACCAGTGGAAAGCTCCTTGTGTACAAGAATGATGACTCCAAACCCTGGATCACAAGAAGCTGTGTGGGCATGGTCTGTACATTAACAGGGTGATGGGGTAAAAGGTCATGACTTCACACAGTGAATTAGATTTTTTTTTACTTGTACAATGTGTCTTTGTTTTCCAGCTCACTTGTGTCGCAATTGGAGACGTCTGCAACAAAGGAAAGGTGGCTAAACAGCAGCAGAATGTCATGAATATGAGTTATTGATAGATGAGTTATGATTGAGTGGTGACGTGACGTGCGTCCTCTGTTTTTCCTGTTTGTCAGAACTTGGTGGTGGCCGTGGGAGCAGAGGGCTGGTTTCACCTCTTTGACCTAACAGCCGCCACTGCAAGTAAATCGGATTCCTCCAGTCAGCATGAATTCCTGTCATCTGAAGAACAGAAGCCGTTCTTCACCCAACATATACCCGCCAACACAAAAGTCATCCTTATCAGTGACATTGGTGAATGTCTGCGGTGCACTCTCATCGTGTTTGTGCATGCTGTGTATAGTGCTGTTAAGTCTGACAGCAGTGTGTGTGTGTGTGTGTGTGAATTATTGTAGATGGTGATGGACGTTGTGAGCTGGTGGTGGGCTACACGGACCGGGTGGTGCGAGCTTTCCGCTGGGAGGAGCCCTCTGATGGTTCAGACCTGGGATCTGGGCAGCTGGTTCTGCTGAAGAAATGGCTCCTGGAGGGACAGGTATGCATGACACACACTGATAACTAAGATGTTACTATTTCCTGTCAACCAGTAACCAAAATTTAGTTAGAACGTTCAGTACAGTTAAAGCAGCTCAGCAAATAGTTTGACAATGTGCGTCTTAATTTAACTGAAACTTGCTTAGCATAAAAACATGTTAATTAGTGAGTTTAGAGGTGCAGATAGCTGGACAGAACCAGGCCAGCTGTTTGCCCCTGTGTCTAATCTTTATGCTAAGTAAGTTTAGCACCGTTACACACATAAATTAGATATGTGTCAGTCTTTTCAGGTTAATGTTCTGCAAGAAAGTAAATGATTCAGCATGCTGCAGCATGATGAATCAGCATGCTTTTCTAAATGTTCAGCTAATCCTTTAATGGATTCCCACTAGTAGCATAATTTATCTAAAACACAAATACATTTGTAAAATACCAAGAATAACATGAAAAATAAAATGACATCAAATAAAAATGAAATATAATAATAATAATAATAATAACATCAAATAAAATGAAATAGAATAATGTAATCCAGGTCAAAGGTGCAAAATGAAGAGATCTAGACGTCACTTGGAGGTTGAGTTCAGTTGCTGTTCGTTTGCTACATGACTGAAATCTGGGCTTTAAAAACTAAACAAAACCACAGTGTATAACAGTATGTATATATAACGTGCTGCAGGTTGACAGTTTGTCAGTGAACCCAGGTCCAGAGGGATTACCAGAGCTGATGGTCTCCCAGCCAGGCTGCGGCTACGCCATACTGCTGTGTTCCTGGACACAGCAGGACTCCAGTGGCTCTGGAGAGGACGAGCCCGCTACTCCTGGGAGGTAGACAGAGTCATAATACAAGAGGTTTGGGTGTAAGAAAGGTGGATTAGTTTTTAATCACATGCTGATTTGTTTGCTTTCAGCGAGGGTCCCTCAAGAGACGTAGTTCTCCACCTGACCACTGGGCGGATACACAACAAGAACGTTTCCACTCATCTTATTGGAAGTATAAGCAAAGGTATAAGACACCTTCTCACACTGTATTTTACATTTTGTGTGAGTAACTGACATGTAACCATAACCAAACTCAAAATATCACAATGAATATATTTTAATAGATAATCTCTGTTTTTCATCAGGTTCAAAAGAGGAATCCTCTAAATGTGGACTGTTTGCTCTCTGTACTTTAGATGGTAAGTTTTAGTAAGTTTTTAGTTCCATTCGTGAGCAGCAAAGAGCTCTTCAGGTGCCAAAAAGACTGATTTATTCCATGTGCAAGAACATTTCAGTCCATCGTTGCAGACATACAGACCCTGTCATTATAGAAACATCAGATTATGTCTCTTCATTTCACATTCCATGTGATGTACTTTTCTTGTGTATTTAAAACTGTTTAATTGGTGACGTGTTAAACAGGAAAAGAAATAGGTGCCTTCTGGATTTTTTTCTTATTACATCTTCTTCAAAAGGCTGTAAATAGCTGACAGGTAAACATCTCCCACTGCTGTAAAACATTTTAAAGCGGTAAAATGACTCAAATCACTGAGCTGACAATATGAGAATATTCAGAATATTAGAGCACTGGTGCATTCAGATTTCAGAGAGGTTCATCCTGAGCAGATATGAAAGCACCTTATTAAATCAAGTCAGCATGAGGTATTTGTATAACAAGGTGACAGGCAATTTAGTAACAGCCATATGAGTCCCTTGCTGTATTAGCAGTATTTTAAGTATCACAGGTGGGGTGGTAAACCCTACAGCACATGGAGGTGGCTGTTAGCCAGTGTAGAGGATCTCACTGGCAGACAGCTCTCAGAGCAGCTGAGAGTCCATCAATATTTAAAGAAGAGAGGATCCAGCGGGATTATCATCAGTGGAAGTTTCCGGCTGCCAACATTAGTCTCACAGTCTTCCTCATTTTGACACCCCGATGAGCCGGCACAGAGAAAAATGAATTAATTTACCATTACATGTTCTAGAAGGATATTGGAGAAACATTAAGAGGAGCTGTTAGTGGCCATAATCACACACACACACACACACACCGCAGTGTGAAACTGTCATTCAAGCAGCACTGATTTCTAAATTTCTCGTTTGCTAGAGTTCAGGGTTAAATTCACTCTGCTGTCCCCGCTTGTTGGAATCACACTGATCCATGTAAAAGATTTGTCATTTTTCACTGTTGATGTTTTTCTTTTGATGAAGAAATTCTGTCTTAAAGAACACAGAATCATTTCATTTGCAAACTGTTTTGACTCTGTGACTCTGTGTACTGTGTTGACATGTGTTAACTTCATGTGATATAGGAACACTGAAGTTGATGGACAGCTCCGAGCAGCTGCTGTGGTCTGTCCAGGTGGATCATCAGCTCTTTGCTCTGCAGAAGCTCGACGTCACTGTGAGTTGTTATCAGTTAATTTTCATTTAATTGACAAGCGTAATAATGATTTAGCAATAATTACTGTAGGAAAGTGTAATTTATGTCATGTTAAGTACAGATAATAAAAATAAAAGATAACAATATGAGAGACAAAGTGAAATATACAAACAGTATAGTCCTTTTTTTCCTTTGCTTATTTTTATGAGGAGACATATATATCATGAAATGAAGCTGCATGTTGTACCACAGCTTCACATCACCAGCTAATCAGCAATGTCTGCCTTCCTGTGGATATTTAAAATACACAAAACTGAAAAACGCAGCAAACTCTCATAGTTGAAAATGTTTTTGCTGAAATTATCAGATTTTACCTCCTGATTGGCTTCAAGCTAATGAATACATGTAAAAATGTTTAAGATTCATACAGGGGAACACACGTTTTGTTTCCCTGCAGGGTGACGGCAGAGAGGAGGTGGTGGCGTGCGCCTGGGACGGCCAAACCTACATCATCGACCACAACAGGACGGTAGTGCGGTTCCAGTTTGACGAGAACGTCAACGCCTTCTGTGCGGGTGAGGGCCCCAGACTGGATCTTCTCCAACGTGTTCGTCATTTGCACTTTGGATCAGGGTGTCCCGAGCTTTTCAGCACCACTGACAATGTTTGATTATCTTGCCAACTCTCAGATGAGCTTCAGGAGAATTTAGACAGTAACGCTCTGTACTCGCTTACTTCTTAAATATGAAGAGATGCCTGCAGCAGCTGAATGATGTAGGTTTGTGTAACAGAGGAGTTGATGGCCGACAGTACATTGATTAAAGATCAGTGTATTATTACCGGAGAACAGACGGGGTTCTACCGTTATTCTTCAGTAGGTGGCGACATTGAGTCGCAGATTCATCCTGCTCTTCCTCTTTGTTTCTGCTGCTGTCCTTTCAAATGTTCCTGCAGTTTATGTGGTTTATTTGAGGGAGCTACTGTGACACGACAAACAGTAAGATAGATAAGAGTAGATGAGAGACTTTGTTTCTCTGCACCCACACAGTGTGTGTTTGTGAAGACACTGAACCACTGCCCTCTGCTCTACTCCCTGCCCGCTCTCTGTGACCATTAAGACAGGTTAGATCAGTTTCTGTTGGAGTGGACACGTTAGTAACCAGGCAGCAGGTGATGTGTTCGTCAGTGTTCACACTAAAGGCTCCGTCACAGCGCTGTGTAATCTGTGTAGTTAAAGTGTTAATATGCTTGTGTGTGTGTGTGTGTGTGTGTGTGTGTGTGTGTGTGTGTGTGTGTGTGTGTGTGTTGCAGGTCAGTATACATTTAAGGAGGGTAAAAACAGCCCCTGCCTGGTGTACGTGAGCTTCAATCACAAAATCTACATCTACTGGAAGGTGGAGCTGGAGCGTATGGAGTCCACTAACCTGCTGAAGGTGCTGGAGGAGAAGCCTGAGTTTAAAAGTCACCTGAAGGCGCTGGGAGTCGGTGAGTGCACCCATCAACTCAGAGTCAGCACATGAGAGGTTTGAGTTCAGTGTAGAGCACCGTCCGTTCAGCTCACCCCCCAACATCTCCTGTGTTTGTGTTTGGAATGAAACAAAAGACCAACGGTGAATATTCGTAGCCTGCTCTGACTCTGAATGCTAATAAGTAGAGAAGAGGAAAATGGCCCCCATATGACAGAGTTTACTGCTGACAAGTTCCTGCTATCTGGCAAGTTTAATGGGCCTCATGCAAGGAAAAGAAAAAATCTGCGTTGTTTGTGTTGTTATCTGCCGCTTTTACTTTCACCAAACACACAACTATTATTTCCTGTTTGAGGAGTCGGTGCCCGCTGGACATTGGAGAGCTGTGCAATTTCACACTGATTGAACTCTGGAGCAAAACGAAGGAGGCAGGACAGAAGCAAATGTGTCTGACCAAGTTTACCGAAATGAAGAGCAGGTTAAACTCAGCAGAGCGGACAGTTTGCAGTCAGGCTGATAGTAGTGTGATAAATTTCACGCATGCATGATTTTCTATGAACCTCTTCTTCTTAGAGAAGAAGTCTGAATCCACTAGAAACAGAAAATAAGATATAAGGAGATCATTACAGAATGTAAATACATTGGGTCTGTGATTCTTTTTAGAAAATAGTTTAAAAAACAGGGTTTGAGATGCAGTGCTGTCCTCTCTACATCCAAACGTATAGAAATTCACAGCTCGTCTCTGAGGAGCGTTGTGCCTCTGCAGTCCACACGCTTTCCAAACACAGTCCAGTGTTTGCCCAAGTCAGTAACGTGGGTTAATCATTGTGAATGTGCACAAAGGTTATTTATTTCCTGTTAATTCCTTTTGTTAATGTCCTTTTGTAGCGGAGCAGTAATCCTGAGTCTGCCCTGGTGCATTCCATGCATGTCATGTAAAATGTTTTTTCAAGAGAGGGAAAAGCTGATTCGATTACAAATGAGTCTGTGCTTGTTGCTCTGCGTGGATGAGCAGCCCGTCAACCACTGCGCAATGAGGAGAAGCCTATTTAGTGAGGGGAAAGGAAAAGATGACACAAAGCGAGTGATTTGCTGGATCATTCCGAACATGCAGGTTCCTTGCTGATTTTTTTTTTTAAGCCTAGTGGTTGTGTTAGTGTAGCTTCCTGCTGTCTGTAAATAATTCAACCTCTGGGCCTGTTGTGTTTCACCTGATGATGATTTTACAGCCTTGTTACCAACACGCTGTAGGAAAGAAAGAGGAGAGATAACTAAAGACACATAATAGTGTAAATGTGTGTGATAGTGAGTCTCTGCCTACCACTTAGCTTGAGCTTCATTCAATTCATATGCAGCTCTACTAAAACGTACTGTACATTCATGAAACACACAGAACTGTGAAGAGGAAAAGTTTAAAGAGGTAAACGCGGCTGCAGTCGTTACCTGCCTCGCTCTGACCTCCTAGAAATGTCAGCGGCAGCTCTCAGGCTCTTCCCTGCTGTGCACCTAATAACCCGCCCTTTAGCCAAAGGGTGATTATGAAGAGTCTGTCAGTTCCCCATCACAACGTGTGAAGGTTTCTGAGTCTGAACAGTTCCTCCTTCGCCATCCTGGCCTTGAATTTGTGTTTGAGGAGTTCAGTGAGTTTGGACTTGTTGCTGTCAGAGTTGGCGCTGAGCAGTGCGTCTTACAAGCTGCTGCTGTGCATACCAACAGAAACTGATGCGTGTGTGTTTCAGCCAGGATGAATCCAGTAGCTAACTCACCGGAGGCCCAGTTTCAAAGCTGACACTGATGTGAATGTGAATAGATCTGTTCATATTTTCTCAAACAACACGTGAGACGATTGCTCTCTGGGATTAATGAAGTTCTTTGAATCTCGTATCTTGAACATTTTGTTGCCCCCGTGGGGGCAGTTCAAGAGAAAAGTAAAAATAAAGACAGGTAACAGGTATCTTCAACAGTATAGTAAGTAATAATAATAAATGTACAAAGGGAGCTGAATAATATAGAAATATTCAGAGTTTCCTGGATAAATTAGCACTAAGTCAGAGGATTATTAAGGTTATTTTAATTACTTTTTTAGTGCTCGTCTTACACATATATTTGAATATGTGTAGATTTAAGTAATCACCGCGTAGTTTTCTCTGTGTTGGCTTCATGATATGATTTCACCTAGACAGAACTGTTTTCTTTGAAATGAAAAAGTCAGTGTGTTTCTTTTAAAAAGCGGTGCGGCATGCAGACTTCATCAGTATGTTTGAACTGTTAGGAAAGCCAGTGGCCATTTGTGTGTCGTGTGTTCTCCCTCCACAGATGCTGAGGACCCTGCAGCGGTGAGAACACTGGTGGCAGATTTTCTCTACAAGGCTTCGCAGACGTAGCTGCCGTGTCCGTTTCCCTCCCTGACTGTAAATACTCTGCTAATAAACACTGACTGTCTGTGTCCTGTGCTGCTGCTGCTCTTGTTATTTGTGTTCCCTGCAGACAGACGTGTCAGGTTCGGGCTCTCTGATCCACCTCGTCATCGGTATTCTGCTCGCTCAGGTTAGTTTTAACGAGTCTGAGACACAAAGCCGCTTTAACCTGCTGCAGTCAGTCGACATGTTGACGTGCTTTTCTCCTTTACATTCCCCGCATCCTTTTCTCACGTCCAGCGTATCATCTCAAAGACACAAAAGCACTGAAGACATTACATAATGTTACATAATGTGATTTGCGTGGCACCAAGAGAGCAGAACTGTTTGTCAGCCGAGCCGCTGAGTGCCTCCAGGGCGTGACGGTTGGAGGTATTTGGGGAGAATCACCCACTGTTCCCAGTGGGAGGATCCTATAACCTCCTTCGTAGACTGCCTCTCTTTATCTCATGCAGTATAAATGAGTTGTGTGTGTCTGGTTAAGCGAGGGTGTTTGTGCGCCTGAGGGTAAATGCGGTCTCAGGTGTCCTGGTTGGCCACAGCCTCTCATCTCTCCTGTGTGTTTGCTCTTTAGAGACGGGGCTCCACAGATCTGTTTGTTTGCTCCTGTTTTGTCCTGATAAATGCACTTTATTATTGTCTGTGTGTTTTAAATTGTTGTATGGAGGTGTGTTTGTTTGTTCACTTACATTTTACATGAGCATTTTTGTTTGTTACCTGTAGGCAAACCGCTCTTCCTGCTAACAGACTGATGCCTGTAGCCTTGTATTTAAATTACCATCCATGCACCTGACATATGTTTAGGTGAGTTAGTTATTTGCGTGAACCTCTGTATGTAGTATCATGACAGCAGTTACTGTTGCATCACAGAGTCCACACTTCCTCCGCCGAGCCTCCTAAACGTGGAGCATTCCTGTGCAGTAAGCTCACGCCGACTCGTGTTTATGACCATTAATGGTCAAGCAGAACTCAGCGTACAGTGGTGTTGTTTTTCTTGTGGATCTTACTTTTTGTACAAGGATTTAGATCTTTTAGTTTGGACTCTGTAGTCTCTCAATCCCTTTCTGAATCCCCAGAGAACATTATGACCCTTTTAGAATGAAAGTCCAGTGATGAATCCTGTGTGACTGTGACTTTTGCCCCAAACTTTCCCCCAGCAGACAGGCTGGATATTAAACATGTCTCATAAATCTGCCCTCAGGAGCGGACCACACGGGCTAAGGCTCTGTCATGACATAATCGACCTTGTGTGTATTTGTGTGTGGAATCGATTGGTCTGCAGCTATTTTAGCCACGATTTCCTGAACTGTCTAAAATGGTCTTTTATTATTTATTTTATTATTTTGTATCTGGGTGTAAAACACAGTTTAAACAGGAGGAAGCATGAGATCAACCAACCGGCTTTTTCGTTTGACATAATACATTTTCCTTCAGACTTTATGCAGTAAAATCATATTATTAGTCTAGAATGGAGAAAGTGACGTGATCATTGATCATTTATCACTGATTATTCATCAATTCCTGATTTCTTGTTAGTGTCAGACATATTTTTGTTAATAACGGCCACAAACCAACATACCGGCTTTAACGTCTATACCACATTTCACTGAGTAATAAACTCATCATAAGGGCCCCGTCTATTGAATCTGACAGCATGCAGTCACACTCCCTGGAGGCTGCTCGTTGCCTGTTCTTTCTTGGACCCTGGAGTCTTGCTTGTAATCAGACGTATAGACATTAGAGCTGAGGCTTTCTGTAAAAACCTCACGAGGCCTGAATACAGAAGGAATTAGAATGATTCGAGCCAAATTTCTTGAAAGCTTAATCTGCTCTAAATGAAGAAAATCTCCTCAGTGAGGGGAACGTGAACCGACAGTCCACCCCTTCCTGCCGCCTTCACGCTGCATCCTCCCACACCCCCTCCACAACCTGCACCGTCAGGTCACGGGAGCCGCCGCACAGCCGCTAGCTGTTCTGTAAACATATACAGCTGCTGGCGCTGTGACAAGTCTGTTCTCAAAGTAAGACCAGACACAAATGAGTTGAGGAGATTGTGGAGCAGTAGTGTTCTCGTATGGCCCCCTCTTCTGCTGGACCACCAAACAACACTGTGCTTCTGTAGTGTCATTAGCCTCACATTAGCTTTATCTTTGTCAGTCACGAGACCCGTTCACCCTCAGCTGAGTTCTGTGCACCTCCGCAGCTGAATACGAATCGTTTTAGAGAAACATATGCAGCTTCTGTGTCTGATTGCATAAAATCCATATTGAACAAAAGGTGATTCATTCTGTCACAGGCGCTTTGCACATCTCACACACCTTGAATACAATGCTGATGAATCACAGATGGCTGGACTGGCTGTGTTTGCTTGAATGTGCGAGGATAATTATGCACAAGCTTTGAAAGAACATGAATCTGGTTTTTTAGCTAAAACTTCTTTTCAGACTTCGCCACAGTCTCATGCATCAAATCCTCTTTGTGAGGCTCATAATGTTCAGCTTGTGATGAGCAGTGTGTACAACTTAACTAACTTCTTGTATTTTATTTCTTTCATTTTTCATACATGATCATATCTGAGATGTCACTTTAAATTTCTTCACATTATTCCTGCCTGTCACATGAACATGCCCCACTTCAGGTTTTGCCCACTTCCCATTCTTTGGTCCTGGTGGCACAGTAGGAAGTGGGTGTGGTTATCTGGATGTCATCCTGACTGGCAGCCTCTGAAGGGGGTTGGGGTGGTGGGGGTTACACAAGCTCCATCACGTTCCATCAACAATTCCAAGCCGCTGAGGGGACTGACACTACTGATTTACAGCACCCAATTTCGTCTGTGTCAGATTTAATTCTGCAGCGTTTCATCATCCCCTCATGCTCGCTGGGGAATAGCTGCGTGATGAACAGCACAACAGGCAGTTTTAATAGCCACGCGTTTTATCTCAGCAGAGGCAGAGAGGATTGCAATCTAACTGGAAACTGTGTTATACACAGTGGTCCGCAAGCGTTTGGCTTTCATGTGACAGATTTATGTATATGTTTAAAAGGCCGTTTTGCTTTAGTTTAAACATATAAGGTAGAAGAAACATTTTTAATCCTACGTTCTCTGGATTTAATTTCAAGTACAGAATGTATAAAAATGTTTAATAATAAAATGTACAGAACCAGTCGAGGCACTGGATTTTTTTTTATAGCAAGAAACGCTTGGACATTTCCACAGAAACAAAGTGTGTAGAGCTGTAGCTGTGATGAGTGAAGACCATCTGCTAGGGCTTTGCAGACGTTCCTACCACCTCCTGTCCGTGATGTCCTACCTCTCTGTACCATCACAGCCACTAACGGTCACTTTCTGCACATTTTGCTGTGTTGAAATATGAATTAAAATTTGTTTAACAAATGCAAATTCTTAAATGTATGTGTTAAAACAGTCGTGTTTGTTAGCAGCACTGACTGTTCAGGATTTGTGCAGTGACACAGTTTTGTCTTCCTGTGTGTAATGATCAGGCTCCTTGTGGGGGTGGGCATAGGATGGCATTCACTCAGTGGCGTGGAACAGGTGGATACTCTCTGTGTTGCATGGTGCACAGATTGTAAAACCCTTTGAGGTAGATTTGTTGACATGGCTTGGCAAGGTAAATAAGATTAAGTTGACTCACTTGTGGGGCTGGTTAGCCAGTTACACTGTACGATAGTTGCAATCAGCAGAGATTCCCCTGCTCATGTGAGGGCTACGCTGCACGTGCAGGGACTCCCCCAGGAGGTAGGTTATCACAGAAGTGTTAGGTGCACCACCAAGATATTAATGTACATGTAAACACACTCAGAGTCTGTTTCATTTTTGAAACAGACTTACATGTTATTATAACCAAGTTGGATTTATTAGCACTTTGAGAAGAATCTGAGTTTCCCAGCTGTAATTATGACTTGACTGTTCGATAGTATTTAATTGTAATTACTTTTACTCCAGCATGACATGAACACAGCATCCATCGTGTTCCCCTGCAGCTTAAAATGATAAACGTCTCTCATTTGCATCTTAATTTCCCTGTGAGTCATTACATGCAAGAGTTTAAATGTTCTCCGTCTCTCTGAAAACCTCTCTGGAGAAGCTCCCACTCGCTGGTGCTGCATGTTACATAAGAGCTGCCTGGCCACAGAGGACCTGATATGATCCATACGCCCCTCACAGCATCCCCACCTCACTCTCTAGTGGGTCATTCCCTCTGAGTTAGTAAAGCCTGCAGGGCTGTACTGTGTGTGTTTGTATCCCCTCACCAGATGGAGAGAGTGACACTAAGAAGGATGAGATGCTATTGATAGACAAAGAGATAGAAATGTATTTCTGGTGACAGGGAAAGTATATTATTTTTTTCTGGGCTTGACTTCTGTGGGAGTGAACATGGAGTGATTAGGGTCTGGATGGAGGAGTCGGCTGTGTGCATATATCAAAAGGTCTGTACAGCAGCAAAGCCAAAGTCCTTCTGCCGACACTAGCCTCACAGCTTCATCGTGTGTAACCGAGCAGAAATCCAAAAAAGTACCTGCAAATGACATATTCAGATTTAAACTCTTACCTTTATTTCCAGTCTCACTGGTTGAGAACATTCTGCATGTGTTAAATTGTGCAGTCGTGTGGTGGAAAAATATCTTTCAATTCCAAAAGTGTATTTAAAGACACAGTTATTAACTGTACTTTTGCACTGACTGGACTCTTTTGCCAAAAGCATACCGAATGATGGAAAATAGTAGTGTTAAGTATGAAGGACAAAGAAAATATCAGCCTTTTCCTTTAAACGAACGTCTTTGAAAAGATAGACAGAGGTGACACTTGACTATATTATTTGTTTAATCAAGACTCTGTAGCCGCTGCTGGAAACAGGAAGAGTCATTTTATTCTGTCTCTTGAGGAGATTTCTGTGCTCCGCTCCTACACCCGACGTCGTTTACCAATAATTATCTATAAATGTAATTACACGGGTAGCTAAGCACTCAGTCACTGTACTATGAGTCTGTGATGCCTGTACAACCTCATGTGTACTGAAACCCACGGGGAGATCACCATGCTACACTCTCCTACGTGTGTTTTCAGTCCTCTGGGTAGAGATTGATATTAGTCACTCTCTGCTGAATTGTCTAGTCAAGATCTACCCTCCAAATGAGAAGAGCCTCTGCATGCACACTATGAGTGGACGAGACACGTTGCTTTATGCAACGCCTGCACCACACAGACTGATCTGAGCTCAAATACATACCACACATAGCAGTTTTTCTTTCTTTTAGTGACCGGCAGTGCTTGAAGTGATCAGTCTGTGTGGTTTTAAGACAAAGCATCTCCTGTGTGCTTATCTGGAAGAACCAGTACATAAAGAGTAGTACAACCATATTGTGTTTACTTGACTAATGGTACTTTCCTACCAGAGGTGTGATCTGCTGCAGCGTTAACAGGATGTGGTGTGCAGAGTGACTCAAAATGAGGCGAGGGGAGGATTGAAGGGGATCTTCACTAACAAGGTTTGTTGTAAATTCATGTTTGTGTAATGTTCTATGCCCGTGGTCCCTGGCTTAGCGATGCATGGAGCTGTCACACAGAGCGTAACGGAAAAATAGCAGTAGCTGACAGCACTGACAAGATGAATGCAGTTTGTTATTCGTGGGGAAAACAGCCGTGTCAGAGCAGAAATGAAATCCCAGTCTACTGCAGATGTGTCCCCTGAATAAAACACATCAGCAGTGGATGACTTCTTTAGTTGTGAGTGATTTTGTTAGACATTTCTTTAGCCGTGCACCTCTACGTTTGACATCTGCTCTCATTAGTTTTGAGATGCAAAACTATTTTCTCACTGCTGCTGCTTGTCACATCTGTACTACAGGATAAGGTTAGACTTAAATTTAAAAAATGAGGACAGGGACCTGGTAAATTCCCAGAACAATGGGGAAAAAACAAAAGTCAGACCAGGTATTGCTACAATCATTTTATGTCCAACAAAAACAGAGAAAAACAGCAAATATTCATATTTGAAATGCTGCTACCAGCAAATACCGAGATTTTCAAACGGTAGATGATTTAATTCTCCGTTCTCAGTTCAGCATTAGTTCGAATATTCAAACTCGCTGTTTTGGTAGAGACCGTCTTCTATCTGTGGAAGAAGGGGAGTACAGAGAGGGAACCTTTAATGGTCAAAAGGGATCAACTGTCAAAGCCCCGTGGTGCTGTGGGAACATCTGATTTTGCTGTTTGGTACATCCTGCTATATAAAGAAGCAGTGAAGGGCACATACAGGGATGCTTTGCCAGTACAGAGCATGGGAATCAACGTAAGGTCCAATAAAACTGGAAAGCGGCTGCTCTGGAGGAATCCTCCCACAACCAGCCAGATGGAGATTAGAGATAACGTTTCTCTGCTTTTCCAAATTGCTCCGTCACTCCTTCATGCATTCTCATTGAGTATTAAAATTATGAATACAAACAGAGCTAGCCAGAATACACATTTTATTAGGCAGAGAAAATACTGTTCAGAAGAAGAGAAACGCCAAAAATAAATTTCTGTCATACATTAATTCCTCTCATACAGCGTAGGAAGGTCACTAGTACATCAAAAAGAAACAACCATTGTCAATCTGTGTGTGGACAGCTCCCACGAAAAGGATAGATTGATACTGTAGCACAGTCAAAAGCATGGCACGGTTCAGGTGTTGTTAAAGCAGAGCATGATGGCCTTCAGCAAGCACATCTGAGGCAATTCTTGATTCTCCACACTATGAAAACACAACAGAGAGACGACGACGAGAGGCAGGTGGCACTGTAGCGGGGAGTTCATTTAGTTCCCCTGTGACAGGCAAACCAGCAAACGTGAGGTGTCAAAGTGAATAACATCAGCCAGAAAGGTGGTAAATACTGGAAGAAGGCCAGTCCTCTGAATAAAGAGCAACATGAGCTCGTAGAAGGGCCTTGGCACAGAGCGCAGCTTCAGCCGAGTGATTAAAATCTCCTGAAAGACGCAGAGAGGGAAGGCAGCTGGGGTCGGCTTTTGGCAGCTTGTTCTGACCGGAGCTCGGTGGGCCGGTGGAGGAAGATAGGAGCTTTTTCTTTCATGTGAAATCGGAGCCATAACAAGGCAAAAAAACCCAAACAAACTTTGCTTGGACTCCTAACGCGCACACGGAAACACACACGTCTTCGGACTTTCAGCTTGACACAATCAGACGAGTACATAAACATGCAGACTCATACAAAGGCAGAACTTTACAAAGTCATGCAGATGGAATGTGTTGATATTTCTGTAGCTGATTCTGAGTCAAATATGTTAGGCGGGCTGGTCTATTTTTACGTCATTAGAAGGGATTTATAGGGAACTACTGTCATTCAGTCTAGGCCATCATGTGTGCTCCTGGAAAACTTAACCGCATCAGTCTTTTGAAAGGAAACAGAAAAGCTAAGGGGCTTTACAAAGCTGAATATAAGTACTTGAAAACCTGTGGTATTTTTCTCACATCTCTCTAAAATTCTACATCCTCGTCTCTTAAGGACGTAGCCGGATCCACACCTAATAACGTAAGACTCCAAAAAACCTCAAGGCTTCTAAAAGTTTCCTTTGAAAACACACAAGAGGGCGTCCTGAGTACCAACAGTTCTTAGATGAAATGATGTCTTAAAAGAATAGTTCGACATTTCAGGCAAATGCAATGATGCTGAGAAGTTCAGTACCACTTGTCTTAGCTGTATGGTAAATATAAGACCAGGCAGCAGTTGTTACGCTTCACCGTAGCCCTAAAGATATGCGTCTACCTACCCTAAGTCTCATCAGGATGGATAATACAATAAACCACCTGCCTAATATTATGTTCTGCTGTCAGAACATCTCTGACCTCTGAAGGTGCTCTGTTATCTGGCACCAAGGTATTAGCAGCCTATACTTCAAGTCCTGTAACTTGGGAGGTGGGGCCTCCATAGATCAGACCTGTTTCTCCAGCTCATCCCACAGAGCCTCTGGTTTTCAGCAATTTTGTGTCACATTAATTCTCCTGGATTGGACCAGACAGGTACCTGCGGCAGGTGGTTTCCAGTTTTTATGCTTTAGCTTACTGTTTACCACACACACACATGAAAGTGGTGTTGAACTTCTCTCATCAGCATTCGTCAAGAAAATGAAGAGCACATTGATTTACAGTTAACAGTTTGTTTACGTAATGATTTTTGTGCAGCCAAATCATAAATTATTCCACTTATATCCACTGTAAATTATTATAACGTTTCCCCTTTTAAGAGAGCATCAGTGCACAAAAGCAGCTCCACGGAGGAACTGGTTCAACAAATCTAGTTATAAAGAATGATTAGACTCACAGAGGTTGGATTAGCTCCTTACTGACTTATCATCCGCTCTGTAAACTAAACTAATTTAACAGAAAAGAATATCATGGTGAATGTCTTAGTTCTACAAACACGATGATGTAAACTCAAGAACGACTGTATTCTCATCTGGCAGTGAGAGACACTGTGATCCGACGGTCAGGACACAAACGCCACATTACGCCACGTTGCTGCAACCGGTCGAGATTCGAGGAAGTCGTCGTCGCTGCCGTCGAGTCAGGCTCACAGGTTCTCGTTGGTGTCGTGCTGGCATTGGCTCTCGGTCAAAGGGCTCAGGAAGGGCAGCTCGTCGTCGCAGTCCTGCAGCTTCAGGACCCGGCTGCTCAGGTCCAAGCAGCACTGTGAGAGAACACAAACACAACAAGTTCACTAAATAATCAGTTACAGGATTAAGTTATTGTGCAATTATGTAAATGTAATTATCTTAGATGTTTGTACTTTTTATATTTTATACCTGTACTACAAAGATGGGAGAGAAACGGCACTTCATTGACGATAAAAGGCTGTTTGATTGATTGATTTGATTAGTTATGGAAACCTGCAGAGAGGCCTTGAAGTTTACAAAATTATAGCTAATGTTCCTTTCATACCCTCAAGTCCCACTCTAATTAGATTTGTAGGAAGATTTTAACCAGACACAACACATGAAATGGTGAAATAAAGAATATTTGCTCGTGCATTCATCCCTCTCCCTGCTATGTTCATTTTTCCTACCAGCATTTATATTCCTTATTCCCTTTTGCCTGTTTAAAAGTATTTCACCATCTCAGGGAGCAGGTTCTCTAAAAACACATTAACATGCACACGATAAGACTCTGAAAATATTAGCAAAGCGAACAAGGATCTTACTTTAAGTTCCTGCAGAGTCTGAAGACCCAGGCACAGCTCAAACGCCTCATCCTCTGAAAGAGAGAAAAGATCAGGGCAGAGGGAAAGAATAACCTCTTCACGTGAACATGCCGAGCTAATGTCCATGAAAAGAGTCATTTTTCATTCCCAATGAGCAATTAAGGAGTTAGTGTATCTATGAGTTAACGGTTTGTGGAAAACAGTTTTAGCAAATAGTAGAAATAAACACATATGAAAACAGTGTTAGTGTTTGACTCAGCACCCATAAAGAATACCATAAAATCTAAAAACCATTAGCCACACATGAGTGGGTCAGCTGGCTGTTGTCTTACTGTAGGTTCTGCTGAGCTGTGTTCGTGGGTTTCGCTGTACAGTCATAACAGTCATGGTAATAAGAAGGTTTCACAAGTGATTTACCAGCACATCTCTAATCCCGGTTTATGTTAAATCCTAAATCTTGCTGCTCTAAACATACACAAAGGGAGTTTATCGTTCCCTAAAACGTGCTCACCTGAGTCTCAGAGGCAGATGAATGAGCTGAACGAACGTGTCTTGAAAAGGAAAGTGAACTTTTTTGTGGCAAAAATAAACCTTGAGAGTTCCTCCATACCACGGATGATTCAGGCGTACTTTTCTTTCTCTCCCTACTTTAATGACAACTTATCACCAAGCAATACCATAAAAATCTCTCAGTAAAATATGTCTTCAGTGGATTATTGCTTGGTGACACAATGATGAGAACTACCTGCTGTTATTAGAACAGCAGATGTAGATGCTTTCATAAAGAGTCAAAAAATTCGAGAGCAAAATATTTGCCTGAAAACACTGCAAATCACTGCAGAACATATTCTTGTCTACCTAGATGTCCTATTATTTAATGGTAATTTATGCCTGGGTGCTTTAGCCGGACAAGGTAGAGTGTGCTCTCTGAATGTTAAGTACAGAGACGAGCACACGTCCAACTCACAATCTGTTTTAACTGAATCTCTGCAGACTTGACACAATAAGTGAACTCGTATTTTTTTTAGTTGCGGCTGCATTTGTGCAAATCACCAGTGAGTTTTGACAGCTGGAATATCACCGGCATTATTTGTGAGCACTCAGATGTCAGCCAGAATAAAACCACAGAGGTTATAGCCATGCTAGCAGCAATCGTACTGGCTGGATTGACACGAGGTTTGATATGGATATTAATAATCTGAAGAGGATGAAGCTTCCTGGCGATCCTCTGACTTCCTCTCTAGTGTCGTCATGAAGTTGGCATTTTTGGTTTTACAGTGAAATGTCTTGACCATTGGATGGATTGTTTTACCATTGGATTGCTGATAGTCTTGGCTTTTCCTGCCCGCTTATAGTTTGATCTATATTCTTACCTTTGACATGGGCTGAACACTGGACCATCTGTCTGCCCAGCTGCAGCTGCAGACCCGTCACACCACATGGTGAACTGTCCTGGCCGGGTACCAGTCTGATACACAGTCACAAAATCAGTGTCTTCAGTAGTTCAAACAGTATAAATACAGAAATAGATTTTCTCTTTCTTTGTTACTCTGTGACAATGTGCTCCGGGTTTTTATTAAAATGTCAGTCAAACGTGTGCAAATGGAAATTTATTAACTAGGATTTCAAAGGCAAACATTTCACCAAACTTTTGCAGCTTTTACTTTTCACCTGTTACCTTCAGAGCTGATTTGAATTTGAGGTGAGGGGATATTTTTTTAAATGTATTTTCAGGTCTTTCAGGATTTGTAGTAGAAACCTGCTTAAAGTCTGCTGTTACTGAATTGCTCCATAAAGCTTATTTTTCTCCTGCTTGTATTGTTTTTACTGAAGCTTTCTCCTTTTACCAGTATATATTTATCTGACTGAATAATAAAAAGTTTGAAAAGGGAGAAAGCACAGTGATGCAGTATTGTGTGTATATGTGATGTATATGTGGTGGGAGCGTGTTTCTCACCCCAGCCTCTGGCAGCAGGAGGTGGAGATGTGATTGTGTTGGCTGCCTGTGTTGATAGATGCCTTGACCTCAGTCTCGCAGCACTGTGGAGAGGACAGAGGGGGAGATTTGGGTGTCACAGTGTGATTTTTCCAGTTCAGTGTCGTACTGCTGCACGAGAGGAAACAACCAGTCACAACGGTACGCTGACGCAGCTTTAGGAAGCCTTTGAAAACCAGTGATCTCTTTTCTTTAGAACAAATCCACGTCTGACATAAGCTAAATCTGTGTCGAAGTCAGATCTTTTTTTAATCACATGTTTTGTTTGTAACTCTGTTGATTCTGTGGTGGCGTTTAAAATCACAAAATGCTGAATGTGTAAAGCTGAGCAGCCCAAATTTTAATAGTTAAGCTATTAAAATAAGCTAACAAGTTTATTATTAATATCATCACACAAGTTATTTTTATTATTATTAGCTGATCTGTTAAGTTCATGTTGCTGACTGTGTTTCCTGACCAGGTGCTGATTCTTCAGTCTGTTGAGCGCACTTTGATTTTTCAGACATAATCATCTCAAATACATCACTAGCGCATGAAGTATTAACTAAACGAGTTAGACTGTGTGTGCATGTTTAACCAATTCGTCAACCAAGCAACTGCCGACTAAACAGGGAAGTATGTGCAGAAAACTCGCAGCTGCACAGACATGACAGTTATTTTTGTCTTTAAAGCAGTAATCAGTAACAGACAGTTAAAAGAGTGAACACTGGTCTTACAGTCATCAGGCAGCCAGAAACTCATGCTGCTCTGTAACTGACAAGACATATGACATATGATAACACTCTTGTGGTAGACTAGAGGTAAAGCAAAGCAAACGATTTCCCTCTTTTTCCTATAACCTACTTTTTCAAAATGTCTCATGCTCTTCCAGGTTTCCCTGGCATTCGTCTTCTTCTACGTCTCACAGTACCAGTGGTGCCTTCAGGGCACTTCCTTGTCACGTTGTAATGGTCCTTGAGACCATTTGTCTCTTTAGCATTCTCTTGTTATGTGTACATGTTATGGAGCATGTACTCAAATGGGAACATGTTTGTGGAACAAATTAAAGGAAGAATGAGTAATATTATCACAACATATGGCAGCTCTGCATGTATGTGAGATGAGCGGTACGCTGACACCACCCCCACACTCATTCAGACCTTAGACAAATGAGATATCAGCAATAACTGTGGGTTGCAGCCCTAATAACTTGATAGTCCATAAAGATGAGATATGTGTTAAGTGTTACAGGGGGAGTCTGTTTAGTTGCTTCATATTAAGACAGTTTCTAACATCTACTTAAGGTTTTACTTTCCAGCACCGCTTCTCTTTTCCAAGTACATGTCTGTATATCTTTCTTTCTCCGTCATCTCCTTCATAAATCAATACCTTATCCACTTAACCAGAGGATATTTCCCCCTTTGGAAAAAAAACATGTTCAGTTTCTATGAGGAGTATGCAGAGCGCGCTGAGACCCCTTTGTCCTCACAGGCGCACCGGCTTATCAGCAGGCCCACAAACCCGCTCCTTTGTCTCAGTCCCAGCAGTGCAAAAAAAAAAATCCCTCTTGCTCCCTGAAGTTTAAAAATAGCACACGAATGTGCAAACGCTTTGCGTTTAATAAGTTGACGATAAAACCCACTAAAGCACAGTGAGTAATAAGAGAAAGCGCTGAATCTACTAGAAAAGAGGACTGATCTCAAATACACTCACGAAGGATTCATAGCAGCTCTGGTGCATATTAAAAAGTATGGGAAAGAGGAGTTGTTTCTTTCAAAGGGTGAAAAGTGACTTACTGTTACTCTCCCTGTAAACTCCAAAATATCTAAATATGAGCTTTGTAGTTAACACAGTAGTTAATGTTCACATAGTTCATATAAACCACCACTGTTTAAACCAACTGTGTTGAACCATCATAAACACAGTGCATCACCGTTAAGAAGTGGCTCGATATGATGTTGACGACGGGCTGAATCACTACTTTGTATTTTATGCGACCTTTTTGCATATATTAGTCACTGTTGAGTGTGTGTCGCTGAGTGTGTTAGATGGAGCATCAGCAGGAGCATCTCCATGTGAAACCCGACAAGCATTAATGCTTAATGTGTTTGAGACAATTTGTAAGAAAAGACCAGAAAAAAGAATGAACTCTGAATCACTGCATGCATAATGGTGGAGTTTTTTAAAAGGGTTGCTTAAAATGCAGCTCAGTGTACCGACCCGTTTGGAATAGAAGAAATCCCAAAGGTCTGAAAGTCTGATTTACAGTTAGTTCTGTTGATATTAGACCACATAATCTGCATCATTTGCCCTCCTACTTCACCCCACACACACCTTTCTGACTATAGATTGGGGAGTGTTGACCAACCATTTCACTAACTTTATTAACACTTGTTACACCTAAAAAAGCTCAGACGAAAAAGTACTGGGGTACACCAAAAACAAATACTGTTTTTCTCTCTCTTCATTTTAAGCACGCGTGTCACCCCTTTAACATGCATTTAATTAATTTGGGGCCTGGTGTGGACACGTGCACCATGTTGGACTTACAGTCACTGTGACTCAGTTATCTGATTGTCTGATTCTGTCAGACAGCCGCTGGCTCTTGCTTTTCATGTGTCGTAAAAGCAGAATAAATGAAGAGTTGGCTTTAAGTGATGAGTCACGAGAGCAGGATGGTGCTGTCTTTGTGTTATCTCTTGTTTTTAGTGCAGAGTGTCAAAGGACTGCATGTGAGTGAAGACAGACTGTCAGAATTCATACGGTGTTGTACCTTGCATTGAACAACCAGAGCTGTGAGAAAGGTCGAGCTCTCTGTGTCTTCAAATTTCTCAGCTGTCTGTCTGGCTCCGGCTTCGTTGCTGTCATCCTCCTCATCCGACCGTAGACTCCTCTCACTTTCCTCCAGAGACTCCCTCTCCTCTGTGGAGTCGTCGGCTGTGCTCTCGCTCCTCTCCTCGTTGTCAGTGGGTCCGTCCTTAGTGTCAGCCAGCGGGGAGCGAACCCTGGTGCTGGGGTCCCGGGCTTCCCCTCGCAGGCGCGTGATGTTTCCCTCCAGCAGGCGTCGTTGGACAATGCTGTGAGGTTGCTGGAGAGAGATGGGAAAAAAAGTATATTTATGTCAGATGGCAAGTTTCCTCAGAAACGTGTGACAACGTGTAGCACATTATCAATAACCATAATTTTTTATACTACTCTGAATTTTATTAGGAGAGTGAAAATCTTAAGCTTAATACAACATATAAAAAAATCTCTGTTCAGCACAGTACTATCACTCAGTATTTTGTACTAAGCACACGTGTTGGACCAAGTACTGTAGATCTGCTTCCTGCTGAAATATGCAGCCATTCTGTGCAGGTACAGTATCTGGTAGTTTGTCTAACAAATACCAGACTGCAGTAAATTCCATCCCTGACATACACGTACGTAAAGGAATATCAATGTGTACTGTATATGAGGAGGCAGAATCAAAAACAGAACAGCCATAAAGACCATAAAACTGACTGTGGTGCTGTGCTTCAGAGACACAACACTGACAAATTTCAATTGCTAATTTTAGCTTCAGTGGAAAAATAGCTTTACAAACTAGGTGAAAGGAAGTTACGTTATCATGTCATGAAAGCTAATTCAAGCAATATGAGAACTCTTTCATCATCAGTGCATAAAATCATTTCTGCAATGCTCTTTTCTTTGCTCCAGAAGCCTTGTAGAAACAAAGCAGTTGCACATCTGCACCTAAAAATGTCTCCACTATTTCAGACTTTATGTTGACTTTGATCGATGCCAGATATCCACTGTTTCAAAACATTTGCCCAGTGACTCGCTGTTTTTTCTGGATCATATAAGAAGTAAATTATATTTAAGCTGCCTGTTTCTCTATAATCACATTGCTGTTCTACCAGTGCAGAGTCTGGGTACAGGTCACACAACACCGGCAGAATCACTGCACTGATGAAGCACTAAACATTTGCTTTGCTCGTAAGGTTTTTCTGCACACTGAAATCACCAGGCCCATCACATTAAGGGTAAAACGATGCATATATTCTATAACTGATTGTCTTTTATCAAGAATAATGCTTTAAAGTGGTCATGATCAATAACAGACTGACACATTGGTGAGACTGCTGCTAAGGCATTAGCACCTGAGGAGCCAGATATTTCCATTTTAAAAGAAGTAGTTCTGTGTGTTTTGCGTGCGTAGACAGATGTGTTTGCTCAAAGAAAGCGCTTTAAAGTCTAATTGCGTGTGTTAGCATGTTAGCAGTATTGTCAGTGTGCAGCTGAGGATGGAGGGAAATCAGTTGTGTAAAGTTGTACTTCAATTATCAGTCTGAACGGGCATTCCCATCTTCCTACCGCTTTGTGTTACCCTGTCAGACAGGCTTGGATGTCCACGCTCAGTTGTAGGCACCCTGCTGCCTCCCTCCTTCTCTTTCCTAATACAATCAACAAGCTGCTGCGCCTGCAGTCTGACACCTTATAGAAATTGATTTGTCTTTCTGCTTCACAGTGGAGAAAACAGTCCTTTAAACGTGGCTTTTGATGACACTGTTGTTGTAAATGATGGCAGTGATTCTGTTCAAATGACCTTTGACTTTCATCAAATCATCGAGTCATTACAGGACATCTGGTGGGGAGTTCTCATTCCATAGAGTGTGAATGTAGATATAAAGACAATGGCAGGTAATAGAAGCTGACCTTCTTGTGTCTGTGAAGGATCTCTATCCAGCAGCTGCGATTGTCTGGCTCTGACCTCCATTAAGAGATCGGGTAGAAAAGATACACCCTGCTATTGTCTTCTCTGTTTATTTCCTTATTAATGGTCTGGTTAACATGCACACAACAATGCTGCATTCTGCTGGTAAAGTATGGCTGACCAGAATGTGAATGAAGACGGGGACAAACAAAAATGACACAGAGAGACACAGAGAATATGGACACAGAAAAATACATAAGAAAGAACATCAAGGTGATATTGTGACCTCATGTCTGTAAAACATTAGATTTCTCTAGTAGATTCTTTGCTCGATCCACTATGCCTCCATGCCGAGCTGCAAAACAATTGCTAACAACAGAACACTTCAAGCTAGTAATGACCACCCTGTCACTGAGTTCGATTTAGCCCATTCCTTCTGCTCCGAGCTCCAGCTGTGGCTGAGCAGTGTTTAGCAGAGTCCTCTCCTCCTCTTTACATCTCTCTTCTCATTATTCCCTCACAGTTCCTCGCATATTCTTTTTCTTTTCCTTTCAATTTCTCTCCTCATTTTTTTCATTCCATTTTCATCTGTTTTTGTTTCATCTCCATCCACATCATTCTTTTCCACTAGTCTCCTCATTTCTTTCCATTCTTTTTCTTTCCCTTGCCTATTTTCTCTCCTCCCTTTTTTACCTCCTATTACCTTCCATTCTTTTCTGTCAAGTTCTTCTTCAAGCCATAATTTCTTATTTTCTTGTCTTGTCTCGTTTCTCTTATTCCCCTTTCTTCCATTATTTTTCAGTTAATTTCTACTTTCATCAAACTCCACCATCAACATTTCCTCCTTTCTACACTTCTCATATTCTTTTCATTCTGCTGATTCTTCCTTTCCTTCAGGTTTCCCCTCTTGTCCTCCATTCTTATTTCTCTCTCTTTTTGTTTTAATGTCTTGTTTGTCTTGTCTTTCTCTCCCTTCCTTATTTTCTTTTTCCCTTCATTAACTTCTATTATTTTTCTCTCATTTCCTTCTGTCATTCCTATTTTTTATCTATACCCTTTTCTTATGTCTTTCCACATTACTCCTCCATTCCTCTCTCCTGTTCCTACCATTACTCTCCTTTCTTACATCCTATTGTCCCCCCACCCGCTTTCTTCTCTTGTGTTTCATTGCAATCATTAGAAATTAAGCTTTTCTGCGTTTCTTTCATTGATTACATTCATGCACCAAACAAACCCAAAGTCCTAACCGTAAAAGTAATCCCCTCCTCACCTCTTTTCTCTGCAGGGGCTCTTCTAATAGAAGACTTCATGCTGAGCTCAGTCTTTCTATTATGCTCTTGACATTGGTCTCATCCTCTCACCTGACACGCGTTTGTTCTAACAGTAATCTACATCATATTGTAATCAGTTGACCTCTTTCACACCTAAACACTCACTGGCAAAATCACACATTTTAACAGTAATTATCCTCTTAGACAAATATGCAATGCACAGCTCGTTAAAGTGGGGGGGGACAGTGAGAGGTCAAGATTTATTTGCATCTGTTGTGAATCGGCGAAAGCGTGGGACATTTTATTTTAATGAAGTTGCTTATGGAGTCTGGTGGCGTATCACAGTGTTTTTATTCAGTAGGCGAGGACGAGATGAGAAGGAGGGAAATCACGTTAAGCTTTAACAGTTTGGAGAGTTTGATTGTCTAAAGGTTTCTTTCTTTTAGAGATGTTTTGTGTGCTCTCGTCAAACTGCAGGGAAGCAAAGAGAGAATCTAACAGACAATCAACACGGCATCATTTCAGCCACTTTTCTCATTGTGTCTCTCTCTGGCTCTTCTGATGTTCGCCATCTGTTTCTGCTGAGCCTCAACTGCTCTTGGGGTCAGCTCCAGAGCAAATCACTTTAGCAGCAGCAAGCTGCTCGCAGGCGGCGTTTGGTGTTGCCGCGTTCCCCAGTTCACTTTTACAGTTCAGGGGTGAGTTTTGCACTTAACAGGGGGCACGTGGTCTTTCTCTGTGTTCTAGTACTGTATTATTGAAATAGAATCATCACGTTTTCTTCAGTATTGAAGTAATACAGTAATAGTTGTTTGTACGTCAGTAGGTGCATGAAGATATCCGGCGGCTCAGAGCTTATCTATTACTCTGGTCAACATAATATTTTCTGTATATTCTTTATGTTACTCTCATGGAACTCGACCTGCTGATCAACCAACACGCATTGTATGCAAAGCTTCTATCATAGATCTTTTGTTGGCTAAAAACTATTAAAAACATGCGCTGTTGCGCTGGATGACATGTTTCCCGTTAATCACTACAGCACCAAATGTGGATTCATCATGTTCCTTGTGTCTACACATACGTGGTCTGATGCTGATTTTGCTCATGTGTGTCCTGTGGTGACCCCTGAACACTAACCAGTTCAAACCTGCCAGTGGGACAGAACTCCACATCCTCCTCCTCTCCGTCTCTTTACCTCAGTTTCTTCTTCTCTGTATTTCTCCCTCTGTGAGTGTGATTAGAGTCTAATTGCTATGTGGACTAATTATCTGTCTGCAACAGGCTCCTCTCTCTCTCTCTCATCCAGCCGGTCATGTGAGCTTTCTAATGCCCTCTTTCTCATTCTGATCGAGGTCCCCAGCGGCTGACTTCCTGTTGCACCGACCAGGAGGCTCCAGCAGCTTCACATCTGCTGCCCGCCTGCTTCTCCACTTCATCTTCATTCTCATTTTCACTTCTCCGCTTGTTTCTTACATTATTTCCTGTCTCTCATTATATCATAATATGATGATCTGAAGGCTAAAATTCTACGTTTACATTCAAACTATTTGCTTAAAGGAATAGTTCAACACTTCAGAGATCAAGTGTTAAGGGTTAGGTGAGGATCTCTTGGCACACTCAACAATTAATTCCCACTTCTTCTCTTGCGTTCTCAGTACCATGCGTTCTTCCCTCCTCTGTTGTTGTTGGGGTTGTTTTTGTCATTTCTCCAGGTATTTTTAGCCTCCTGTCTCCCTCCACAGCACTGAGGGAGCAGCTGAGGGAGAGTTGCCGCCCATCCACAGCTCCAGATGACACAGAGAGAGACAGGTTCAGGCTAACCTCTCTCTATCTATTTGTCCTGCAGCTAATAATAAAGCCTGTTCTGAACCGATTTAATACCGTTTGTTTTGGAGGGAAGTGGGTAAATCCTGAGAGGCTGAGTGATCGTGTCATGTTTGTTCTTCACTTTGAAGTGCTACTTTGCCTTATGGTGAAAATGAGCAGTTAAGCTCAGAGAGTGAATTTCAATGCATATGAACATAAAAGTCTGTTGCAGGAGGAGACGTACTGTACACCATCTGCCTGTAGAAATTCCTGACATTTAACATGAGGAGAAAACACCTCTCCTCACAGTTTTTTCTCTTTTGAAGTGGCTAAATTGATGTTTTGGCTAAAATTTGACATGAAAGATGTATTTAATGCACACAGCAAAAATACTGCTCACTTTTACCCTCATCATTAGTTCCTTCTATACCACCATTCTACATTCAAGCCCAGTTCTGTAGCTTTTGATCATCCTCAGAATTACCTAGAGACTCTAGTCCCTCGATTAGACAGGCCTTCTCACACAAACACACACACACAGGCTTCAGACTCACTCATCTGTAAGAGAGGAACATGAGCAAACGGACAGCTAAGCTGCAGGGAGAATAACAGGGAGCAACAGCAGATGAGGTGTGTGCAGAAAAATTAGACTGGCGAGATTTTAAAGGTCACTATTTTCATGTTGAGCCTTCCATCAGGCAATATGTATGTTTAACTATATAATTTAAAAAATTTTAAAAACCATGTATCTTAACAAATATTACTGAATGTATTGTTCACGTGGATTTTAGTTTGATAAGCTTTAAATTGAGATGTTTCCAAGCTCACGAATAAACTGTCATGCTCAGCCTCTAAATCAATACGGTTGAGACGTCCTCAGGTGATCAGAATAATGGGAAGTTTAAACATCTGCCGTTCCAGAGCAGTGAACTGTGTGAAATCTTCTGAGTCAAATGAGGATCACTTGATACGTTTGAAGGCTCCAGACATTCCAAATCTTACTAGTAAAAAGTACATATAGCAAAATGGCTTAACTAGAGTTAGACATCTATAAACCCCAGAGTTGGTAGTTTGATTCGTGGACAAGACACTGAACCTTGAACCATTGGTGACTCAAGGGGGCTGCTTGTCCACAAGAACCATCTTTAGTCTTCTGCATCAGGAGGAAGCTTGGAAAGTAAATGTTCAGTGTGCACAGTAGAAAACGCTGAAGTCACTCATTGGTTACACTATAACGTGACCTGTGCTGACCTCAGGTGTTCATTTAACTGGACTCAAACGTTTCCCAGCAGATCCCTCCAAAAACACATACTGTATACTCACATTTTCTCCTGTTTACTTTCTTACATCTTACACCTATGTGTCTACTCAAAGCCTGTGTTACATAAAACAGCCCGTGCGTCCTCTCTGACCTCATCTCCAGCCGTCTCTTTCTTTCCCCACCATCGCTCTCGCATTGAAGCGGTGCATTTTGCCCTTTTCATGCTCAGCGCTCTCCTCACTCTGCAGCACAACATGGCTGGAGTGATTCTGCTGCTGCTGCTGCTGAGAGTGAGAGGACCTCAGGCTAAAGAGCAGCAAAACAAATTCACTCTTACGTAACAGACTCTGCTGCTGAATTACACACTGGACAGGCCAGCCAGCAGAAATTAAGAGGGAGACAAGGACATAAGGTTACAACTAAAATGTCTGTATATGGCTCGGGCTCTACCAAAAGAGCCTAAACACAATGGACTGTGCACAAACTGTGCTGATTTTAAAAGTAGGGCGCACCAGCAGACCATTAATTTGAACATTTAAAGGGATAATTTGACATTTGGCAATAATTTATGGAAGCGTTAGATGAGAATATTGATGCCATTAATATAAATAGTCTGCATCATATGCTGAGAATCTTCACAATGACAGAGGACAACCAAAAAAACATAATAACATAAAAACACAGAAACAGGAACTTCCACATTTGAGAAGCTGGAACCAGTGGGAGATTGCTATTATTGCTTTAGAAATTTCCATGTTACTTGAAATGACTAGATAATAGAGTTTTAATAATTTTATTTCTGACTTAACACATACTTGTATCTAGGCTTTCAGCAGTGAATCCTATAAATTCCACCAAAAATACAGTTAGCTATGGTCCATGGCTGACATTTAAGGCAAAAGCCAAAAAGAAAATAGGAATTCTTTGGAATTAATATTACACAGGATAAACTATAAAGACTTTGATGATCTCATCTTTTGTCTGCAAAGATTTGGTACGGGAGGCACCTCAGAAACACAGAATGCTTTCCTTTAGTCTGTCTAGTGTGTCTGTTCAGAGCCCGGGTGTTGGGGCTGGCTTCCAGCCGACAAGTCATACAGGCAGATTTCCACTCCTCCCCTCAGTTCCCAAAGCTGTTCTAACAATGAAAATCACTCGTTACAGATGCCATGCGAATTGCACTGTGCTCCCCGTGGCCATGTCTGCACCACAGATTTCATTTTTGATAACCACTGAGATGAGCTTCTTTCTGTCTTTAAGGAGAAGATAATTGGTGTTGAGATAAGAGGGTTTTCAAGCTCCTGCAGGAGATGTTGAATCACAGGCTGTTAAATGAAGATTTGTGCATTAACCTCACTGAATCTAACAGATACTCAGTAAAAGTGCATGTAGTAAAAGTATAGTATTTAAGAAAATGTAATTTTTGACATGTGCTAACATTTAGCAGGTGTTTTTTGAATAGTTTAATTATGTTTTTGGGTTGTCATCTGTTGTTGTGAAGATTCTCCTGAAAGACTTTTTTAATGATTTGAAGACGGTCCACCCTATTGTTGTTGTATTATTACCGTTTCTTTCCTTCTTATTTTTTATGGATAACTTCTTTAGTTTATAAAATGACAGAAAATAATTTCCCTGCTTTTTTTTCTGACAAAAAGTTAAAAAAACTAAGTAATAAATGTATAATTATATGTTACAAAGTGTATGACATGACAGCGCTGTGTAGTTTAGCATGTTAGCATGTTCATATTTATAGATGTAAGAAGGAGGACAGACTCTCTTTGAAAATATGATATTAATAGAAAAACCCATGTTTGTGTTTCACCTTTTTAGATAACTGATGAAAACAGGACAAATATTCTACAGCACCACTGTGAGCTTGTATTCACAGTAGGAAACATGGCGCATTGAGCTAAATGCTAACATGAGCACGCTAACATGCTCCAATTTTGTAGCAATGCCTTCAGTAGTTGTTGAGACATTAAAAACACATACAGGTGATGTTAGTGGAACAGTTAGGGGACCATCCTCTGGGTAACATGAATGTGTGAACAAACTTTCACTGCAACACCTGTAATAGCTGTTGAAATATTTCAGTCTGGACGTTGCCATCTATGAAGCCACGGTGATCAGAAATTTAACAAGAGAGAGAAAATAGTGTAACCCAGTCAAAGATGGAGAGCAAGTGTTGGTCTTAAAATTTGGCTTCACAGAGCACAGAGCGCTGCTAAAGCTGCTTCCCGGTGCCAGAGTGATTGTGTTTAGGTTCTTGGAGAGCTCCAGGGAATCTGGGAACTGTGTCAGAGGAGACGTGAAGTAATAAATTGCTCAGATTATCACAGGGAGTTCCTCCAGATTGTATATATAACAGCTTCAGATTATGCTTCTGGGGGAAGAGGAAGTACTCTTCACATGCAGGACTGTCTTTTATCTTAGAGATCAACCTAAAACGTTCGCTTCTCGGTGTGTAATGACAGCAGTGTCTATGTGAAAGCCTCTGACCAGATTGCTGTAACTGGCTGTGATTTCCTCTGGAGGAGGACTCTCTGTCTTTCCTGCGCATTTCAGTGTCGAATTTGCTTTTCCCAGCTGCACGTTAAGGCATCAATACAACAGATAGAGGAGAATAATGCATTAGTGCAAATGGTGGGCATCGCCTGTGTTAGCATTAGGAGTCAAATAGCTGCAGATGCATGAAGCTGACACTGGACTATTGACTCTGCAGTTTCAGTGTGAAACCTTAACGTTTGTTACTATTTTCTGACAGTTCATAGACCTAATCGTGCAGATTAAAAGAGGATAATCGGCAGGATAAGCGTCTGTTTTGTCAACAGCAACGAGAATATTGGCTGATGATGTGACAGTGAAGTGATTAAAGGTGAACTCAATCAATCTTACACGTCAGAGTGTGTTTACAGGTCGACTAATGTCTGGATGTTTGTTGAGTCATCAACTACAATGTAAAAAAATCTCAGGGTCTGAATTCAGGAAGCAGTGACCTGTTAGCATCTCTGTCTGATGGCTTGAGGTTAGATCAGCTCCGACAGTACTAACATAACATTGTGGGTAATGTAGGCACCAGGATTTGAATGAATGGAACCACAAACTTGATTTTAATATCTGCTTTTTTCCAATTGTCCATCGTGACTCTGAAATTGTTGGATAAGTGTGATTTGTCAAATGTTGTCAGACATTGTACTCGATGTTGAACTATTCTAAAACCTTCTCCCAATCAAACGGGTGCAAATCTCCTGGCAACACACGTAACAGCCTCTCCAATCAACTAAATTATCAGCAGATTGTCTCAAGTGCTCGTTTACATTGTCTTCGTGTCCACTCACCAAGTCTTTGGACGTCCCCAGCCTCTTCAGTCCGTCCAGGGGCAGGAGGTCAGCTGAGTCCTTGTGTGTAAACTGGGTGGCCTGCTTCAGACGCCTCTGCTGGTGCAGGATGGCTTTATCCCGAATGGCTAGCTCACCCTTCTTCGCCTCACTCATTCTGTTCAGTCTTTCCTGAAGCTGTCCACAGAAGCACGGGGAGTGTAACCTCACAGCAGCAGCAGCAGCAGCAGCACTGGGAGCTCTCTGCAGACAGCGACTGACGGAGTGGAAGTCTGTGTGCACAGAGGAGGAGGGTAAAGCCCAAAAGGCAGCTTCTTAGGGATGCTGTTTAGGTCCAATTGAAGGTCCTTAGCAACAGAATAAATCTGCAAATGTTGTGTCTTCCACCCTGTTCTGCCCTCTCTGAAACACTGCTGTACTTCCCCGTAGGCTTGCTGTGCTCTCTCTCCCTCTCTCTCTCTCTCTCTCTCTCTCTCTCTCTCTCTCCCCCCCTCTCTGTGTTTGTAGTCCTTCACATGTATTTGTCTCAGCAGCTTTAGGAGCTAGAGTCCTGTCCTGGATGCTCCTCTGATATGCATGTGCATCTTCCTCAGAATGACAAGATCTGTTCTGTCTCTGGCACAGGCTGTGTGGGACTGTGTGGTAGGTGTGACTGAGAGCGTGTGCTTTCCCCTCCCCTCAGTGTTGTCTGTCCTTGGATCTCTCCCTCTCTCTCTCTTTTGAGAAGTGTCTTCTCTCTCTCTCTCGCTCTGAGCCTTCCTCTTTCTCTCACACACTCGGCTCTGAATAGAGACCACATTTTCTCAGTTGTCTCTCAGACGAGGAGTCGCGAAGAAAAAGCAAAAGACTGTTAACATTTCAAACCTTTAACACTCCACATCTACACAACACAGTCAGCCATGCATCTCAAACACACACACACAACACAGTTTGCAGTATTAGTCTCTTGAGCAGTGATTGGTCCCAGTAGCCCCTCTGTCGAGGTGTGATATGGAGCATTGTGGTCTGACCCCACACAGTGGATCTATCTGTACCACCAATGGCAACCATTGATTTCCCCTAATTCCCCTCCACCCCCACCCCCCATGGCAGCCACCGAGAATTAAAGAACCTAATTTCTTTCTCCCATTCACACAAACAAAAGCTATAAATATCGCCACCACCCGTGTTCATGACCTCCAGATGACACTTTTCAGAACAGTGATAATTCAGCCTCCAGGTGTGGAGGGTTTCATCTCATCTGCTGGAGCATTTAACGGTAACAGTGATGACATGATGGACACTATCAAAAGAGGAATGTTTTTAAATATATTTATTTGAAGGAGGGAGTCCTTGTGAAGGTGAAGTGCAAAATGAGACATGTATTATGGTAAAAGTGTGTGGCGCCCCCTGCTGGTTTTTGTCATACACACCAGCATTCAAACAGCTGTGCATTAAAATCATATCACGTTCTGTAGAATCACAGACACACACACAGCAACATGCACAATAACATTTAAATATTTCATGATGTAGACACATGATGCAGGACATGGACTGAACTGTGCACATTCTGGGTAATGAACTGATCATGGTTAAGTCATTTTGTTCAGGTAAAAATGTGTTTTACGTTTTTCACTTTGTCACTTGATCTGTCGTTGCATCTTGTAGATGTGGAGCTCATTTATTTATTTCTTTTCTGTATAATGCATAGTTATTGATAGTGAATCTTCCCTGGAAATCAAATAATCTTTTTAACTTTTAGCACAGAATAACTGATTAAAATTTAAATATGTTTATTTTGTCATTCTGTGTTATAATTGTCAGATAAATGCAGTTGTGATAAAAATGCAGATTTCCATGTAAAATGTAATTAGTATCAGAATCTACTGTCGCAGATTAAAACAAGGTAATAATTTGACAAATCTGCAGATCTCACAGACGTCTAAATATGCTCACACACTGTTTTACGCCTCTGTTCATACTGAATCTGGATGAATCTCTTTTTTGGACAAAAATCACATATAAATAATAAAATGAACTCTTTCTCATTACTGGGATATTTTAATATATAAGAGATTTTTTTTAATATATTTTTAGTAACCTGTGCTGTCAGGTCTTCAAACTCCTTGTAAGAATAATGTGTTTGTCACATCTCCCGCCTCCTACGCAGCGAGTGAGATGTCAATCAAACAAAAGCCTGTACACGCCCACACAGCTGTGAATGGTCCAATTAGCCAAATTAAGCGAAAGCACCTGTGTGGGTGAATCACTGCAACATAAAACTCTCTGCATAGATAAACACCACCACAGGTACGTTATTTAAAATGGAACCGTACCTTATTTCACTGCAGATCACGTGAACATGTTTTATGTCTTTTTACATTCCAGTTTAAATAGATAACTAGCATCATTATCTACTAATGTCTGCAGTGATGTTTGACAAACGTTGCATTTTGCCAGTTTGTCAGAGACTTTTCCACATGTGAAAAACTTTAGGGAGCTCATCCCCAAACTCCTCTACCTGACCTGTTTGTACATCATCTCTGTGTGATGAGTAGAACCTCCCTAACTCTTTTTAATGGGCCAAAGTGGTGTGGAGCTCCAGCAGACGTCCTCCAGGGTTCCTAGAAACATCAGTACAGATTGATTGGGTTGTTTGTGCCAAGTTTTCCTGGGAAAGAATGGACTGGTTTGACCTACAGAGGCAGGACTTACACATATACTCTAATATATAAATATGATCTAAATTTGGTAAGAGGTCACATGACAGGTTATTCATGTCACGAACTGGGTCCTCGCAGATGATTTGGATGAAAATAACACCAAACAAGCTGAATATGGAAAAATAACAGTGTAAACAAGTGCAGTGGAGTAAATTCCCCCCAAAAAAAACATAAAAACTAATCCCTGAACATCATCTTTATTATCAAGACCTCATTTCCAAACTGTCAAACAAATACATAATGCAGAGAGAAAATCCATCAAATCAAACATTTTAACCAAAACGTCTACAGTTTGTAAAGTAAATGTCGCTTTGAGGCTCATTTTTAAATCTGCACATACCCATTATTCGATTAAGGCATTTAAAAGGACCTTAATGAAAACAAAATCTGCTTCTGCAGAGAGAGAAAAATAAAACACAGCAGCTTTGGTCAGTTGCTGGCAATTAAACCAAGTTTTGCATCGTGTGCTTTATTATATCAAGTTCCTTTTAACTGAGGTTGCTGAAGGCACATGTGCATCGTTCATATCATGGATTTGCGCTTTAAGCCTTGCTTAGTGTATCTCTGGAAAATAAGTGTGTAAGTAAGCGTACAACACAACAAATGATGCTTCCTCTGAGTCACTTCACATCCCAAACAAGGAACTTGTACTTTCCATACAACTGGCAGTGTAAAACCAAAGCCGTTTTCACTATTATCTGCTATGTACAATACATAAATAAGAGAAATTTTTTCTTTCTAAGATAATTTAAGGTTTGTAGTGAATTATGGATAAACATTTGGAGTGTAAACATCAGGAATGTTGTGGCCGATAGATATGAAAGCTTGTGTTTATATCGTCAAAGTTTGTGCATCTCACGTATCTTAAGTTTTTCAAAGTCACAGTGGTGGCTGTCAGTTTCTCCGAAAAATAATTATCTGCCAATTTCTCAACCCAAATTTTAAATTATTTCTAGTTCTGTTTCTTAATCCAAAGAAAAATGGCACCTTGATAGGTACATTATAGGGTCAATAGTCTTCATCGTGGTGATTTTGAGGATTCTTGAAATCCCAACTCTTCTGAGTGTTTGCTGAGTAAACACTTTTTAGTGAAATAGATAATTACGGCTCTGACTTGAATGTCGTCTTAATGCCAACACATGAGAAGCGCAAACTGAAGCTAGCTGTTATGATGCTGTTGACCTACAGGCCACGGCGCTTCATCGCTCTCATACATGTTATTGTTGCTTTTGTGTTTGCATCCACAGCAGCATGTACAATGTAGTGCTTTTTTTTTCTTCTCAGGCACAGAGGTCACGAGGCATTCAACCAGACACTGTTCACGCTAATACAACAAAGCCCCATTCTGTGCAAGAACAAGAAAGCCACACACTGGCCTATATTAATGCTGCACGGGCTCCGTCATCTGTTAGTGTTCACTGAGGTTTTTCTCAGTCATAGCACACTGGGGAGGTAAAGCGAACACAGCAGCATGTTTTGTCCCAGCGCCGGGAAGCGTCTGAAGGCCTCCCAGGCGTCTGAGAAGATGTTGTATTTGAGAAAGACGCGGTGCTCCAGGCTGGTGGGCAGGCTGACGTCCCGGCTCATGATGTAGATGCCGTCGTTGTGCAGCGTGCACGTCAGGTTCAGGCCCGACTTGGACGTGTTCTCCTTCAGCTGGATCCACTCCCCTGACGTGACGTTGTAGGACTGCACCGTCAGCACGTCCTCCGTCTGGCTGGGCCGCCTCTGCCTCCGGCCCGTCTCCAGCTCATGGGTGTAGCCGCCCACCAGGTAGATGGTGTCCTCCACCGAGAGCATCTGCTGCTTGCGAATGTGCGCTGAACAGGAGCGAAACACTGTCCAGGTGTCAGAGGTGGGGCAATAACAGAGGACATTTGTGTTCCTGTCTATTAGACACAAATAGACCATGTTAGCTCAGTTTAATGTTTCTTTCTCAGTCAGGGAGATAATATATGATAACATAGAATTGTATTAATTCACAAAAAAAAAAATGAAATATGAACACAACCAGATCAGACACAACAACAGATCTTAACATACTTTCAAAAGTACGAATTAATAATTTCATAATTCACCTTATGATGAACTAATAACTTGTAAAACATGGAAGTAATAAGTATTGTAATACTCATTGTACCATCCAACTCAATTTACAATCCAAGAAAGATCACTGCAGCACAGTGATGACAATACAGGTCATTTGTCTGAAGTAATGTTTGTGTTATTCCTCTGTAAAATGTTTCTAACTGTGAGAACAGATTCTAACAACCCTTCAAATCATTTTAAAGCAAAACCGACAAACATGTTTTGTTTTCAGCTCCTCTGCTGCAACTTATTTCCGTCTTTATAACTTTTATAACACACAACTTCAGTGCACATTGCAAACTGTTGGCCTGTTCATCTGCTGCTTGATGTTCAGTTCCTTGCTCAAATATGCTTCACTAGGCAAACTGGAGAAGTCCTGGATCAAACCAGACGGCGTGTTCTGTGTTCTGACCCATTTATTGTGTTATTGTAGCTTGAAATTGAACCAGAAAGGTGAAAAACCTTTTCAGTCCCTTTTTACTAACGACTTACTTATACCAACCTCTTGCAGTGTATCCACCCATAACGTAGATCATTCCCTGGCACTCACAGGCAGAAAACTCAGCCAGGGGGTTAGGCATCGAGGACACACACGTCCACCAGTCCTGCTCCGGACTGTAACACTCCACCGTGCCCAGACACTGGCCACCTACAGCGTACAGCTTCCCCTGTGCTGCCAGCAGCTTGAAGTTGGACCTAAGGAAGAGTGAAAGAGTCACACTGATGGTTCTGCTTTATCTAAAATGTCTAAATCTTCTGCACAGTACTGTAGGTCTGGACTTACCTTTTCTGATTAAGCGGAGCCACCTGGTTCCACTCATTCCTACAGGGGTTGTAGCAGTGCACGGCAGAAATCTCCTGACTTGTCATCCTGTATCCCCCGACTATGAACAGGTAGTTATCGAGGACGGCTGAGCCATATCCTCTGACATTGATCATATCTGAAGGCAGGTTGTTTGCGAGTGGTTTCCAGCGCTGCTCCACCTCTACGTACCTCAGCATGGACCAGGGTTCATCCTGATCAGGTACATCTAGAGACAGACAGGTGAAGTCTCCGATGGCTACCAGGGTGGCCGTGCCTTTCATGCGCATCTCCCTGACTTGGTCCCTGACAGCAGAGGACAGGCTGCTGAACTCAGGCTGCCTCAGCATTGGATGATAGTAGCAGCTCATGTATTTGAGGCAAGCATTACGCAGGTCGTGAGTCCCATAAACCTCAGAGAGGCTGAACAGCTCCACGCAGTTCTCCAGCCGGATCTCGGAGGTCAACAGCTTAAGGATGGAGGTGACCTGTAGGAAGGAGGCGGTCTCAATCAGGTCCTCCAGAGTCTCGTTGACAACCTGAACCTTGGAGGTGTTGATGAACTCCAGGACCAGCTCCAGACCAGGAACACTGAGCCCCTGCAGCTGCACAGAGTCCTCTGTGGACTCCCTCATACCAGAGCTGTACAGTGCACGGAAGTAGTCGCTCTTCTCTATCAGCTTCTTTTTGTTCACCTCGTAGATTTTGTCATCCACGACGATGGCAATTATCTGATCAGATGCCATGATGAAGCTAGCGCGCTGATGTTTTCTCTTCCAGGCGGAGTTTGTTTTCGCCTGCCCTGTGGCAGCCTCCTGAGCGAGTGACCGTTTACATTTCACCGGCGAGGGAGCTCTGTGGTCGGGCTATATATGGTAATGTTCAGCCCATAGCATAACTACAGCATAAACTAGCCAAAAGAGCCTTTTCCGCGGATAGCATTCCACGACAGTCCGATAAAACGTCGTCCCAGCCTTTAAAGATGTTAGCTAAATATTGTGTTTTATTTCTGACACTGGCAGTAACATTTTTCTTGCATTTAATCAGCCTTTTGTTCGACACGATGCCGAGCTGTCAAATTTCTACTGTTTTGATTCCGCACTACGTCACTTCCGTATTTTTTCTTCTTCGTGATGTTTCGTGCTTCGTGTTTTTTTTTTGCAGCGCAGCTGTATGCTGCTGCCACCTACCGGTAAACAGAAGAAGAGCTCCTCTTCGAATTACTCCCTCCAAGAAGAAAAGTTGAAAAAAGAGATCACGATCAATTTTTACTATTCAAATTATATATTTACTAGAACATAAATACATTCTTGTATCTCAACTTTCCATTAAATTTAATAAAATGCTCTTTTCATATTATTCTTACACTAGGACAAAAGAAATGTGAAGAGAATTATAGGTGCCACAAGCAGAAAATGGCAATAGAGAAGGAAAAATATAATATAATTCAATTCAATTCAACTTTATTTATATAGCGCCAATTCACAACACAGGTCATCTCAGGGCACTTTACAGTGTA
>JAUYWH010000015.1:13515514-13547059 GCA_034779795.1 Ctenopoma multispine | reverse complement strand
ACACACACACACAGACACACACACAGACACACACACACACACACACAGACACACACACACACACACAGACACACACAGACACACACAGACACACACAGACACACACACAGACTGTGTTCCTTTGTAATGAGAATATAGCATCACTAACATGCAGCTCAGCAGCCTCATCCACCTGCTGTCTCTTTCTGAGTAAAACAAATGTGCTAAAATGTGGACGGATGAAAAGGACACGGACTAATGTGTCTCGCTGGTCTCCCGGGTGATTCACGCTGGTCGTCATGGAGACTGATGAGAAGCAGAGAAGCAGGGATGCCGGTTAAATCATCTCTTTGTGGTCTTTTTGTGTCTTGTTGTGGTTGTTTGGGGGATAAACCGTACTCAGTAATCAGTCCACTGTGCCAACACTAACTTACATATATGATTGCGTATCGATCTTTCTGCAGACAGACTACTTCTACCAGTACACAGAGTGTGACAGCACAGGGTCACGATGGCGAGTGGCCATCCCTCTCAACCCGGGCTCCTGCTCAGATCTTCCACATCCAACCAGAGGAACCGACTGCTGTGAGTGTTGCCCGTGTGTGTTTCTGTGTGAAGACATTCACCCGTCAGTTTGACCCTTTTTTTTTTTCTCCCCTCCGCCTGTCACAGCTTTCTCGTGTCCAGCTGGAAAGTATTTAGAGATGTCCACGCAGAAGTGCACGCCGTGTGCAGCAGGCTCCTACTCTCTGGGCAGCGGTCTTCGCTTTGACCAATGGGACGCCATCCCTGCAGGCTTCACCAGCCTGGCCAGCTTCCTGGACCCCGGGCCGAATGGAGACGACATTCAGGCCTGTAACAGGTGAGATGGGAAAATGATGATGTCACGAAACACGAAGCACAGTCGCTGTTTGTCATTTGCTCTCTCGCTGAGTGTGTTTGTCGTCGTTCCAGCTCATCGTGGACGCCGCAGGGTGTGTATCTGGAGTCAAACCGCGATGAGTGCACAGTGTCTCTGGTTTATGCCGTCCACCTGGAGAAACAAGGCTCCGTCTCCTTCACCTACCAGTACCCCGACAACAACATCTTCTTTGAGTTCTATGTAAGTCAGGAACAAGCTGCATGTGAGGTTACTGCTTGGTTAAAGTCTGTCATATATTAATCTGTATATTAATAATACAGCATGTGTTCATAATAATAATAATGATAGTGTGGGTTTTTGTTCAGGTCCAGAATGAGCAGTGTCAGGAAATGGCTCAGACTGATGATCAGAAGTGGATTAAAGTAACCAACAACGGGGAATGGGACACACACACCGTACGTATTTGATTGTGTGTGTGTGTGTGTGTGTGTGTGTGTGTGTGTGTGTGTGTGTTATTATGCTTTGTGTATGCTTCACTGTCAGCACCCCTAATCTTTATTTTATTTTTATTGTTTTAAGGTGAATCTGAAGTCAGGTACGAACATCCTGTACTGGAGAACCACTGGGATCCTGGTGGGAGGGAAGATGGTCAAACCTGTGCTGATCAAGAACATCCAGATAGAAGGTAAAACCGCAAATAAGCACTGAAACACACAATGGGACATTTACAGATTATACAAGATTATATAGCGGTACTGTACTCCAGGTGTGGCCTACACATCGGAGTGTTTTCCATGCCGGCCCGGCTGGTTCAGCCCGGCTCCTGGCTCCTCGTCCTGCCAGCCGTGTCCCAGCAACAGCTTCTCCATAAAGGGGGCGTCGTCCTGCACACGCTGCCCGGAGCACTACTACTCCCGTACGTACGAACAGCATGCTAATCAGCTATAGAAAAATAAGAGAAGAAGGTGTGTAACACTCACATGACAGCAGTTCTCTCTCTCTTGCAGATGAGGGATGGGCAGAATGTAAAGTGAGGCCGCCGTGCTCGGAGAAGGATTACTTCCAGATCCACACAGCCTGCGACAGCGAAGGGAAGGTCAGCGGCGTCCACATGGTCTCGCATTTCACACACACACACACACACACACACACACACCTTCCACCTTTCTACCTAGAGAAGGACAAACACACCCTCTTTCTCATGAGGGTTCAATTAAAGCCAATCACACAGAAACGATCGTACAGAGCACCTTAAGGTCACATTAACAATATTTGTTGTTAAAATGTTGTTTGACTGTTTGCATCGTTCATTTCTATCTGATTCTACTGATGCTGGTTGAATTGATTCTGTGTGTGTCTGAGCTCGCTGTTCATTCACACACGAGCGTTTACTGCTTTGTTATAGCAAAGGGCTGTTTTCAGCTCTTCAAGGGCCGAAACCAGAGAAGTCTCGTAATGTGATGAGGAGGCAAATGAATTGGCTTCCTTGGCACTTGTTCATGACCTCGGTCTGTTTTAAATCACATATCTGAAAGTGCTGAGTGAAACTGGTAACAGATCATAAACACACAAACTCTCGTTGTGTTGTTTGAATTATTAGAATAAAGTACATCTACATCAGCCTCTTTGTTGCTGTGTCGGTTACAGACGCAGGTGCTGTATCGTTGGGTGGACCCAAAGATCTGCGTGGAGAACGTCACTGGGGCTGTGGAGCTGCCTGCAACGGGGCAGCGAGAGCCCTGCCCTCCCTGCAACCCCGGCTACTACAACAGCAATGACTCCACCTGTTTGCCCTGCCCGCCTGGAACACACTCTGATGGCACCAATGGTAAGTCTGCAGCCTGTGCACACCTGGCATGTATTGTTACCAAGACAATATATATATATATATATATATATATATATATATATATAATGATGTTGATATAAATGGGTTTTTCTAATGAGTCTTTATCTTTGTTCTCATCTGTTGCTTCATGTTTACACAGTAACGTTAATTAAGTAAAGCATCCTGTTTTTTCTTTGAACAACAGCGACCACCTAAAAACGTTCATAAAACTTCTCACGTTATCTAAAGTGGGAAAAATGAAAAGCAGAAGAATGAGATGATGATGGATTCATTGTTGTTTTTGCCTTAAGAATTCTCCAGTCAAAGTTTCCTGCTACTCCTCCTCTGTAGCATCCGTTCAATTCATGGCAGTGTTAGATTCTAAAAAGCCCCTCCATCTGGTCCCATAGTGATCTGCCCTATCTTTCAATCTGAATGAAATCAGTTCCAGCTGGATAATCCAGTCCTGACAATACGGCTCTTTGTACGTTTTTCTGAGGTGGAAACCTTTTGTGTGTGTTTGTGTGTGCACCAGCGTGCGCTGAGTGCCCTGCAGGTACCGAGCCCGTGTTAGGCTATGAGTATAAATGGTGGAACGTGCTGCCCTCCAACATGAAGACCTCCTGCTTCAACGTGGGCAACTCCAAATGTGACGACATGAACGGTGAGCACGTGAAACCCGGTGGGTCTGAGGCAGGAAGAAGAATGAAATGTGACACAGGATTTGTTTTTATGTTGATGTCATTAACGTCTAGATAATAACTGATAGTTCATGACTAACTTAATCTGTCTACCTACTGCAAACTAAGTAAATAAATAAAGGTTTGATGTGGCTGCGTCGTTTCTGTTCGTCAGGATGGGAGGTTGCAGGAGACCACATTCGCAGTGGAGTAGGCAGTTCGGATAATGACTATCTTATTCTCAGCCTGCACGTGCCTGGCTTCAAGTAAGTGCACAGTACACAGCTTCCTGGAAAATATGCTGAGAGATCTGGATATTTCCACATTAACAACATGATATTTCTGTGTGAACACTGTTGGATGAGTGTATGTACGTAATCTCTGCCTCTGCTTGTGTTCGTGTGGCAGGGTTCCAGCCTCACTCTCTGGTATGACCACTAGTGAGTTTGGCCGGATAACCTTTGTGTTTGAGACCATCTGCTCTGCCGACTGTGAGCTCTACTTCATGATGGTGCGTGTTGTTTTGTAGAAAAAACAGAATCTGCATCAGTGAGGATGCTGCATTGTGCATGTTTTTGTTTGTGAATCAAACTCCTGTTTTCCGTTTTAACTGTTTGGGGTTTTTTTGTCTGTGACGCCCCCTGCAGGATGTGAACAGGAAGAGCACCACAGTGGTGGAGTCTTGGGAAGGCAGTAAAGGCAAACAGTCTTACACACATAGCATGACCAGGAATGCTTCCGTCACGTACACATGGGCCTTCCAGAGGACGAACCATGCTCTGGATGTGAGTGGAAACACAGAATAATACTTTATTTCCTTTATTTTATGTCTGTGCAGCTTTTGATAGTTATGTAGGTATAAAGAAATCTTAGATCGTGTAATCTTCAGTATACTGTATGTACTTTAATTGTTTGTGTTTGCAGGTGAGGCACTACGTCAGCGACATGGTGAAACTGTACTCCATCAGTGTGACAAATGTGCTGGACGGGTCGGCGTCAGCCTGTCGGGCCTGCGCTCTGGTCCCCCAGAACTCCCAGCGTGCTGGCTCCTCCTGTGTTCCCTGCCCTGCTGGTTTTTATATCGACAGAGACACCAACCGATGCCAAGAGTGCCCGCCCAACACTTACCTGGCAGGGCAACACACCTACGGCCGGGATGCATGTGTTGCATGTGGTCCTGGAAGTATCAGCAGTAAGGTAGAAAAACCTCAAACCACAAGTTATAAATCAGTAATTACTAACAATATGTTGTGTGTGATGTGTTTTGTTGTTGTTTTTTTCTTCAGGAACACTCCCGCTGCTACAGCGACTGCTCCTTCACACACACAGAGAACAATCGGACGTTGACCTTTGACCTCAGCGCCCTAAACGATGTGGCGTCGCTGACCGTCGGTCCAAGTTTCACCTCTAAAGGCACAAAGTACCTTCACCTGTTCAACGTTAGCCTGTGTGGCCACGAGGTAAAACACACACATGATGTATATTTAGAATAAAACCAGGTAACTTCTGACCGATAATATTCATGCTGCAGGGGAAGAGAGCTGCGATCTGCACAGATAACGTCACCGACGTGTCCAGCAAGGACGAGCAGAGCGACTCGGCTCAGTTTGTCAACTCAGTGGACAGCTTCATCTGTCAGTCCACCATCATACCAGCAGACGGGCGGGGGTTCAGGATGGCCATCTCCTCCCAGTCCATCAGCCTCGCAGATACTTTCATTGGTGAGATGTCTGTGTGTGTTTCTATGGTCAACAGCTGGAAATATTATGAAGCTCTAACTAATGTGTGAACCTGGTTTGTTTTTCTAGGAGCCACAGTAGACACAGTCCTGAACGGCGTGAACGCTAAACCAGATCTGTTCCCTGAAAACTCAAAGGATGTTCCAGACATTAACTTCTTCTACAGGTAGAGTATGAGACACAGGGCATGATGTTTGTTCTGTATCTGAGTCCTGACGTGTGCTTTTTCTGCCCCCCCTCAGGTCGACCCAGGCAACAGCCTCGTGTGATCAGGGTCGGAGTTCGGTCATCACTGTGCGCTGTAACCCGGAGAAGTCTGAGCGCGGCGAACTCTCTGTGCCCAGGTGAGTGAGCCTGCACACGTTTACCTCTCCAGACAGATCATCAGTAATCAATCAGCTTATGTGTTTGTGCAGTTCCTGTCCTGCAGGAACGTGTGATGGATGCACGTTCCACTTCCTGTGGGAAAGCGCCGGCGCGTGTCCTCGCTGCACCGAGAGCGACTACCACCAGATAGAGGGAGCATGCAAGGGAGGTGTCCAGGTAACACGGCGCACTGATGTTCCTGAAAGAGTTACTGATGAGCTTCATTCGATTCGTGCAGCCTCTGCCTGCTCACAGAAACTCTCCACCTGTCTCCCTCCAGGAAACTCTGTACGTGTGGAACGAGCCGAAGTTGTGCACCAGAGGTGTGTCGCTGCCTTCAAAGAGCTCCTCCCCCTGCGAGGCCATAGCCCTGTGGCTGAAAGTCGGGGTTGGAGGTGGAGCCTTCATGGCTGTGCTGCTCATCGCCCTCACCTGCTATTTCTGGAAGAAAAACAAGAGGTTAGAGGCACCTGGCATTTGAACACACCAGCATCCGCACAACCCGCTCATTACTCTTCACTGTGAGCTGTTAGTTAAAGGTGTCAGTGACTCAACTATTTTACGAACATTTTATCTATAATGTCAGGAAGGTGTTAGCATAACAATAACACTTTATAGAAGTTTATATTTTACTACACTTTACCACTTAATAACCAGCTGTCCATCATTTTTACCCTTCTACAAATATGTATGGATAAAACTGCTGTTTTAAAATCAAACCAAGTGACACTGTCAGACACAGACAGTGCTGTCATGGCACCAGGATGAATTCAGTTTTCAGAAACACTCTGAACTGTTAGTAGCTGCCCTCACCCTCCCCACCCGCCTCTGCTAAATAACGTGCTGCCTCACGATGACGATGTCTCTGTGGTCTGTGGTCAGGCTCGAGTACAAGTACTCGCGTCTGGTGATGTCTGCCACCAAGGAGTGTGAGCTGCCAGCTGCGGACAGCTGTGCTCTGGCTGAAGGAGAGGAGCCTGATGACGACGTGGTCTACGCCCAGAAACCGTCCCTGCTCAGGAAACTCCGGGCCATCGCCAACAAGGTGAGAGTAAAGACCACATAAATACAAAACGTCATCAGTGTCTTTGACTCTGTGGGTGATCTGTGCAGGAGGGTTGGAAATGACTGTCAGACAGTCCAGTTTTTAGCTCCTCTCCTGCGTGTCTTTCAGCACGAGGACGGAGAGAGCAGCGAGTCTGTGCAGCTGAACCCGTCCCAGGCCGATCGATGGATCCTGGGGTAAACAGACACAGGGAAACACGCCGAGCGATGTAAGAAGGAACAGTCAGTCAGTGAGAGTGTCACTGTCTACCTCCTTATGTGCCATTTAACCCCCTTTCATTGTGGGGAGGGGGCGCCAACACCGACCCCAGTTTCCACTGGAGCCACGATGCTGCTGGCAGAAAGCGGACACTGGAAAATCTCCTGCTGCGACGACACGATGATCAGAGGTGGCAACGGGAAAGAGAAACGTGCTTTTAATGTTTTTTGTATATTTTTGAATTTGATTTGTTTTTTTTGTTCATCGTCACGTATTTACATCAATGTCTTGCTGAGGAAGCTTTATTAAAGTCCTGTTTGGGGTGTTTGTGTGGATGTTTAGAGTTTGTCACATGTGACAGGTGAAGGTTTGATGACTCAAAAGAAAAGAGGAGAGAGGGAGAAGGTGATTATGTTAACTGAGAATAAAATAATACCTATAAATGGGATAAAGCAGCAGTAAGACTTTCTTTAAAAAGGTGATTTCCATTTTACGCTGGCAGATATTTTTCTTCTTCTTCTGTTGTACTCATATTAAAACAATACATGATGATGGTCATTACAAAGTGTCACAGTGTTACTCAGACTAAAATGTTTTTTACCACATCGTAAGTTACACGGAGTAACTGTTGCATTTAAAATGGAAAAGTTCTGGCACCATAATGTACTTAAAGTATATTTGAGCAGAAACTCATATTTAGGAATAATATAAATAATGTTCCAGCTGGAAGCTGCGCGTCAAAGATCAGCAGATATCTGGATCCTTCTGTTTAAATCCATGTGATAGGGTCTCAGTGCATCCGTGTCCCACAGGCCCCCGCGGTGCCCCGCCCTCTCCAAAGCCGCCTCCTCCTTTTCCTGCTGCTCCTGCTCCTGTTGTCCAGCCATCGACGAAACTTCAGGCTTCGACTTCGCCGTTTGTTACCGTCTGGTCTCTGTTTGCTGTGAAGAAACAGCATGTGAAGCTTCCTGCGGGGGAAACTTGAGACGTTTGCGGGAGGATGAGCTCCAGTTCGTAGCCAACGGTAGGAAACAACCCCCCCCTCGTTTTCTTTTTCCTTGTCTCACTTCTGAGGACATGGTCATGAAAAGAATCACGGCCTGAGCCGCGCGGAACAAACACGGACATGTTTTCTCATCACGGAAGTTGAAAACCATTTAAAACCATCGGATTTTACGCGAGCGTCTGCGCGCGTTTTGTTCGCTTTTGTTTTTTGCGCAAACTTTTGTCAAAAACAAAAACCGCAGCCAGAAGTTCAGGCCAGTGACGTCACGTCGGGACAAGATCCTGTGGAGAAAAAGAGGATCCTGGTCTAATGAGATACCAGAGTCTAAGTGTTAAACTGATTCTGATCAAACAGATGTCGCAGTTAAATAACTGTGGTTCCAGGTTTGGTGCGCGTAATTTACGTAGCTGCGGTAACTGAGTCCAGAGAACTGCTTAAGTTCGTAAATCTCTGTGATGCTGAAACGTCTGGTGTTTGTTAGCTGTTGCTTCCTCGTCACCTCTGCCTGCTCCTCCTCGTAATCATGCTTCTCTGAGTAACGTTTTAATCTTATCCAGAGGTGGAAAGTAACTGAGTACATTTACTCGAAGTGTGGTACTTAAGTATAACTTTGCAGTACTTGGTTATTGTGCTTCATATTTCTCATCTGACATCAATGTAAACTGAAGATCTTTGATGGATAAAGTGAGACATGAAACAAAAACGCCTCAAACTGTTAATAACAGCAAACTAACAAAATGTATTTTACGGTTTATATCAATTCTGACACATTTATCAAATGAAAACCGTTTCTGGTCTTAATAGTCAGGTTGTTTTCATAATTTCATCATTGTTGAAGCTTGAAGGTGTGCTACTGATTTACAGAATGGATTTTAAACACCAGTCAGAACTTCAACACCACAAACAAACTTTTTAGTTAATAGCAGTAAGAAAATCTAGAAGAAGAAAATGTTTGACATTCGTGCTGGAATCTGCATTTGTTCGACCATGTGGTTCATCACTAACTGTAGATCTGACGTATTATTAAGAGGTTCTGTTCATTGTGTGTCACAGGAACCCACCAGAGCTTCTCCGTTCTCCCTCGTGTTGAAGTGGTGAGTTGACCTCCTCCATGTTGTGTTGTGGTTGTGGCGTCTCCAGAGACGAATGTGACGCAATGAAAAAAACAATGTGGTTTTGGAACCGTGACGTCTGACATGTAATTACTGAGACACCACCAAATCCAGGAGAGAAATTATGTTGCAGAACAACATGGACTTATCCCAAAAAACACCAATGCAAGCCAGTCGTCATGATGCATGATCTGATTTTCTATCACAAAACTTACAAACGTTAATTTTATTTCTGCAGAGTGCTTTAAAGTGATTTTCTCTTGTTTTTTGACAGCACCTGTTGATTCAGCCATGGCTCGTGGTTGCATCTGTTGTGTGAAGTACATGCTCTTCCTGTTCAACCTACTCTTCTGGGTAATTATTCTACACACACACGCACACGCACGCAGTCTGTGAAGAAACTGTTCAGATGTTACCAGGTGTCATTAAATCAGCCGCTGTGTGTTTCAGCTGGGCGGCTGTGGGTTGTTGGGCGTCGGCGTGTGGCTGTCCGTCTCTCAGGGCAGCTTCGCCACCCTGTCGCCCTCCTTCCCGGCGCTCTCCGCCGCCAACGTCATCATCACCCTGGGCGCTGTCGTCATGGTGACGGGTTTCCTGGGGTGCCTGGGTGCCATCAAAGAGAATAAGTGCCTGCTGCTGAGTGTGAGTGCACTACAATACCCATAATGCATCAGTGTTTTCCATATGACTTTTATTTTACATCAGTGTTCTTCTGTCATGTTGTGTTCAAGTGGGATGGGAAATATGAACGTTTGCACAACTTTTGATGGGCAAAGTAAATAATACAGAAGTAACTGGGTATAAAGAAAGTTTATTTCATTAATATAATTTACATTTAATAGCTTATTAAGCATGTTTTAAGGAGGGAGTTCATACATACACGTTACTCTTTATTTTTCTAATCATTTTATTCAGTTCTTCATCGTTCTGTTGGTCATCCTCTTGGCTGAACTTATCCTCCTCATCCTGTTCTTCGTATACACAGACAAGGTAAGACTGATTTATTTAATGACACCAGGCGGGGGTGCCTGCCTACACACCAGCTGACACCCACCTCTCCTCCATCTACCTCTGTCTACTCAGGTGAGAGAAAATGCCAGACGGGACCTGAAGGAAGGGCTCGTGCTGTACAGTACGGATGACAATGCCGGCCTGAGGGATGCATGGAACACCATACAGGGAGAGGTGTGTTAAACGTACAGAAAAACTGACTTTAAACTTCAGTTTGGTTTAAAATAATTCACCACGTCTCTTTTCTGCTGCTTGTTCGTCAGTGGAAGTGCTGCGGCGTGAATAACCACAACGACTGGTACACCGCCCTGCGCGACAACGTGGTTCCCGACCGCTGCTGCCAGCAGGTTCATCCGGGCTGCGGGCGCAACTCTTCCAGCACCTTCTGGACACGGGTCAGTCGTGAAATTATGAATCTGGTTATGTCATAATGTCAGTAAGCCACACTGTTGGACGACTGGGTGTTTATTTTATTTCCAAGAACAAACACAGTGTAGTTTATTTTGACTGGATGTCACAGTAACACAGAAATACAAGAATCAAACCAACTCATTACCAGTGTTTTGTTGTTTCAGTATCTTTGGCTAAAAACACAATGATCAGTTTGAGGAAGTTCTTAAATGCTGTGAACTGATGAATTAAGAGTTGTTAAGTCCTTTTCCCCCTCTTCTCCTTCCCTGACTGCTGCTGATGTGTTTACAGGGTTGCTATGATAAGGTAGAGGAGTGGCTGGATGACAACAAACACCTGCTGGGAACCATCGCCATGTGTGTGCTGGTCATACAGGTGAGCGGCAGTTAGCTTGTGTACGTACAGACAGGTGACAGGTTAAAGGAAAAGCCCTTAATGCGTGAGCATAACAGAGACGGGATCTGGTGAGTGATCACCTTTTATCCTGTGATGAAACATTCCTCCAGTAGAGTTACAGAGGCTTGTAGATCAGTGCCAGCGTGCACTGAAGCTGTTCTGATGGCATCTTTCCACACGGGGACCCAAACAATGCTCCTCACTGTAGGCGTCGAGCATTCGAGGTATTTTCCTTTTTAATGTGTCACCTGTCTGCAAAACCAAACTGATATACAGCGAGGCCACAACTTTCTTTTATACCTTTGCTCAAGAAATGTTACCTCCCACCTGAAAAGCTTCTTCTGTTCTGAGTGGTGGGGAGTCTCAGCGGAGACCTTGTGGGTCGCAGTGTTTACTCCTCTGTCAAGTGGACTGCTGAGTCTTACCCTGAAGAGTTGGAACATTGCTCTGCTTATGTCTGAATGTTTTATCCTTAATATGGATAAAGTTCTGCTACATTTGTTGATATTCTCACCTATTTTTACTATTTTAACATATGGAACAACACTGCTGTTGCTTTAGAGCTGCTCTTATCGCCTCGTTCAGATAGCCACAGGTACAGTGTACGGTGTACATTTTAGGACATCCTCAGATAAACTTGTTCTTCTTCTTTAAGATTTTATGGTGGTTGGCAAACGGCTTGTGGACGCATTACCGCCACCTCTGGGTTGGCGTGTGGAACAGAATGGTGTAAATTCTACCACTAACACCGGTACTGTTTAAAAATTGAAAGATCGCTCTAACGTTTAGGTTCACAGAGTTATATCTTAAAGTATTATAAACTCTGTCACACTTCAGACAAACTTTTTTACATTTATTTCGGCCTCAAAGCATCAAGCTACGAAACTGATAACCGGGAGCATCGTACAGTTCCACTGACTCATTAAAAGGGCTGAAGAATATCCTTTATTGTTATATATCGTTGGGTAGTGTAGTGAAACACAGGTAGACGTAGGAACCTTTACCAACATAAATATACATTAATATATCGCATTAGAACTGTCTGAGTCCATTTCACGGAGACATACCTTCACTATTAAATACACTACATGTGTCCCCGAGTTAATAGTGAAGGTATGTCTCCGTGACAATAAAGGATATTCTTCAGCCCTTTTAATGAGTCAGTGGAACTGTACGATGCTCCCGGTTATCAGTTTCGTAGCTTGATGCTTTGAGGCCGAAATAAATGTAAAAAAGTTTGTCTGAAGTGTGACAGAGTTTATAATACTTTAAGATATAACTCTGTGAACCTAAACGTTAGAGCGATCTTTCAATTTTTAAACAGTACCGGTGTTAGTGGTAGAATTTACACCATTCTGTTCCACACGCCAACCCAGAGGTGGCGGTAATGCGTCCACAAGCCGTTTGCCAACCACCATAAAATCTTAAAGAAGAAGAACAAGTTTATCTGAGGATGTCCTAAAATGTACACCGTACACAGGTTTTAAGTACATCCTTGGATCTGCAGCACAGGTGAGAGTCAGACTGTAAATATTGATTTGTGTGCGTGTGATGAGGCTCCTGCCTTCTTTGATGTGTGCGGTACATTCCAGACAGGCTCTAACATCCTCCTGGGTGAACTTTATTGATGTTTCTGTGAAAACGTCATGATTCAGTGTGTTCACAAACGAGGATGTCAGAGGAAATTATCAGGCCTTCCTGGACTGTGAGGTACACATCAAAGAAGACTGAAGTATACAGGAAATGAACACACACACGTCAATACTTACTTTTTCATTTTCACCACACTCTGGGGAGCAGGAACACAAACACATCAAGGAAGCGCTGAAACTCTGTGGCTATCCCAACCCGACCTTTGTTAAAACTACAAAAAAAGATCCAGTCAGAGCACAGAAGAAAACAACACGCAGACATAAAGCAGAGCAACACAGTTCAAGCAGCTGACCACTTGACACAAAACTCCACAGTCCATCTGCATTTGAAGAACAAGGCTTGAAAGAGGATTTATTTTACATGGGATAATGACTCTTAGCCTTTTAAAATGCAGCGTTGGACTTTTTTAGTTTAATGTAAAGAAATTAGCAGATATTAACCTAAATGCACTATTCATGCCTAACACGACTTTCTGTTTGATTTCCTAGCTGCTTGGAATGGCTTTCTCCATGACGCTGTACCAACAGATCCACCGAGCGGGGAAGAAGTATGAAGCCTGAGGAGAAGAACACTGTCAGTTAAAATAGTTAATCATAGGTACATGAAATATCATCTGTTGTTTAGTCAGAATAAGCCAGTTATGAGTGTGCACCACTACAGCCTTGTATCTTTTCCATTTACACCCATTTAGTGTTGTGAATATTAGTTGAACTAGTTTCCTATATAATGTGTTTATGTACAATGATTTGAGGACAGGTACAGCTAGCTAAAACTACTGCACACTGTTACACAAGTGCTGCAATAAAGCCTCCTTTCTGTTGGTAATACGTTTAGAGAAGTGTTGATTTGTCTGTATGATTATTTTTCAGGATGGACGTGCTGCATTAGTTTTAGCTAGGTGTTCCTAAAAAACCTGCCACCTGAGTGTATTTAGATAAAACAAGCATTGTGTACTGACACCGTCATAAATGTGTGAACAATTCTACAGCTTTTGATTTATATTAAATACATCAACACAACTTTTCATAATGTATTTTTGTTGTATAAATATATATGAATTAATCTGTTATTACATAGTAATAACTGTGCATTATATTATAGCCCACACACCATGTTCTTACAGTGTGATTAAAAGTTTCTTATTAAACATAAACATGTCTGTTTGTTTTTACTCAAAATGTACTGTGAGAGTTAACATGCCCTCCAGGAGCTAAGTGTCCTGTATGATTAGAAATAAGTAGAAGACAAATGTCACTACATTTTAAGAAAATCCTGTGTGGGCTGTAACATAACGTGTCCCTGTTTGTTGCACAGTAAGTTTCATCGCTCAGTATTTTCAAAATCTCTGTGTTACTGACGGTACCCTCAGTAATTTGTTTGCTCCTGGTTATAAGTCCAGAGTTTTGTCATTGTCGTAGACGACGTTCCCCTTTATGACAACGTAACGGATGAGCTCCTGATGTCCTCCCAGCTGGTAGATCAGATGCTCCCATCTGCAGTAAAAAAAAACAAAACACTGTCTATTACACCACAAGAACATAAATACTCAGATTTGTATATAGGACACAGTTTGTTCAGCAGTTGGTGAACTGTATAACTGAGAATCTTCTCAACAAATTGTTAAATAATAATATTGTTTAAATAATAATAACATGCAAACAGCAGGGTGTCTGCAGCAGCTCGATTTAACTGGTATTAAATAAAGGTTGTTTCAAATACTTTTACACATCAGAACTCACAGCTTCAAAATCACACATCACACTCCTCCGACGTTTCTGCTTTGATTTACCGTGTGGTGTTGAGAACCAGTAGATCTCCGTGTTTGTTGATCTCCAGGGAGCCGTGAGTGTGGGAGCAGCCGAGGGCGTAGGCCGCGTTGATGGTGGCTGCAGCCAGAGCCTCAGGCATGGACATCCTCATATTCACACAGGCCAGGTGCATGACGAGTGGCTGAGGGAGGAGGAAAGGAAGAGAGGAGGTCAAAGGAAGGAAATCAGGAAAAATTTAAAGGATGAATCAGAAAGAAATAAAGGATAGAAGTGAAAGAAGGGATGAAATAAAAACAAAAAGGAGGAAGGTGAAAGTAAAGAGAACAGGATAGAAAGAAAGAATGGAAGATGAAGGATGGACAGATGAAATTAAAAAGATTGAAGGAAAGGACGAAAGGAACAAAGAAAATGAAGGAAGAAAAGTAGAAAGAAAGACAAACTGATGATAGATATAAACAAAGAAAAGATGATGGACAGAGAAACAAAGGAAGGGAGAAAGAAAGGATAGACGGAAGGCAAAGTGGAGAGCAAAGAAGAACGACACTGACCATGGAGCAGCAGTACGCGTTGGGGTTGAAGTCGCTGCCGAGTGCAACAATAACTCCAGCTTCCAACATGTCCCTGGCTCTGGGCTGAGGGAGCCTAAACACACACAGGCATCATTACACACCACAGACATAAAGAGTGTGTGTCTGTGTGTGTGACAGTACCGGAGAATGTAAGCCGTAGTTGGTAGAAGGACCGCAGCAGTTCTTGATTTTTCCATGGCAGCAATCCCCTCGTCTGTCACCTCCTCCAGGTGACTGATGGCTAAAGCTCCGAGGTCGGCTCCCAACTGACGCACACGTACACTCACGTTAACATCATTCTAATGCACACAGATTCTTGTAGAATAGTACTGAAACAATGTCATCCAAGTCATTTATCAAGCAAAATCAAATTGTCTAACATGTAAAATTTAGAAATCCTCCCATATTATAGACCAAACAACTAATTGAATGCAGTCAGAGACTTTCTGCAACCAAAATAGAGCTAAAAGGAGGCTGAGCCCCCTTCACCCTAATGTGGACTTCACTGCCCCAGGTGTTCAAACATGGTTACTACAGCTTGAGTGATACCTGAGCAGAGTTCATAGGATGTAGCTCATCTCCGTGGAAGTTGATGTTGAGGCCCATGTCTCTGCCAGCCTTCAGGATGGAGCGAGTCGAGCTGAGGTCGAACACCCCCTGCTCACAGAACACGTCGATGTTGTCTACTTTGAGAGTCCCTGCATTCATCTGCTCCTTCAGACGAGGCAGCTGAACCTGCAGGATGTTCTCTGTGGCTTCTGCAACAGTCTTTCCTCTGTACAAAAGACAGGAATCACAGTTAGAGTATTATTTTCAGGATGGGATGTCAAAGTAGAGAACTGTGGGTACAGTTCATACTTGGGCACCGCGTGGGCTCCGCAGTAGGTTGAGGAGATGTTGATGGGTAGTGTGCGCCTGGCTTCTTCGATCACCTCCAGCATCTTCAGCTCGGTGTGGAGCTCCAGCCCGTAGCCGCTCTTACACTCCACCAGGGTGGTACCGGCTCGCTGCATCCGAACCAACCTGCTGCTCAGCGAGGCGAGGAGGTCCGAGGAAGTGGCAGCCCGAGTGTGCTCCACCGTGAAGTGGATCCCTCCACCGGCCCGGTGCACGTCCATGTAGGTGGCACCTGCCAGCTGTAAGAATGAAGAAATCAAATCATCAAATGTTCAGATGAGGTTGCAAAACTGCTGCTCTTGTCTGGTTATTATTTATTTACCTTCATTGCAAATTCATGCACCCTGTCACCAGCCCAAACAGGATGGGTGTGGGCATCGACCAACCCTGAAACGAGGTTTTGGTTAAAATGCTTTGGATGGTATGTAATTGCATAAAGAGTCTTGGTAATCGTGGCTGATACTCACCAGGCAGGACGCACATTCCTGTTGCATCAATCACTTTATCGAACGTTGGTTCTGGATACTGAGCTCTGATGGTTTCAACAGGCCCCACAGCTTTAATCAAACCATCTCTGAACAAAGATAGCAGTTACTTAAAAGACATAGAAGACATTATTGAATTTCTGTGAATAGATTCCTCTAAATTTTACACACTGCTTCTTTAAAACCATCAAGAGGAGCAGGTAGAGGTGTCAGTAGCTACAGGAACGTTACCAGTTTGACTAAACTTCTTTAAAGGAAAAATGATTTATTGTGAACTTATTTTACATTTGTACTTTACACTGCGAACCTCTTCTTCTACCAGGTGGTTAATCACTAATAATACATCATATTTTATTGGTGAATTATAATTTGCAATAAGAATCTAAATCTGTCAAACCAGCTAGAACTGTGAAATAAATGTAGTGGAGTAAAAGTAAAATGAAAAGAAAATATACTTACCACCTCTGTGGTGGAGTAAAACTAACTTGCCTCAAAATTCTACTCAAGTAGTGTTTGAATAAATGCACTGGAACTTAGAGTCAGATCTTGGAGTTGGACTGGTTCTGTTTGTATGTTCATACTTGAAACATTTGCTAATTTTTTTGCTTAGTTTGCTTGTTTTTAATTTTACCTTATGAAGTAGTTTGTTGCTTTTTGGTATGAAATGTGTTATATACATGTATTACATTTAAATAAATGACTGAGTGTTGTCTCAGTTTCTTATCCTCTCAGTGCCTGCTTTTTTGGGGGATGTGTACTGACTCACTACTGCCCCCAGAACTATGTCCTAAGTGCAGCAGTACAATTCCTCAGGCTTCTAGACAAACCTGAAGATCAGATATTAGTGTGCTAACAATCTCTGGGAGAAAAAAATTATGCAAGCTGCATCAAATGTCTAATTAAACCATCACAATTTAACAAAAGTGTGCTTGTTGTAATTTGATTTTTTTGTTTGACTATCAGATTACGACCATCTGTACATCTTTAGATTGTCACATAATTTAACACATCTATTGTTATGTCTTTGACTCAAATTTAACCATCTTAACTCTTATATTGTTCTTTAGAGAACCTACCTCCCTATTACCACGCTCGCATTTTCAATCACACACAGATTTTGCATCCCATGTCTGGTCAGGTATTTCTCTCCATTCCTGCAGATCAGAACCACCTGTTTGGCATTTTTCACCAGTAGTTTGTAATTGTTGGACATTTTGATGCATTCAAAGAAGAGACACTTTCTGCAGAGTGACTGGCTTGGAGGACAGACAAATATTTGAGTTTAAAGTGCACAGACAGGGGCGGTCCTTCTGCCAGAGGCACCAGAGACAACCATTTACCTAGCAAGTGAATGTTTACATGGAAAAATTCCCACAAGAATCAGGTTTAAGAAAGGGTACAATAATCACTTTATTGTGTGTATAACAATGTCACAACATACATTGGACTCACATAGTGAAAAAAAAAAATGCTCCAAAACTAATCCAAAGCCAAAGCAATCATTTGTTTCACAAGGTGAAAACATACACTCACAAACATGCACACACCTTAATTCAACTACGAGGTACAATCACACTCAGACAGAACATCGGGCTTTGTCCTCTTTTGCGGCATCACTCCCTCATTTCTCCGTCTTCCTCCTCTTCTTCTACACCTCTGATGTACAAAACGTTATTGCACCTGTGGGCAGAAACAAGCTTTTAGCACACAGTGCTAACTGTGAAGACTGGCTGCAGGAAAAAAGACAGGATGTGCCAAATGTGTCAATCATCTAGGGCTCCTTTGTTTCCAACACTGACTTCTTAGAAAAACGAGATGTCAATTATTAACAAAGGATAGTTAGGCAGTTACAAATTTTAAGACTTGAGGCCATAAAAACAATAATTTCTATATTGTTTAGCCAAAAACAATTCAGAATCGCAATCTGATCCTGCATGTGAGCAGCCAGAGTTCACTGTACTGCTGCGTATCTAGACTTGTTGAGTAATGCTTTCCTGGCCGGGTCTCTTAAAAACCTCCCTCTCACTCTACATACGCTTACTGAATCGCAGTAAATGTAACATTAATTAAAAGAAACCTCTACTGGGCTACTTGTGGAAAAAGATGAAAAGTTTTAAATTTACAACATACCTGATAAGCACCTCCCCAAGATGACCTGCCAATGCTCCATCAACATACTCTTCTGTGTTTGCCAGCTATTAGGAAATCAGGAAATCAAGTATAGAGAGATTAAAATGCCACCCACAAAGTTGTATCTGCACCGTTAAATCAAATTGAGCAACAGAGACATCCTCAAAAGGACGAAGTTGAATACTTGTTTACACCGGCGTAACATTTGTACAGCTTGGGATAAAAAAAATGGCAAGAAATTCCTGCAGAGCAAGAGACGCTGGCAGCTGGAAGATTTACGTAAAGTCAACGAAAAATTAAATTGTGGTTGAAAGCATGAAAAAACCACAGACCCCTGTGGTTTATTTTCCACAAACTTTGTCAAAAGATGAACAGATTTTGGTGTACAAGTGATCATAAAGCAGGTCACACTAAAATACAATTTATTTTGTTTCAATTTGCAGTATACTCACCTGCACTCTAAGACAAACTGATATACCATTAAGCTCAAGACGTGATGTTCGTGCAAGAGTAAAATCCACAAATACATATATATGTTCTCCAGATGTTTTTGCGTGACATCACGACACATTTTAACAGATAACATGTGGTCCAGTCTGTGACCGTGTCAGGTGGGAGTGAGCAAATCTTTCGTCAAAAAGTGTGCAAGTCAAAAACAGGTCCAAAAAAAAAAGTATCTAACCTGCATATTCATGTATCCATCAACAGACACCAGGTAGCCCTTATACTCCATACCCCACTTCAGCTTCACCATCACTGGCTTGCCTGTCAGGCCGTTCAGGAAAGGCTTTGGATTCAGAGGTAAACTCTGTGGAGGAGGAAGATGAGGCAGGTTAGTATCCACACACACTTTACTGTGTTACTATGTGGCTACGTGAGACAACTTCATAACCCAGATTACTATTTTCTATGACTTACCCGTCCTTTAAATAGTAATGTTAATGTCAGATTTAGGTAAAAGTCAGAAGAGGTGTAATGATTCTCCAAATCCATAGTTCAGTTCAGTTATGGAAACTTTACAATCATGGAATTGCATATCACTTTCCATCTTTGTATCACTGTTTCTGTCTTGACTTTATAAACATTACATCTATAAAAATCTGCATGTTATAAATGAAAACCTGTATCAACTGACTTTTTCTGGCATGTTATTATACCAAGAATTAAACTGCACGATATTATATCAGTAAGTTTTTTTTTTAAATATGCTTTGAACTTAACAAGCCTCCCCTAAAGAAAGTGTGTTTTGATGTGGTAAAGATAAGTTATTTTACAAACACTGGTACCAATTGTTCGACTCCCGGTACCCCAAACAAGCAACAACGACTTAACGTGTAGAAACAAAGTTATAATTTCCGATAATAGTTATAACTTCACCGATAAACACATATTGTCTAAAGTAAATGATTTTTGAATGGAGTCTGGTGTGACTCCCCAAAGAAAGCGGACCGAACTCCGACAAAAGCCAGCACATTTTCAGGTTAAATAAAATGCTACAATTAGCCCATATAATCATTGTCTGTTTAAGTAAATAATTAATATTCACATTATTGCGTGCGTGTCTACAAATAAAGATTTCATTCATTCAGTCGAAGTTATGAATGAGAAGCTAACACAGCTAATGCTAACTAGCGAATAAGCTACTGTCATTGCTCAGTGCTAACAAAAAACGCTACTTCAGACAATTTAGAAGAGTTAGAAGCAATCGCTTAAAACTCATACTTACCATTGTCTTATATTAAATATGTATTTAACTCTACAAACTGGATGTTTCTTATATTTTCGTCACAATAACGTTTGCAGCTCACAAACGCAGCGCACGCTTTACCGCCGAACAGGAAGTACAGCACTCTGACCTCTGACGACACTTCCTGTTTCTACTCGCTGCCGCCTGGTGGTCGGAGGTTCACACTGCAACGTCACACAACAAAAATCTCCTGTTGTTGCTCATTTATCTGTTTAAGATGTGCCCATATGTACAGTGGGAGCATGATTTTGTGTGTTTGAAAGATAACCATGGTCCTATATACAACTTATTATGCAATGTGGAAACTTGACTATATTCCCAAGATGAGAATCTTCACAGACAAGATGTGTAAAAAAAATGTACATAAAAACAGAAAAAATTGAAAATGATTTTTATACCATTTAAAAACTATGTTTGATTGCAAATAGTACGGAGACAACTGCAAAAACACCTGGTGGACAATTGCATAACTAATTAAGTTTATTGGCAACAGGTCAGAATCATGATTGGGTATAAAAGATCACCCCAGAGACATTTCCTGAAATAAAGATATGGCGAGTGAAATATTTCTCCACGTAACATTGAAGAGAATGCAAATCAGAACTCTATCATGCAAAGAAAAAACAATACACAGTTAATACACCTGTACCTGTGTGAGCTAAATATGAAAAGAAATCCTGCAGAAAACCAGAATGCATCCAGCATCTAGTCAGCAGCTTTAAATGTCTTTGAGTTAGTAGCACTTCCACCAAAGAGACATTTTCCTTTGAAACCCCTCAGATGGTTTCATTTAGGTTAATTGTTTGAAGCCCAAACAGGTTTAATTATCCAATATTTTACAACGAGCAAAGATTAGAAACAAAGCAAAGAAAGATTAGATAAGTCTTTCCTGCCCAATTATGATAAAGACCCCTTAGATTTCAGATTTGTCTTGTGATCCTTACAGGGGGGGGCCCTCGTGAGGAAATGCTGTGTGGGATGTGTGAAAAGGTACTCGTACCATCTTTAAATGTTTGTTTTGTTGTACTAAGCTTTTAGAAGCATGTGGTGTTTTACTTCACACTGTGAAATGTAAAGTCAACATTGTACAACAGGGTTTAGTTTATTTTTATTATCACCAACGAGTAAGTGCTGTAACAACGACAGATAGATGGTAGCGAAAACGCTGGCCTGTTGAGGAGGAGAAAAAAGTGAAATGATTGTCATATTTGGGTCGTGGTAGCTCTCTGTCTGGGCAGCTGTTTTTCTCCAGGCACAAACAGTCTGAAGATTTCACTCACGTCTCTGCGCTGAAGCGTTCAACTGTTACTAAAGCAGCAACAAGTTCAAACGTGATACGCGCTGAATAAAACTAACATCTGACTTCCTTCAGTCGCACGGTAGAATCTTCTGGGTTCTGTCAGGAGACGCCTCTGAAAATGTTTAAAACACCCCCGTCCTTCCATCAGTTAGCCTATTTTTCTTCCCTCTCTGTTTTTGAGTTGTCCTCCGTGTAATTAACCAATCCATCAGTCACAGTGTCAGTTATGGCACCATGACAGTGTCTTCTGGGTGTAAGGTGAAAATGGGGGCAGGACCAGAGGGGCGACAACAACCACAAAGAGACACAAAACGACCACAGAAGAAACATTAACCACTGAGGGACACACATTTACACCAGAAAGACACAAAAACTCATATAAAAAGATGCAGAATGACAACAAACATAGCTTCTTTCTCTCAGTAGTCTTTGAATCGCATCGCGGCTGTTTTCTCTTTGTTGCATTTCATTGCAGCCGTGTTGCTTCACTTTGTGTCTTTGTTTTGTGTTTGCATGCATCTGTGGTTATTTTTGCACCTCCTTGTGCTCATTTTGTATTTCTCTGTCGTTGTGTTGCTTCACTTCGTATTGGTTCTGGCCTCTCTCGACTCATTTTCCATCTCGTCGTGGTCGTTCTGCTTCTCTGCGTGGTTGCTTGTGTCTCTTTGTGTCTTTGTTTTGCGTCTCTTTTGTGTTTTGCATGGGTCTGTGGTTGTTTTGTGTCTCTTTGCAGTTGTGTGACTTTCCAACTAGAAACGTTAGCAGTCATTTCGAACAGAGGGTCTGGCACAGGAGCCCCCAGGCCCCATGGGACGTTGGGCCTGAGTCCAGTCGGCCTGTTCAGTAGTCCATTCATGGAAACAAGTGGTTTAAACCACTGAGAAGGATCCAAAGTCTTTTTCCTCAGAAAGAATAGAACCAGCAACTGAACCAGGGCAGAACAAAGTGAACAGGTGAGATAGTTTCTTTTTGCTCAGTGCTTATTGGACACGGGGCAGGTGCTCAGAAAGCGGGTCACGGTCCGATTGCACAGCAGACAGTGAAGCCAAAGTCACGCTGTGTTCAGTGGAGCTTAACCCAAATGGACCAGAGTGGAAAGAACAGTTTTCCTCCATCAGCTTCCTACCAGAAATACTGTACCATTACTGGGAGGGGGGGCACACACTACACCGCGCCCCCTGTCTCAGACCTGTCGCTCAGGCCGGAACACAAGCTGAAGTTTATTTGTCAAATCTGAACCTTCATCGTGCCCCTCTCTGCTTCTTCTGAGCTGTCGAGGAGCCGTCGTTGTGAACAGTCGTGTGGAGAAGCTGAATTTAAAAGCTCACGGTTTATTGGCTGGTTTTCTATGAACACCAACAATGTTGTCAACAAAGGCTGCAGCCGGGTTCAGCGAAGCAACCAATCAGTGGAAATCAAAGTGCAGCATCACTTTGTGTGTGTGTGTGTGTGTGTGTGTGTCTGTGCACATTTCTCCATCCAAAGCCAATTAGTCAGAAATGTGGACATGAGCGACCCTGTGGTCTGTACAGGAAGGACCCTCCTGTCCTGTCATGGACCCTTGGACCTGCATGATACTGGACCCTCCATGCTTCATGATACTTTATAGATTTACTCTCAGAAGGAGAAATGTGCTGATTATGAGCTTATTATGTACAGAAGAGGATATTAAAGAAAAAAAACTTTGGCAATATAGTGTGGAGTAAAGGTTTTGTAATGTATTATATCTGTATTAATAATCTGTATCTGCAAAATAACTAATAAGTAAAGGTTTCAAATAAGGAATAAAACGAGCAGTATAAACCCAGAGAAAATCGATTTATTCTTCTTTATAAATGCAATAAATGCTCTTAGTTAGCTAAGGAGCCCCTGATATGGAAGATAAAAGTTCAGATCTTTATCCTTTAAAGTCAGAACTCAAATGTTTTTTTTCACGGTGACCCTAATCCTCTTCTGTACCCTGGTGTGAGGGCCTCGTTGAGGCTCCCTCCACCCTCCACGGCAGCGCTGCACTAAACTGTAAATGTTCCTTTAAGTGGCAGCGGGGCCGAGCTGAGCTGCGGCGGAGAGGCGGAGCTGCTGCGCGGCGCTGTCACTCCGCAGCATCACGGTGTCTGAGCGACTCTTTAGAAATAGACCTGCGGGCAGAAGCCTCACACTGCGGGAACATGAAGCACGCTGCAGGTCCGCAAGCAGCAGACGAGCCCGGTAGACGCGTTCCCTCCTCCTCCTCCTCCTCTTCCTCTTCCTCCTCCTCCTCCTCCGCGGCTCTCTGGCTCTCTCAGCGGGACATCACACACCGTCCGGGATCATGCTGTTTCCCCCTCCGGCTGAGTTTCATGGCGTTATTGGTTCGCTGCTGAGTGAAAGAGAAAGTCCACACTGGATTTGAACCTGCGCACTTTGCCATCGTGGATGAATCTTTTCAGACTTCATGCGTAAAGTTTTCTCATATTTTGGATTATCCGTGCAATAAGGAGTGATGTGGGTTTTCTTTGTAATCAGTCTGACCTTGTTGTCAGAGGCAGGTAAGTGTCTCTTTATTTTTATTTCTTATTGTCAGTCAGACACAAGCTCAGAGAAAAGTCCAGAAGTCGCTTGGGTGTTTATGTGAATTAACTCCTGAGTGAAGCAGCTTTTGCTTTGAATTTCTGAAACCTGAGTTTACTGTAAGATAATAAAGAAGACGACCAGCTTCCAGCTTCCACAGTCACCTCCTGAAAAACAGAACAATAGATGACATGTCTGGCAGTCCTTGTTGTTCACTTTCACTGCTTTTTACAGGGAGTTTGGTTTAAAACAACACCACTCGTGTCCAAATCAGGGGTCTTCAACTTACTGTAACACGACTTTGCTCCTTTACTTACTAATTTATTCTCAGTTAATCATCACAATGAGGGAAAGAATTTAAATGATACCATGTGAAGGTCTTCCTCCCATGACCTCCCCACCTACAGACAGTTATGTAAATAAACACGGACTGCAGAATAACTAAAAAGGAAAAGATTCTCCAGCAACAATAAAAGGATGAATTAATTCAGCCTGGATGGTTTGATATGATAGATGTGTGAGGCCCTTCAAGTCTAAGATAATAAATCCACTTTGGAAGATGACACTGTGGCCCCTCAGGGGGCTGCAAAGCGTCTGGAAGGCGTCTGAATGCTGCCAAACTTTATCTGTGTCAGAGTCCACGCTGGCTGCAGTCTGTGGCGGACAGGTGCACAATGCCTCTATTATCCCTTTTGCATAACATTTCCGATCGAGGTAAATCACTTGACTTGTGTACACAGACACACGCACACGCACACACACACAGACACACACTGAGTCACTCTGCTCCTCAGCCTCAGCCTCAGCGCCTCTCATGCACACTCACTACTGTGACTACAGTTGTGTCTCTTTCCTCTGGAGAGTGAGCAAAACACCCCCAAACCTGTGTGGAAAGCAAGATTACATTTCTCTGCCATTCAGTGGTGACTAACAAGACATTTTTTATTGGTTAATGTGGTAAATTATTAGACACGAATTACAGAATTATCAGCTCCGAGTGAAAGAGTCGTTCAAAATGTTCTTTTATTGTCACTTTTGGTTTGCACTGGTCCTTAAAAAAGGGTTTTGCAGTGTGTTAATTTCATGTTTGTAGATGCTCAGGTGTCTGTGTATTAGCCAGAGTAGCAGAGGGATGAGGAGACTGAAACCTCACTGACTCGTATCTGAAAACTTGGATAAACAAAACAAATCTGTCTGCATGATTAAACAACACTTAGTTAGTTATTTGAGTGGACTGAGCCTTTAAGCTGAGGTTTTCACACTTGTTATCTTGTGTTTTGACGTCAGCACAGATTCCCTTAACATCAACATGTTTTTTTCTCTCCACCCGTCCAGGTCTGTCCATGGAGATGTTTCGCGCAGGCGTGGCCCCTCGCTGTGAGAGCCGAGCCTGCAACCCCCGCATGGGTAACTTAGTCCTGGGTCGCCGGGTCCTGACGCAGACCGTCTGCGGCAACAACCGCACAGAGCTCTACTGCTCCTACTCTGACCCCGACGCCAACCTGGCCTGCAGCGCCGCCAAATGCGCCAAGTGCAACGCCGCCCTGCCTCTCCTTTCCCACCTGGCCGGGGCCATGTCCGACTCCTCCTTCCGTCACCCCAACACCTGGTGGCAGTCAGCCGAGGGCGTGGAGTCGGAGACGGTGCAGCTGGACCTGGAGACCGAGTTCTACTTCACACACCTCATCATTGTGTTTCGCTCGCCGAGGCCCGCTGCCATGACCCTGGAGCGCTCGCAGGACTCTGGGCGAACGTGGAAGATGCTGCAGTACTACGCCAGCAACTGCAGCACCGCCTTCGGGCTGGATGAGGGGAAGGCAGGAGCCGGACGTGACGGGGCCACTTGCACCTCAAAATACTCGGGGGCTTCTCCCTGCCACCGTGGAGAGGTGAGAAGGAAGCTCTGGTGTCTGATGCACCTATGACATGTTAAACACAAACCCGGGTTAAGTCGAGACAAGTTTATTTATGACACATTCATCTCAGAGAGCTTTACACTCCATGCCGTACACAGCACTCTCAGGTCTTAGACTTAATCGTGTCGTCTTTATTAAAACAACATGACACGACTAAGTTTGATACTCCAGTTGCTCTTCTTCTGGTGTGTTCCTAAGAGAGCAGCGGCCCAAGGTGTGGTTCATACACAAGTTTATTATTAAAACGCACCTTTCTGTAACCACAGCTGTCACCAAATCAATCAGGGGGGAAATCTTTACGGACTAAGATCGAAAGTGAGAAAACACAGAAAGAGGGAAGAAGAGTACGTGACTATAAATAAAAAACATATCTGATGTAACTGAATATGATCTGCTTTTCATTTTCCAGGCTTTACTTTCTGGATCAAGCTTCGAATAACAAATTCGTATGACGTTTTGGTTGAATTCCCAGATTTGCTCTCAGCCCAAACACAGTCAGATCACACGAACAGCAGGTTAACGCAGGTGGAAAGAAGAGCAGATCCGCATCTGCAGCAAACCGCTGGAGGCGCTGACGGAGAGCGCTTCCTGCTCACTAGGCAGATTTTTTTATTTGATGTGCGAACACTATCAAATAGGCCGTATTTGCTTTTCTGTAAATTGAAGTGCAGCTTCTCCTCATTGTTAAACCTCCTGCTTGAACAAGTCTCCTTCTGCTCTAAATCACGCAACATGCAGGAGTCATACGGCCCAGGCTTGGTTAGCAGAATGAAAGCAGAGAGCAAGCAGCCAGGTGGGGGAAGCTCTGCGAGTGTGAGTATGTGCATGAGTGAGTGTTCAGTAGGCGTACTTTGACTGTAGCACGAGAGGGCTTCCTGAACTCCATTGATGTGTAATTGAAACAGTGTGTGTCGGGAGCTGCTCTGCAGATGTGTGTGGAGGCGCAGGCCGAGCGTGATGCTGCTCGGGGCTCCCCGCAGCGCTCTGATACGCAGTGCGTGTTTATTGGCCCTCCCTGCTGAAGTATTTCTTACAGCTGTTACGGCCTTATTGTGTGTCTTTTTATAGTCCTGCTGGGTTTATGAGTCTTAGAGCTTCACTAAACTCCGTAAAAGTACTGTACAGTGTTTTTACCTTTTGTGCATGAAGGTGTGAAAACTCCTGTTCTACAGCTTCGTTCCATTTTAAGTCTGAGTCTGTGCTTCACATTAGCTTCAGCCACCTGTGCTCGGAGCACGACCTCCGCCCTCTGACTCCTCCACTGATGACCCGGAGGTTAAAAGAGGTCAAGTAGCAGACCTGCTGCTGCAGCTGCTCTTCAGCTGCATGTTTTCTCCTTAATTATTTTATAATTGCACTTTCACACATTCTTGCCACCAGTTCCACTCCCTGAATGTTTTCCAGCGCTTTCAGCACTGAAGGGACTGGAGCGGCTCAGTACGGCTGACAGTGCGTCTGCATTTTGAAGGCGTTCTTTTCTACTTTTGCTTGACGAAATGTCCTTCTTTCTGTGTTTATGATCTTGTTCCCACCCCAGTGCGGACAAGACTATTCTTGCATTTTGTGATCCAGTCTGTATGAAACGAAACCGAACCAAGAGGATGAACTATTATTAAAACATGATGTCATAAAGGAGGTTATCCTCAGAGCCAGATAAATATTCAGTCATCTCACCACATCAACAATATATATTCAGATATTAAAGCAAAGTACATAAAAGAAGCGTCACCTGACTGATTTAAAGTTCGTGTGCATGTATGTGTGATTCTTTATGCTGTGTTGAAGCATGTTGGGCAGCATGTGAGTGTCTGGGGTTGGCGGGGGGTGGTTGAAGGAGGGGGGAGCGATTAAAGCCAGCAGGTTTTCTCAGTTTTCTTTCTTCCTTTCTGTTCTTTCCCCCAAAAAACATAAAAAACATGTCATCTCTTCTGCTGAAAGCTTTTCATGTTCACCTGCAGTGGTGGGAATGCGTTGCGTGTCCGTGTGTGTCCGTGTGTCCGTGTGTGTGTCAGTGTACGCCAGACTCCTTGTCTTATTTATGAGGTCAGCTGGGCTGGAAGAATGTGGGTGTTTGTTATAGAGACTGACCTCCTTAGGGAAGAGAGTGAAGCAGACCAGCCTACACACACACACACACACACACACACACATTTTCCCTCTCTTTTCCACAGTTCCTCGAGCGCACACACACTTGTCCATGCCCTTCCAGACAAACACATACAGTCGGCTTTCCGTCTGTCTGCTGGGAAAGGAAGTGCTGTTGCTCTGATAGATGTTGGTACTGTTGGCTAGACACCCATCCCCCCTCTCTGTTTCCCCCTCTGTCTTTCTCCTTCCATCAATGCCCATTGTGCATGTTTACCAGATTACAGTCCACAGTGCTTTGATGGAATTAGGCCTGTTAAAGACAGACTTACTTTAGTTTTCTGCCTGAAACAGGAAGAGAGATTATGAGTAGACACACTGACCACCGTGAACCCACTGCCTCAGGCCTTAGATAGACGAAATAAAATGTGGATAATTTGGCCTTGAGTTTGCTGCAGGTACAACATACACATTCATTTTCTGTTGCCCTCATAATGACACTAACACGGAGCAAAGTTTCTCCTGCATTAAATGCAAAGCTGTGTCAGTGAATTCTCTGTCTTAAAACCTGCACACATGTCTTCCAGTAGACGTCTTATTTCCAACGTCTAGCACCTGCATTGCAAACGTTTCACCAACTGTACATGAGCAGAATAGTGTGAAACATTTAGAAATGGATATTGCATAAACTAATTTCCACCAAGATATTATGTTCCCATGCATTCAAAAATATTTTTCTCTGCTGCTACAAGATCCAGCTTAATTTACAGTAAACAGGGTCCTGTTGGGACAAGCACAGCTCACGAAATGCTTCGTGTAATGAAAAGTGAGGAGAATAAGGGCAAATAAATGACTGAATGTGCATCATAGTCCATCAACCGTTAAACATCAAAGCATTGGAGCTAAAAAACTAAAACAAGTTTTAGATCTTTATTATGACTTTTATCATTTATAATATTAAATATGAACAAAGGTAAATTCTTAGTTAGTTAAAGAAATTAGTCTTCATTTCTCCGCTCCGTACAGTACACGCAGTAACATAAACAGCAGTGTCATCAGCATATATGCAGACACTAATATTTAGTTTCCACATTCACAGGAATCTATGAGGCGTGACTGTGTAGTAAAAGCTCCAAGAGGCCCCTTGTGGAATTTCTGTTGCGTAAATTAATCCATGACACTGACGTGTTGTTGTCAGTGTGGGTCTGTGCACATGCCACTGTGGTTGTGTGTGTGTCCGTGTTGGTGTTGCTGTGGTGTTGCAGGCCTTTTGTCCTGCCATGAGTTATTTGAAGCTGCATCTCCGTCCCCGTCTTTGTCTGGCGCTGCTCTTCGTGCTCTCCCGCGGACCGGCGCCCCTCATCCTATTTGTCGTGTTCTCTTAATTGCGGACCACAATGCTGTGACCCCGTGACCTTTTAACACAACAGGGAAATTAATAGTGCTCCTCCCATCGTACTCTCGGCCAGTCACCCAGTCAATGGGGGAGCCGCATGGGGGCTTTGCTTCCATCTCAACCAACACTCGCGCGCGCACACACACACTACGCATCCAATGATATCAGTGACTGCTTGCCAGAGACAACAACACACATTCTGGTAAGGAGACACACTGCAAACACACACGTTTCTTTCACAGCGAGAGCTGCGGCAGACACCAACTTTTTCACCCTGACAACAGCAGCGGAGTTGGTTGCTAGTGGCAGCAGTTGCCATGGCGACAGCAGCCCATAAAGGGATCTTCAGTTTGAAGGATGTCCGGGGACCAGACAGGGGAAAGAGAGAGAGAGAGGCGGAGTAAAGGGGGGAGAGAGGGTGAAATGTTGGGTGCACTCTTATAAGGACACCCAGCACCCTTGTGGTCGTGTGAGGACAGAGCCTCTGACCTCTCAGGGTGTAAGGTCAAAGTTTAGTGCACAAATAATAACAAAACAAAGCCTCGATACCATGAAAGATGTAAAGACATGAGTAATGCTGGTGATTGTACCACTGAACACAAGACATACAGCAAAACCCGTATTAATTATGTTATTTTAAATTCAAATTAACATGAACACTCTTCCTCTGTTTGGTCAACAGGTGATCTACCGAGCCCTCCCAAAGTGGGAGTCTTTGGATCCATTTGGAGTAGAGGGCCAGCAGCAGCTGAAGGTGACCAACATCCGGATTCGGCTGCTGCAGCACCAGTCGTGTCCCTGCGAGGCCAAAGACCTTGCCTCCGCACACGAAGCACGTCCGACACGCCACTTCGCCGTCTATGACCTGATAGTGAAGGGAAGCTGCTCCTGTAACGGGCACGCTGAGCAGTGTGTTCCTGCACCAGGATACCTGCCCATTAGAGACCGCACCAACCATGTGGTAAGAGAGGAGCACTGGGTGTATCCACATACATTCTTGCACATAAAAATGAGGCAACACAACAGTCAGTCAAAGTAGCCCCTTAATGTCAGCTTGGTGTGCAATCCCACAATGCAACGTGTTGCGTTTTACAGAGGCAGAAATTACAGTCGTCAGACAGTACAATTTCGGTGTTGATGCAAAATGACAATTAAACAACTTAAATGCTGTAACTGATAATACTGTGCCCCCTTTGTGTCTCTGCTTTGTTTAAAAATGTTGGCATCTCTTTCCGTCCTTCGCTTGTTTCGACATTTATCATGAAGTAATCACACCCCATGGACAGGAAATCAAGATTTTATTTCTTGATATTTTCAAACTAAATGGCTCGTTCAGTTTGTCTTGGCAGCAGATTTTCTCTTCTGCTCCCTCTGTTTTATATGATATTAATGATGGTGCTGATGTGTGTGTGTTGATAAAGGTGTGAAGAGACTGATGTTTTTTGCCGGGCTTCTATCACGGGCATCTCCACAAACAGAACTCCAGTGTCTTTCACAACTTACGTCCACGTCTAACTGATAGTGATGTAAAGAGTTAGAAAAAATCCGACTCTGTGCAAGAAGTCAAACAAGTGTTTTTTGCGAAAAGGTTGAACTATTCCTTTAATGAATTTAGCATGTTAACAAGTGGACTTGATATGCCACAACATGTCAACTAAATAAAGCAATTAGAGCTCCTGATAATGATTATTATGACATTCACTGTTAATGCTTAGCATCTTTTGTTCACCTCTTATCGTCTCTCTGTTTGTTCAGTCAGTCGTTTAGTGGCAACGCCCAACACAACTCCCCACAGCCCAGATACTGCACCTGGAAAACAACCAAAGTGCTGATTTCCTATCCTGACACAGTATGAAACTGATAAAATGTTCAAGGCGATTCATGTGTTTTCTTTGCTGGTACCAGCGGTTTTCTAATGGTGGTGATTTATTGGACAGTAAATCTTTAAATCTGACTAATTTCATGCCCTCTGCTGAGGGTTTTCATGAGGATTTCCTTCTTCTGAGGGTAGAAAATCCTCTGAAACAGTGTTTAAACCACAGGACTGTAAAACTCTCCTCTGCACATCTGGACAATGATAATGATAATGAATCATTTTAAAGCTTAACTTACGTGGAATATGAAACCAACCCATCGTACCCAGGACCTGCTGAGGTCATCGGAGCCATGCAGGAGCGCTCGGTAAACACACATAGGTTAGAAAACGGCCTTTTCCCGCCTATCAGCAGTTTGTTTTTCTGTTGTCTGTTTCGATTCGGAGCTGTTGTTTCTGGCAAAACCCAAACAAGCAGCACAAGACGGGAGATGAGGACTGAGATTACTGATCAGTCAGGGAAGGGAGAGGAAGGGTGTGTGGGGGGGGGGGGGGGGGTACCACCCCGGGGGGTCTTTGTA
>JAUYWH010000015.1:13429390-13512114 GCA_034779795.1 Ctenopoma multispine | reverse complement strand
TATCTATCTATCTATCTATCTATCTATCTATCTATCTATCTATCTATCTATCTATCTATCTATCTATCTATCTCTATATTTGCTTAACTTTTTACATTTACTGTAAGCTGAGCCTCTGTATAAAGATTGTGAGTGTTTCAAAAGTCATAATTCAAAGTATATGATTTTTGGAACATCTTTGAATTTTTATCCCAAGAGGAGAAAATTATTATATTTTTTATTAATCTGAGATTTATCATAGGCTTTTATAATGCAACATTGATTTTATGACATCGAGAAATTAATGGAACAGCCCTAAAAGATAACCATTACGCCAACTTCGAAGATCTTACAAATGAAACTGTATATGTTCATCACTTTATTTAGTCATTATCTCGCAGCTCCAAGTGAAATAAGGAGAATAATTAGATTAAATAAGGGAATGCAGACTGGAAGAAGCTACCCCAAATTGTAGTTGCTTTCCCCAAATCCTCTTCGGCCTGAGTGGAGGGACTACTTTCTGCTAATCCTGCAGTTTTTGCAGTTTACTGACAAGATCAAACTAGGATTTTTTTTCCCTCCTCTCATCAGCTTTAGCTTACATGTCATGCTGAATACCAGGGCTTGTTACTCAGTCCCTGTGAGATGAAGACTCATGGTAATTCCCATTGATTTTGTGTGCTGGCAGAAAGACAAATACACACACGCGCACACACACAGATACAGGGGAAGCCCTTAAAATCCCCATTGATTCAATAGGCTGAGAGCTCTCCAGCTTGTTTTCATTATGGACGTAATGTTGGACTTTGTTCATCTTTCGTTGCCTCTGCAAGACCAGAGGTGTCAAGGTGGATCCCGTCTTTTTACTTTTTTCCCACATTAGTCGGTTTGAATCCAGGTTCTGCTTCTTTGAAGCGTTAGTCTCTTCCTATCTACTCCTCCCTTCTTCTTTCTCCCTCACAACATCTAGCGCTGTGAAGGATAGAGACAACTGGTTGAGGTTTTTGGAGGAATTTCCTGCTGGAATGGATCGTAGAAGAACTGCGCTCCACTATCTGAGTGTATAAATGGCTTCCTTTACATCACGAAGTGGTGGTGTTGTGGATGGGAAACAACAATCTACTGTATTTTGACATTCCCAGTCACTCTTTTCTGCCTGCCATGGATGGACAGCTATAACTGTCAAAGTCATGAAGACTTGGTCAGGACAGGTGTTTAATATTAAAAACTATTGTTCAAAATACAAGATTTCTACGTAGAAAACTAACGCTACAGAAAAGAATCACATTCTCTCAGTGTGCAGTGTTAACGTACTGTACTGCGTCACTTTTTTATACCTTATTGTTCTAAACATACCCAACCTTGTGCATTTTGACATCTATTCATTATCGACCCAGGAATACCCCTGATGTTTGTGTATGTTCAGCATAATTCGTGGTTCATATTCTGTGCAAAGCCTGCCATGAAGCCTGCACCTTGTGAAGGATTGCCTCAGACTTGTGCTATTGAAAATGGTTAATCCTCTGTGGATGGATATGTAAATATGATGAAGCGTGGCTCTGTGCTGCTGGAACACTCATGATTGTTGAGGATAAACCGATGTGCATTCTGTTTGTTGTGGGTGATGGTGTGGGAGAGAGAGAGAGAGAGAGAGAGAGCGAGACGAAAAGAAATCATAAGCTTAAAGACCTGTCCCATCCTTCAAGTACATAAGAATATACGGTTTAATCCCCTTAGTGAACAGACACACAACATACACTGCACACATGAAAGCAGCAGTATTATTCCAGCATATGAAATGAAAGTGAATCCATATTATTGCCACACAGTTTTAATCTTTCTTTTCTGTGTGTTTTCATTACTGTTGAATTGAATCTGAGTGTATTATCAGTTTCGTAGAATATGAGTAGATTTCACAATTAGTGGGTAAATATTGTAGACGATGTGATTTGTGGAAGGGGGTTGTAGTGTTCATCTTTGTATCTGCAAAAGCAAGACAGAGTCAGGACGAAGCAATTTTTAGTAGGATAGATAGAATTTTTGGTAATTTAAGGGCTTTATTGGAGAATTAACAATAGAGACATGACAGACAATGAGAGGAATGAGATGTAGAATTACAGTGTAACAAAAGTTCCAGTCAAACTTACACAGTAAATTTACTGAATTACACTAAAGTACAATTTTGAGGTACATATTTATTTTATTCATTTAACCACCTGTAGCTCCAAACGCATTACGCACTTACATCGGCATAAATTGGTTAATTTCTGAGCTGCAGACGGTCACACAATACACTGTGTCTTAACTTATTAGTTACGCAAAGTTCAACCTGCTGAAGTGGCTAACGGGAGTTTTCAGTCTGGGTCAGTTGGGGTTCACAGTCAAAGATAAAATTATAAAATATATATATATATATATCATATATAAAGATTCTTTCAGATGAAGTCAAGATGCTGTTGCATATTTGTTTTTACAAGAATATGCAATTTCTGTTTTCAGCTTTGAGCCACACAGCCACAGTGTCATGTTTTCCCAAAAATGTAATCGCCTTTAACAAAAGCAAAATAACCTGAGGCCGTTACACTCGCATTCAGATCACACATCCAGTTTGACAAAGGTAGGACTGGAAGAAGAATCTGTGCCCTCTGAAAGAATAAGGCAAGTCGTTTTCTATATTTTTGTTTTGTTTGTTTATCTTCAAAACATCCCACACAAAAAAAAAAACTTTCAAAACATCAACAATAAATTGCATCCACACAATTTGTGAATCCAGAACATGGTTTAGATAGTTTTTCTTCTTTGGTTTGTGCCACAGATCTCCATTGTTGTTCAAAACTACCAATGTCTGACACACAAAAAGACATTGTTAGATGTGATGGATTCACAGGACCACACTGCCTATGGTAGACTGAGTATTTAGAAGAAGAATGTCACTACAAACACAGTAAGCAGTGGTGGTGGTGGCGACTTTGGCTGAGCCAAAAGTCACAGTACGAAACCAAATTGTTAAGAGGGAATTTGGGCAAATAATAAAACAGACAATACAATACAGTTCAGTTGATTGTTGGTTTTGTTGGTTTTCGTCTCTGTATGGGATGTTTTGTAAATAACAAAAATTAAGAAAACTCCAGAAAAAAGTTGATTATCATTGTTTTTCTCTGTTACTTTGTACAGAATGTGAAATATTCACGAAGCAAAACGATACAACACAGGAAAGTATGTCAATTTTAATAACTAGACCAACTGATATTAACCGGTTCTTTGTTTTTCTTTTGCTGTGAAAAAAATCTTTCTGATGTAAAGCTGTGGTAATTTCTGATTATTCTGAGTGAATAAAATGCAATTGAAAAGCGGGTGAGTCATCAAACATTCAGTCTATTGATATCAGAAAGCTGCCATTTGGTAGCACTTCTTAGTGAAAGCCATTGTAGAAAATGCTTATCAAGTAACAAGCACAACACTTACTTCAACATGGAAAACTTCAACATGGAATGCTAGTGCATTCACCAAAAGGAAGCTTTGTGAATATGAAAAATATGCAGTGATACTAAAAAGATTTTCATTTTTTCATACATTTTCCAAGCGTACTCATGACTCGGAGGGAGCCTGTTAAGATGATTGTAGGGAAGGGATCCCAAAAGCCCAGATATAATTTTGCAGCTTTGCATCGGGTCTTCACAGTGATTTCAGGTCTTTAAACGCTGTGCTCTATGTAGCAGTAAGCCCTGGAGAACACAGCTGAATATGTTACTTCAGTCAATTAAGGCTGGCAAAATATAATAATTTAAAAAAAGAAATACATCCACAGCTGTTTCAGAAATAGCTTTAACAGTAATGTGGGGCAGAATGAGCTGGGGTTCAGCCTAAATAACGGCAACATGTACTGGACTAATGGACGTATTCTAATTGTTCATATATATTTATTCTGCAGTAGTGCACCTGCTTTATTCGCTGATCTCCAGCCTTTCAGCATTCATATAGTATTCTGCGTGTTGTATTTCCAGCACTGTGTGTAGCCTGCCTTGTTAAACTGTACACACCGAGGGTAGTTAGAGTGCAGCAGAGCTTTGCAGACCCCTAAGCCATGGCCTGATCTCTGACATATACAGACACGGACTCCCAGCCATCTGGCCTGATGAGACAGTTGGATAGGCACATTCTCTTTCTCTCTTTGACTCTCAGTCGTGACTCAACCTCACACATACACACAGACACACGGATACAATTTACACGGTTCTGAGGGTTTCTGTCATCTATCTCAAGGGCTGCCAGAGAGCTCTGGTGGTCACAGATTGTGAGTGACCTAGCCCACAGCTATGCAGCCTCCATCAAAGCAGTACATTTAGACTCCATGTTCAAGGCCTCTGCTTCTGCTTGCAGCTTATATTATGAACAGGAGGTCAGACAGTAAGGAAAGAGTGAAGGGGACTGGAGGTAATTGGGAAATGAGCAATAAATGATGGAGGATGAAGGAAATAAAGAGGGTCTGGTTAAAGGTGTTAAGTTGATGTTGTTACTTGCTTTATCATACTTTCTTCAGTGTTCAGAGTCCAGTCCACTGTCCTCACTGCATACAACTGGGTTTAAACTGGGTTCAAATGCGGGTGAATCAGTCGGTAGGACCAGACTCTCAGTTACTCCTGGCCTCATGTTGAAGCGTCCTTGGACAAGCCACCGAAGCCCTGCAGTAGTGCCATCACATAAATGTCATCATTATACGAGTCTAAGCAGACATGCATGTAACGTGCAATCAGCATACAGCTGCGAGGCTGTAGTGTAGTTAGTTTATTAAGGTTAATTAAGAGTTGCCATGCAAGGTGCTCAGCTTGGTGTTCAGTCTGGAGATAGGGATTGTCCATCACTGGACAACTGGCACTTCCTACAACAGTGCAACATAGCTTATACTAACACCGTGTTTTACAGCAGATGGTTTTCGTGTATCTAGTGGAATTGTTTTTCACCACTAGCAGCGCCGTCAAGCAGTGGTTTTATGACCCTGTATTTTTTGCTGTGTGTGTTCTCCTAGCACGAGAAAAGGGTGACATGAGCCATATTTTTTTATGTAACGCATATTGACAGTCAGTGGCAATAAAAAATAGTAGGATGTGAATAAAAAAGGAGAAGAAAACTGCAAAGTGATGCAGTATTCAATAACGTTAAAGTAATTTGCAAATGACTATTGTATAAGAAAAGTCAGACATTGATAAACAGTATGCATTCATTAAACACTGGATAGAAACAAACAACCTTTAAATCAGGTTACAAGTAACAATGTCCTCTCCCTGACAGACAAACAGCGTAACATTTGTTGTGTAATGAGCGGTGTTACCTTCAGAGTGGAACTGCATGTATAACATGCTGCACATTTAATGACTCATATTTTATTGCACATTATTAATGAAACAACATGAGTTCTGCTGCTCTGATCAAGATCAATCAATAGATATCTACACATCTAAACTTTCACATAATGAATAATTCATGCAGCAGTGAGCTGATCGCAGATAATCAAGTTCAGATTAATCCCACACTCTCTCCCACCTCATGAGCTTCTAATAACTTTAAAATTGAAGCGCTGACATCTATCTTCAAGTCAAGTCTTCTTCCCAGACTTCTTATGATAATAACGCCCATACTACTTCCCACACATGCAGATAACTTCCCTTTCTCTCCTGGCAATGTCTCACCCTGTGTGTTGAAAATAGCTGAGGCTAGAACACAACTTTCGTAACATTGATTTGAAATTCAATCTAGACAGCTACCTTGGGGCCCTAGGCCAATTTTTAGATCTCTCTCCGATACAGATGCTGGAGGCAGCGAGGAAATGGCATCCATGGAGGGAAATAAAGAGATACAGAGTCAGAAATACACGCAAAGTGTATATTTACAAACACAGCATGCTGCAGATATCGCACACACACACACACACACACACACACACACACACACACAGCCTTGACAGCTTTTGCCAGTGTTTCCTCTGATACTTCTTTGTGTAGTGCTGCTGACAGACAAGCCCCCTCTGACACAAATCACCAGACTGAAGAGGTTTTTATCTCCCAATCTTTTATCCAGTCACTCATCCTTCCACCTGTCTATCACCTTGAGGGGTGTTGAGTATGCTACAAGGTGCCACTTACCTACACATGTCCTGAATAAAACCCACTAATCACATCCAAAACCTCAAAACACAAAAAAAAAACCACCATCAGTGGACTATTTCACAGCAGACGTCAAGAAGATGCTAATGGGACATTAGATTTTGTTTATAAACTGAAATCTGGTGGCTTTCTTTTGCCATAATGAAAAAGATGGCGAGGAGGGAATGGGCTTGACATGGAGTTGAATGATGGGAAACATAAGGGAAGGATAGCAGGAGATGAGAGGCATTCATGAACATGGGTACAGAAAAGACAGAAGTGGAAGAAAAAAGGAAAAGAGGATCAGGGAGAGAAGCTGCTGGACACTAGATAATTGGTGTTAAGTAGGGTCAGGCTGGGGAGAGGGAATTTGATTTGGCTTCACAGTAACCAAACAGAATTGATAAATCAAAGCAGGTTAGCAAACTAAGCAGGCTCGAGTATTTTTGAATTTCATTTCATCCTTGTTTGTCATCCAGAATGGTAAAGCAGATTTTCAGGAATGACAACCTGCATACCTCTTGCTTACCACTTTCTGTAGTCGTACGACTTCTTAATGGCATAGCTGTTGTTGTTTAGAAAATTCAGTGAATGTGAAAAGTTAAATCCCAGGATACATTAGAACAGACTTTGTAACTTTGTCTTCTTAGTTAAATCCACTCACTCAGTTGCTGTGGTTGATTGAGGCTCTGTGGTTTGCTGTGGTGGACTAGATCAGAGCACGAAGCCTACGTGGCTGTCTTTTAAATCAAATTCCCTGCAACATTACACTACACTACAAATTATTCCTGGGAAACATCCTTTTTTTCTATCTTTGCATTTAATAACAGGAAAGTCCATGAAACCAAACAGGACATCTCACATCAGCCAGAGACCGTTGTTCAGTATCACTAAACCCAAATTTAATGGATATGATTTTGTATTTTTCTCTGTGTCTGCGTAGAAACAAGAAAAATGGCAAAGTCACCTGCTAAATACAAACTTTACAAAGGTTTATTTTTAATGCCTGTTGTTTTTATGCAGACTCTACTTAGGTCTTTTCACCTCCGGCGTAATTTTTCATACAACTATAAGCATGTTGCATACACTCAGACCACTTTGCAAAGCACTCTCAATGTGACTTCTTAGCCACCCACGCACACAGGACAGAGGGCCAGACAGAAACAAAGGAGCCTGTCAGTGGGGTGCTGAAATCTGCCGTGGATTACCAATAGATGACAGGGTTTGTGTCTGCTGCCCTCTATCTGTCACTAGGATGCATCATCAGTCTGGTTTATATGTGATGGTGCACTTGAGTGTCTGTGTGTGTGTGTGTGTGTGTGTGTGTAAGAGGCGAAGAAAGAAAAGAGGTGTGTGTGTATGTGCAGAGTCTGGGCCACAGCTGTTGCAGTGTTCGGCCCCTCCCTCTCCCGTGTTTTTGTAACATAAACTGCCAAGTCAGCACAAACTGAGTCCACATAGGCAAGCAGTTCAGCACCATCACGTCCCACACAGATTCTTCTGAACTACAAGCAGTAACTTAATCATACGGTCCTTCAGATAAAGGGGCTTTTTATTATCGGGGACAGTCACTGATAAAGTGTGTGTCTGTGTGTGTCTGTGTGTGTCTGTGCGTGTCTGTGTGTGTCTGTGCGTGTGTGTGCGTGTCTGTGCGTGTCTGTGCGTGTGTGTGAGTGTGTGTGTGTGTGTGTGTGTCTGTGTGAGTGTGTGTGTGTGTGTCTGTGTGAGTGTGTGTCTGTGTGTGTCTGTGCGTGTGTGTCTGTGTGTGAATGGGTGTGTCAGTGGGTTGTGCTGTACTCTGGTGATGAGATGGGTCTTAAGTAAATAAAGATAATCATCCGTGAACACACATTAGCGGCTACATTCTCCCTCTGATTATCTGTCAGATTTGACCCAGTGAGCTCTGTCGTGAAGGTTTGCTGGACGAGACCATTCAAAAACACCTACAGCTGGAAATATGTTCAACTCTCGAGTTGTCGGGTGTTATTGTGTTTATTCAATATATCAAGACATCCACTACAGCTGAACATCTCTTTTACCACTAGAATCCCCCCATCAGCCCGTAGCTCTGTAATTAAAGAAATATGGGGGTAAACAAGACTGAAGAAAGCTACATGCTTCTTGCAGTTGGCTCCACAAACAGCCACATGTGCCCTCAAACCACTGTAATCATCTGATTCCAGCCTGTTGGCGAACTCAGCACGTGTCTGTCTGAATGTGAAACATGGCAGTTTGCAGCCGCACTGATCCTGCATGGCTCCTCGTTGGTGACTGGCTCATCAAACATGTGGCTGCAGGCATAACTTAAACATAAGGTTTTTGTCTTTCCGTATTGGAGCACTAGCATTTTGCAGCACAGGATGGACGTCACCTTTGTCTGTTACCATCTGGCACCACAGACAGTAGTTATTAGTTAGTTAGTAGTTGATTATAATATACAGTTTCTTATCTGTGATTAAATGTAAGATTCTTTAATATTTTCCCAGTGTCTTTTTCTCCCAAGCCAGTTTCGAATGGTTTTTGTGAATTTGCCTCTGACGCGCTGACAGACAACTGATGCGCCACCTCCCTCGTAACAGATGTGTTGTAATGCGGTTTGACTTTCATTGTTTGGGTTTGGTGTCGTTGCACCTGAGAGCTCCCCAGTGAGGTAATTATAGAGGCTGAAAGGCTAATGATCTACACTGACAGCAGATTGATAGAAGAAAGGAGCGAGAGCATGCTCTGAGACGAGGGTTACGGGTTATGAAATCCCGCTGCAGCCCGCTCGCTGACAATGGAGGAATTTCCCTCCGTTGTGAGGAACATTTTTTTCATACCAGGCTCCGAGGGGCCCAAGAAAGATAACACTCTTTTCAAGTGCCACGCAAGCTCATACACACCCAAACACTTTAGCATTGGGGGTGAAAGTTACAGTGTGTGTGTGTGTGTGAGGGGAGTTGTTCAGGCAGGTGTGCTGTCATGTCTCAGCACACGCTCATAAGGTTTTCATTGTCGGAGCTCCTGCAGCTGACAGATTTCTTAGATATACACACATATCTACATATTGTACACGAGTCCCTGTGTGGGGACCCCTTCAAATGCCTATAAATTCTCATGTAGATATGTAAACATACGCTTACCCAACACATCGCCACACACGTGTTCTGTCTTTACATGGAGCTGAGGTGGTGCTGTAACCTGTTAATTATTAACATGCAGAAGCTGCTCGCGAAACAACACCACAGATCGGATACTGACATTTTCTTCTCAGTCTGTAAATGAAAATCTTGTATTGTTCAGTGTTTGCGGCCGTGCCTGCATGTGCCCGTGTCCATGTCCATCTATAAAGTTTATCAGCGTGATGTCTTTGTCGTTTTATTGTGCTGTTCGGTCATATGATAAGGTTTATCTTATCTGTATTGTCCCGGGAGACTCGTCTGATGAACTGTCTGGTTTGCAGCTCAGGGAGGTTGAAGAGACATCATCCCTGCAGGGCAAAGACACATCTCTAGTGCAACTGCAATTGGAGAATGTGAACAATCAGAGCATCTAAAGCACAAGTCCTTGTTTTTGAAATTTTGTACATTTATTAGAACCATATCAGCCTCCACGAATCATTTACACACACCACCACAATACAACAAAAGATAAGATAAGATTTTATTGAACCCCAAATAATTTGTAGACATTTGAAATTTGAAAGGAAAGATTCTAATAGAGCTGATGATATTGCACATATCGGTATGCACGCAAATGCATATTTTGTAAAACTGTTTGGCTCTTAAAGATGAAAAAAATACTAATAATGACAAAATGTCACAATTTTCTAAGAACCCAAGATGACGTCTTCATAGCTTTTGTTTCGTCCATAATCCAACTATATTTAATGTTCGATGAGATGCTTTGTAGCAAAGCAGCAAATGCAGCAGATTTTCTAAGCTACAGTGAATACTTGGCGTTTTTACTCAGTAAGACTCAAACGACCAAGTCAAACCCTGATTAATAGTTTCAGGAACTTAACTGCTCTGACCACTCGTATGCTGGTTTTCTGTTTGAGATGAAGTGAAACCAACGGCTGTTTTGCGTTTTTGCTTGGTAAAGGACAAATGAATTCTAATTAGTTTTGTTTAGAGCCAGGGCTTTAAAGCACAACCATAATCCTTTAGGGGAAAGATAGGCCAAGCAGCGACAAAAGCCGATTGTTGTGTGACCTCGCGTCGCCTTCGTTGGGCCCAAAAAGTTGCACGTGAACACACTGCAGTGTCGCCAATTCAACATGCTGGCATCAGCTGTAGAGTAGTGCCTACACCAGACAGAGGCTCACTGATGGCCTGACGTTAGTGTAGCAGTAACAGTTTGAGCACAATACGTGATAAAAATATATTTATTTTTATAGTTTATTTGGCAGGTACTCAGAGTCATTTACTGCCATTAAAGAGCAGTGACTGGCTCCAAGCTACATCCCCTGTTATGTTTGTCCTCCTCCCCTGTCTCTCCTTCACCACCACGCTGTGTCCTCCCTCCCCATCTCGCCCAGAGATAGAGACAGATTTACGGGGGAAGCTTCACACCTCCCTCCTACTGCAAGGCTTCGGGTCTCAGTGTTCACAAAGACAGCAGACAGTAGTTTTCTCAGACAGTTATGTACAGTGTGTGTGTGTGTGTCTGTGTGTGTATCTGGAGGTTGTTTAAAGAACACACTGTCAGCACACAGAGGGGACATGAGGGAGGGAGAATGCTGTGATAAGAAAAAGAGAGGGGCCTTTGTATTACAAGTTCCTGCAAGAATACCAAGTAATATTGAAGCTGTGGCCATAAATTATAATTTGCAGATAAGTGAACTGTTAGATTAGAAAGACCTTTGAACTCTGTGCAACAGTTTTTTATTATTTTATTTATTATTCATAGTTTTATTTATGTCTAATTTTTGTTAAATTGGGTAGAGATACGTTTAGTCTTAAGCTGTGTAATTTTCAATCATTTCATAGCAATAAATCATTAATTAAAGGACTGTATGAATTATAATGCAATGCACATAGTGTCGCTAACGTCAGGAGGATTTGTAAGTAAAAAATCTAAAATGTCATATCATAAAAATCTTGTTGTATGATTTATTAAACTGTCTTTGTTTGTAATGTAAAGACATCTTAGAAAATCACAATGAGCACAGTGAATTTCACGTCTAAGTGAATTTAACTTTCTTCTCTAGCATGCGACTGTCACCCCATGGGCTCCATGCCCTTCCACTTGGCTGATGGTGCACTCTGCGACCCCACCAATGGAAACTGCATCTGCAAACCTGGAGTGGGTGGAGCCCACTGCGACAGGTGCATGGTGGGATACTGGGGCTTTCATGGATACGGCTGCCGTCCATGTGACTGTGCAGGAGATTGTGATCCGTTTACTGGAGACTGTATGTTCGGGTGAGTAAAGGGTTGTTGGGGGTAGGAAAGGGCTTTTTGAACTGAAAACTGTATCAGCAGCCCACCACGTGCTTATGTGTGTGATGTCTTTATGCAGCTCTGATGTGAACATGTACAACTTAGAGGGCAACTCCAGCGAGCCGGTCAGGATCTTCAGAGCAGACGAACTCTTCTCTGCCCTCCACTACTCAGGTGACAGACAGTGACTGTGTGTGTCTGTGTGTGTGTCTGTGTGTGTGTCTGTGTGTGTGTCTGTGTGTGTGTGCATGGATCGTTTTAAACTGTACCTTCTCTTAGACGCCTTACCACCACGAACACCACCCTGTTACTGCTGTTGTGCAGCTTTCACAGGGCACATTCCTCTCTGGACACACACACACGCACAGATACACACACATCAGTTATGTTACAAATATTAAATCTGCGTGTGTCCCCCGCAGAGAAGTGTGAGTGCAAAGATCAAGCCCTGACCAACAGTAAACTCTTCTGCACCATGAACTACGCATACGGTAAGAACAGACACACTGCACCTCATCTGCTGGGCTTACAAGGCAAAGGTCAAGAACATTTTTGTGTGTTTCAGGTTCAAATCCTGGACCCGATTTAAAATACAGTAGAGCCATGGAAACCTACTGAACCCAACATATGAATAAATAAGTTAAACCTAATCGGACAAACAGATCTGACAGAAATTAGACCAGGTCCCTAGAAGAAAATTAACAAATATGACTTATGTTACATAAGGTGTTAAGGGCACATCGTAAAGCACTGGGAAACCAACATACATTTATCAGTTTCTCCTCCACTTCAGTTTTGGCTGGAATCAAGATGACCAGTCCTGGCTGGACAGGACTTTCTTTCTGTTTGGTAGTCTTAGTCTGGTGACCACGAATGTCTGGAGTCAATCCATTTAGTAGATACTGAGATGTTTCACTTGATGATTAAAAATCTTGACCTGATGGTGGCGCTAGATAAAAACTCAGGCAGTTGCCAATAGTCAGTAGAATTCATTCTCACATTATAACAATTAATCCAACAACTGAGTGTTGTTACATCCTGCATTGTGTCTCTCAACCTGACTCCCAGTGCTGAAGGTGAAAGTGCTGTCAGCCCATGATAAGGGCTCCCATGCTGAGGTGGAGGTCAAAGTTCAGAAGGTGCTCAGTCAGAACACCAAGATGAAGATACAGCGAGGTCGGGTCACCCTCTACCCTGAGTCCTGGACCACACGGGGGTGTACCTGCCCCATCCTCAACCCAGGTGAGATACATAAAGACTGAACTGTGATCTCGTTTCACCTTTACGGTGTTTATAAATCTTTTTTAATGAAACTGAGAAAAAAGTGCAGTAATGACAGTATACACAGTATCCCAGAAAACTGTAATCTGTCTCGTAGGTGGACCCATCACTTGTCTTTGTGCAGGGTTTTCACAATAAGAAAGTAATACAGTGTCTAAATAAAAGGCTGTCATGAGCTGTCTGTTATCAGCAGCTAACACCGGCTGTGTGAGAGGCGTTTAGTCCAGAGTGTAGGTCATCCATGTTTTGGAAGCGTTCAGGGCCCAGTAATGTGCAACCTGAATAGACACCCCTCTGAAATGATTGTCTCCAGGGTGGGATGTCTACAATTATAAACATTTTCTAAAGCTAAAGTTCAATTGCCACGTTGACGTATATCTAAGCCGTTCTGAGAGTCAGTCGGCGTATTTAAATGTCTTTGCTGCTGTAGTGACATTTTTTCTAACTAATTCCTTAGGAGTGGAGTATCTGGTGGCAGGCCACACGGACCGTAAGCAGGGCCGCCTCCTGGTCAACATGAAAAGCTTTGTCAAGCCTTGGAAGGACCGCTTGGGGCGCAAAGTCCTCACACTGCTCAAGAAAGGCTGCAACTGGTAGAAGGACAGTGAGACTGTTTTTAACAAAGCAAAGTTGTGGATTTGTGTTTTCCTGACCTCTGGATGTGGATTATTGGAGCACAACAGGGTTTTGGGGGAGAGGACACACGTTTGAAACCCCTCCATTTGGTTGCTGGTGTCCAATGAGAACACAAAGTTAGTGGTGGAATTCACAAGCTGTAAGGACACGGGACACAATCTTATTGAGACGTATCTGTCTTGCATCTGAGCAAACTCTCCTTCTTACATTCGTATGTAGGATTCTGTTGCTGCTGCAGTTAAAGAAATTAAGGAATACACTTCTACAACCAAGAGCTGTATATTTTTAGTGACTGACGCCCCCCCTGGACCCACTGACATGCATTCAAACATTCAAAAACTGAAGTTCTTCCTCTCTGCAGCACTTTAGCCTAAGATGGACTAAGGGAATATGGACACTTAGAGGGAGAGGATGTTGAAATAAACTGTATGGATGGAGCACGTCTGTTCCCTATATGCTTCATTACAGTGGACTTACTGTACTCTCACAGAGGCAGCAGTGTGTGTGTGTGTATGTGTGTGTGTGTGTGCTGCAGGCGTGATGTGCAGAATACCCAGAGTGACGCTGAACAAGCCATACAAGCCACTACAGGTGGTTAAATCTTAGCCAGTCCAGGTGTGCCTGCGTTGAGATCAGAATGAAAGGGTTTTACCCCGAACGTGAATGTATTTGTGTGTTTTTCCTAATGTATGTGTGCATGTGAGAGAGAGTGGTTGAATGTGACGATATAATATGAGCACAGTCCAGATTGAGTCCAGCTCTTAAGATTTTCTTAGGTTTGTGTACAGAACTAGCAAAAACAACAGTACCAATGGTTATGATACATCTGTATAATGATTTGTCACATTACGCTCGACTGCTGAATTCAGAAAACACTTGTTTTTTCTTGTTTGTGCTTTTGTACAGTATTATTTGTATATATCTATATAAATATTATTCCTCTGTTATAATTTTTGGTCATCGTATGGAAATATTAAAAGAAAGGTCCACTTTATTGCAGATTGGGTCTTATTTTAAGAGGTTTAGCTATTATTTCTGTAAACCCATCTCCCCAACAGTGATTGTTCAGTGGAAGCTTAACAGTTATGGATTTTTTTTTTTGCATGTTGTAGCAGTGAACATTAATCTGAAGTTTATTTCTTTTATTTTAGCAATATTTCTTATGTTCCTGAGTTTGGAGGTTGCTCACATTTTCAGTGTCTTTCTGCATGTTACTATATTACAGTTTACGTTAGCACCTCTATGTCTTCATTAAATATAATATGATAACATACTTTATTGAAATTGTAGTTGGACAGTTCCCAGAGAGTGCAGGACGGCGCTACTGCTGAATTTCGGTGTCTTGTCGAAGGACATATCAACATGTAGCCAGGAGGATCGGGGAATCAAACCACTGACCCTGGGGTTTGTAGACGGCTGCTCTACCAACTGATCTAGTGTCGCCCCATTTAAAAATATCTGTGTACTTATAGACGAAGCCTTATCCAATAATAGCTTAGAGCTTTCTTTCCCTCTCACAGAAACCTTGTTGAGGGGCAGAGTTACGCCCAGACGCACCCACACGCACACAAACCCTCGACCACAGTTGATATAACCCTCCAGGCCTTGGAATACTTCACACAAATTGGATAAAAAAATATCCTTATCGCCCTGCTTTCTTTCTCACACACCTCCTGTCCCTCTCTGTGCGTCCCTCCAGATTAACTCATCCATCACTCTCGCTCCCAGAGCACTCTCCCCTACATTCACATGGAGCCACAGAATGTAGACCATAACACAGAGGCTGGGGTGAGCACACACATGCTGTTTGGGTTTGGGCAGAGTGCGTGTTTTCCACCGCTTCCTCGCCCTCTCGCTGTGACGTGGTTGGCACAGAGGTGCAGACACATTCCTGGCGCGTCGAGCAGCACTCCGCGGCAGGCGGGGTCGAAGGTCACTCACCTGTCTATTGGCCTCGCCTCACCGACGAGGGGTAGTGCCAGAGTGGATGTTTTCTCACAGCCAAGGCCGGATACGGTCTTGTACCCACATTTCCTCATTCCCTGGCCCGTTCGCAGATTTGTGGCGGAGGGGTCACAGCTCCTCCACATTTCTGCCATGCTGATTTCAGACAGCAGGAGAAGGGGTGAACAAGTGCATACAGAAGGAGAAATGACTGGAAGGAATGCCTCAGTAAAGTAACTAAGTACCTATTATAAGCTTTTAAAACATAATGAATCGTTGGAAATGGACCCAGTGATTGCCAAACTGTTTGACTTGGCCTCCGTGTCACATTTTACAGGTTTACATCCACGTGTCATCCAAACATAGTGTGAAAAATCAATGCTCCAGAAAACTGGCACAACTAAATACAAGTTCACTACGGTGTTTCCGCATCTTATCCAAGGACACGTCACCATGTACATGCATTGTTTACCTGCCGTCATATTAGACACATTTTAATGAGCTTGTTGGTCTTTTTAGACTTTGTCTGAACCAGTCCGGTGGTTTTGTTTCAATAACTATTCACTTAAGTGGAATATCAATGCAGGCCTCTTCCTTGTAATGAAGTACTATTACTGTGTTGTATTAGCACCTAGTATTATTAAGTAATGGACCTGAGTATTTCTTCCACCACCGCTCACGCAGGCCTTCAGGTTTGGTGGGGATGGAGGTGTTTACGTGGTGGGAACTGGCCTTGAAGCAAAGACGCAACAGGGAGCCACAGACACATACACTGCTGCTGCTGAACCATGGACCTCCTCGCTCGCTCTCTCTCGCTCTCTCTCTACCTCGCTCTCTCACTCATTGTCTTCACACTGACTGGCCATTCCCAGCCTGTGATGGAGATGTCCTGTGGGGGGTTGCATGGTGTGGGAAACTAGTTGATGAATGAGTGTTTGGCATGCTTGCACAGATGCATACTTTGCTCCGGTATAGTCTATGTGTGTGTGTGTTTGTGTTATCGTAGTAATGGCGGACGCATGCATGTGCCTGAATATGAATGTGTGCGTTCCTGTATGAACACAATGCTTCGCTTGTGCTGCTATAGAAAGGAGTTATGGCCTTTGTCCTGTCAGCATTCTTGTGTTGCTATTGGCTCCCGAGTGCATGGCAACTCCTGCAGGCACAGGGACAATAAAGTCCCCCCTCCTACCTTCCCCTCCTCTTGCTGGGAGTCACAATGCCCCTCTCCGGCAGCACCCAGCACCCTCAGGCAGACGCCCCCACACTGCTAAGTGTGTCACACATCTACCGGCACCCTGAGGTCCAGGATGAGGTTTCATAAGCTATTCATAAATCTGAAAAGGAACAATCTGTAAGGGGTTTGAATGTTTAATTAATAGCTCTATTAAAATGTAATAAATGCTAGAGCACTAATGCTTTACGGCTGTGCTGCTCTGTTCTTCAGTTCATTAGAGAGACGTGAGCATGAATCTTCTGGGAAAGTGCCACAGGTCACCTGGATGAAAATTCATTAATTAACAGCTTGATAGCATTTACAGCTGCAGACTTATTGTGGCATAAAATGTATTAACTCCTGCATAGAGTCTGACCAGTCATTGATCTGCATGTAAAACTTGAAATAATAAGAGCTGTTTCGTATCACATTCATTTTCACTGATAGGTTCAGAAAACAGTTCAATTGAATTCAGTTTATTTAAATCACAACAAAAGTCACCTCAAGGCTCTTTACAGTGTTTAAGGTTCAACACCTTGGTGGTGCAAAATTATTTTTTTTCTTTGCAGGACAGTCAGAGGAAGCATGTGCTCGACGAGTGAATCATGTGGTCATAGGTATCTCATCAGCTGTGACTGATTTACAGAGGAAATGAATCACAACTGGTGGGAGAAGAAGGTCGAGACATACAGTAGGAAACCTGACTGAAACTCTTTACTGGAGTCCTTCACCCAAAAATATCCAGCTCCAGAGAACATCCATGCTCCTCTCGGTTTTTACTTAATTGCACACACTTGCAGACATGCATCAGGAATTTGTTCTACCTGAAGTGCCTCAGAGCAAGCCGGGACAGGGAGGGTGATGTTGACATAGCAGAGTGATTGAGACGCTACCGCTGATTATTATACAGCCATGCAAACAAGGACCTGATGTCACTGAGTCATCAACATGACAACAGACTGACAGTTTGGATGGAAAAGCAGACTCTCATGACAAGTCGGGACACTCTCTACACTACACACGCACACATCAAACACAGCTGTCTTACAAAATTCAGCCTCAACAGCGAGAGCAGGCAGGCTGAAACTCTCACGAGGAGAAATTATAAGAGACGTGCTTGTTTACAGGCTGTTAAGCATTTCCCCTGGCTTCACCAGCACCTGTGTTTTCCACCGCCACAAAACCAACACCGTATCCAGCTGCGTTAACACCACCGTGAAACCACTGGAATGGCTTCCTTTCACTGAAATTATCAACCAGGGTTCAGTGGTTTCCATGTACGTGGGTAGGAATTTCTATCCCTACGAGGTCCAGGAGACAAACCCTGGTCTCCAATTATGTTGGTTCTCTTATTTTTTTCAGTAGGCTTAGAATATGTGTACAATCCCTTTTTCTTTTCCTGTAACTTTTGAATCAGACACAACTGTTGCAGAAACTAGAAGCAAGAGGAAACTGCATCTGTTATATTATGGTTTTACAGCATTTTAGCTCGTCACCATCCAGCAAATTAACAGATTAGAATATGTTAAGATAGTTAACTGGCTAATAAATATAAGAAAACACACTGCTTTCATTGTTTTATAGTGCAAAAATACCAGCCTCTTTAGTTGCTCTTCAGCAGTTTGTCACTAACTTTACCCACGTGTTGTTTGGTGACACTGAACCAAACGATGAGCTAATTAATGCAGATTTAAAAACAGAAAGGAGCGAATCCAATTAAGGACCTCAGAAGTACAGTAACAGTGAACCGTGTGCGTTTACGAGCGAGAGAGAATGCAGATGAAAAGACGAGAGGGAGGGAGGCAGCATGTGTGGACATGAAGGCGGTGAAGGCCTGAGGACACAGAGAGCGAAAAACATTAGAGGTGATTCACAGGCATCGCATGGCACATCAACACATACCTCTTTCTCTGAGTCACTCACAAACGCCCCTTAATCTCTCTCACACAGCCCTCCGGTGCAATGACATACACACACTCTGGTAAAAAACACACCTATCACCACGCTCGGCCCTGCTCTGTGGGGGTTTAAGAAGGTGTTTGCATGGATCAGTTCCTCGTTAATCAGTACATGAGAGGGATTCTTCACATGCAGTCAGGCTGCGTGTGTTGAGACGAAAAGTCCTCCTGCAGGCACAGTTTCCTGAATGAAAGTCCACTCCCTCCTTTTCATGTAGAGATGTTACCTAATGTGACATTACTCTAGTATTTACATAATGATTAATACAATACACTTTTAACTTCCTCTCCAGTGTTTGTTTCTCTTTCTTTACCTGCTGTTGCATAATTTAAATGTTTATTCCTAATTATATTTTCCCTGTTATGGTTGATGGGGAGGGAGTTAGTTTAGTCCTGAATCCACACAGCAGTTTCCTTATAAAGACACCAGATCACACTGATAGGATCTCTGTAACACAGTGAGTGCCACTAGCCCCCATTGACCAGCATCAGGTGCGACACCTGCATCCCACACCAGCACAGCAAGACTTTAAAATATCTCCAGCATCCTGAACCTCAGAGGCACTGGAGAAACTCACCACGTTAGGCACTGGTTTATCAGTAGTGTCTGATAAATAATGGTAGAAGAAGGATTGAGACACTTACTTACTTTTTGCTTTTACTTAAGTAATAAATAGAAACAGCTGACTTAAGGCTCTTACTTAAGTAAAACACTATAAAGATATTAATCTCCATTATAAGTGAGGTTGCTGTAGTACAAATACAAATGTGCAGTAAAGTGGGGGTAATAATGTGAAATTAAAACATATCAAATTATGATATTGGATGATAAATAAAGATGCCTTTTAATGTTTAATCTCACAGAGCATCAAATGAAGTTGTATTACACTCTGAAATGTAGTGTGGCAGATACACTTACATTAAGTACAAGTACCTTAAAATTATACTGGAGTACAGCACATGAGTAAATGTAAATACAATACGGCACTTGTACGATTACTACTTCCAGTGGTGAAAAGAAACAAGGACATTTACTCAGGTACTATAGGCACAGTATTTTTTGACCAACTTACCCACCTCGACCAGCTACAACGTTAAAATGCTGCAAACTTTGCTTTAGGGAATAAATACTGACGTGAATGATGCAGTCATTAGAACAAGACTTCCATGTGAACGGTGCAACTCCTCCATCTAGTGGTAGAATACTTCAGTACATCTACTTCATCGTTTTGTCCAGTACCTCTCATTTTTTGGCTTGTTAATTCTGATTTTTTATGTACTTGTACTTATCATATTCTGCTTTTTCATATTTCTACTCCACTACTCAAGACGAGAATATTTTAATGCACTGCTTATATTTCTAAACTTTAGTTGCTTGATCAACAAATAAGTCACCATGATGTATTACTGCAGTACTTAAGTAGACAGTCTGTGTTTCACATTATCTCTTGTGAATATGTCTACTGACAGAGTACAACCTGCTGGTATTTTACTTTTTACAAACAATTCTGACTTTTCTGAAGGCTAAATAACAATGAAAAGGAAATGGTGAGAGCTCAAAGTTGTACCTAAGTGCAGCACATGAGTACAAATCTGACAGTCTGACAGCAAACAGACATAAAATGATTTAATGACAAAACTTTAGAAGATAAATAAACATGTTCTTCCTCACCAACATTGTCAACAACAACAACAACAACAACTACGTCACGTAACGAGGACGCGCTGGAGCCGACACCACGCGACAGGGACCGACAAGATGGCGATCATTGCAGAAACGGAGGAGCTGCTGCCGTGAAGGAGAGGCTCGGTACGCTCTTTTCTTTCATTACACGCGGGTTACGGTGCAGCCGATCATACGCTTGGTTTGACTTAAACACATCCAGCAGGTTGGTTTCAAACCCGAGTCTGCCGCTGGGAGCTGACCTCCGGCTAACGCGTGAAGTTGATAGGATTATTGCTGTTAGCCTGGTAGGTTAACGCTGGATAGCATGCTAGGCTAATGTTAGCGGCTAATGTCTTGAATAAATACAATAAAAAAGATAGAACTAGTATACGCGGTGACTCTTATTGTGTGGTTTGTTTGTGTTTTAGTATACGTTGAATAATTATTTCGCAAGGTTCATACATCTGTTCCCGTTTTCTTTGTGTTTGATGTCAGTATTTTCTAATCGCAGCTCCTCATAATGTTAGCTAACGCTATATCAGTTGCACATTAGCCGTACTGTTAGCCGGGTAATGTTAACCTTAGCTGTACAGAGCTACTTCAAAGTTGAGCTCTTTACACAAACCGTTATATGTGTCGTTTGCTTGTAAGTCGTAGTGATTAGATTGCTGCACATGCTGGCAGTGTTCTGCTTTTTTCGCTGACTCAGAATTGATTCAGCATTTCGGTTGTGTGGTTTACAGCCTCTTTAGACCATGCAGTCACAAGGACAGACCAGCCAAAGCGCGCTAACCTGCGGATCAAACTTTGGTGGCATATACTGTGTTTGTTCAGACACCATGCTTTCATACATATCAAATCGGTGGCATTATTCTTTTTAAACCTTGTGTGGTGATCACTGTAACGTATAATTGTATGTTTAAATGAACTACCGAGAGTGACATCCCCGTTAATGAATGTTCATTGCTTCCCTGAAGGTTCAGCGTGAAATGATTTCATGCTCTTAAGATTTAGTAATCTCAACAGAACCCGAGGTTTGGCATCAGGTCGTCAGGGCCCTTGACAGTGGTGAGATTTAATTTCATATCACGGCAGCTGCAGACATTGTTGGCAGCGCAATCTGATGATCACTTCTGAATAAACACGCCCACTCCCATAATATAACTGCTAAACAAATGCTAGGACGCTTCTGATCCCTTACCATGTCATCTTTCATGTATTTCAGTGTTCCCGTTGTTTTCTGTTTCCTGAACTATTTTCTAGCTTATTCTATCCTTCCCTTCTTTATTTTCCTCAAGCATACGTAGTCCTGTACCCAGACAAAGGGTGCACCACTTTGCAAGCTCAGGCCCCCTTTTGTTGAAAATTCGTACTTCTCTGACCTCAGTGGTGGGTTGATTGGGGCTCAGCTCACTCAAGGATCCCCACTTTCTCAGCCGAGGTACACCAACCCCCAGGGATATGAAAAGACGGCAAAAGAGGTTGCAAGGTTGTCTTTAAATTAAAGTGCAACTTGTTCTAGTGTGTTTGAACAACTTTCCTACTGTTGGAAGTCTTCATCAGAAGGCAAACCCGGGAGCTTCTGTACAGCGTCTTAACCTGTCCATCCACTTAGAAAGTTGTGAGAGAGCTTTATATTCCTGTGAAGTCACCCTGGCTTCTAGGTTCCTATTAATTTGTTACTTTTTGTTTTCACATTGTTTTCATCCAACAGTCCAAGTTAACTCAAATACCTTCTGCTTTCAAGTGGATATACTGGGCAAGAGTGTACACAGTCTGATTATAGTCTTGTTATTTTACTGTTGGGAAATATTGAAGGCAGCTTGCCATCTGGCAGTTTGCCACAGTTTACTGTGATATGGCCTCATGAAACATTGCTTGTAGGTAGGATGTAGTGACTTTAAGATCATTTTATTGTGAGGTGTGATAATTCCAGAAAAAACACAGAATGTCCTCATGGCGTAAAATGTATATTCCTTAATATAATTGTTTATTATTTTGAAGAACGGATTAATTTCAATTCCCCATTATCATTGTTCTTATTCCATTTATTCTCTTGACTAACAAGATCGGTTCTCTGTCCCCTCTAGACACCATCATGCCCTGGGAGGGTCCCATTTTTCAGCTCGCCATGGTCACCATGGTGATATGAAGCCAGTGTGACACACTGACACACACAGACAGACTCGAACACCGACGGTCAGCTATTGACTGACGCAGCCAGCTCGGCCGGCAGGCGCGTGTAATGGACAGGTGTAAGCATGTGGGGCGGCTGCGGCTGGCCCCAGACCACTCCATCCTCAACCCCCAGAAGTGGCACTGCGTCGACTGCAACACCACCGAGTCTATATGGGCCTGTCTGGGCTGCGCTCATGTGGCGTGCGGACGCTACATCGAGGAACATGCTCTGCAGCACTTCCAGCAGCAGCGCCACCCATTGGCAATGGAGGTTAATGAACTTTATGTTTTTTGTTACTTGTGTGATGATTATGTCCTGAATGATAATGCCACTGGAGACCTCAAACTGCTTCGAAGTACGCTAAGCGCCATTCAGAGCCAGCGCTATGAGGTCACCACCCGCAGTGGGCGCACCCTCCGCTCAGCTAGTGCTGCCCCTGATGCTCTCATGCCATCTGGGGCCCGTGAGCTGCAGCTGAGGGATGAGGACAGGATGTTTACTGCTCTCTGGCACCGCCGCAGGTCGCTTATGGGACGTGTATTCCGCTTCTGGTTTGGACTCACTGAATGTGGAAAGAAGAGGGCAGAAGAAGAGAGGAGGAGGGAGGAGGAGGAGGAGCAGAGAAGGGAGGCGAGGGAGAGGAGACGGGCTCTAAAGAGGCAGCTACAGGAGGAGCTGGAGAATGCTCCTGTCAGGAAGAGCCGCCGCTTACGTCGGAAAAGCCAGAGAGTTGCCGATGCGGCAGTCATAACTCCATCACAAAGTGTGCGCAACAGGACAAAAACTCCTGTTCCCACAACTCTCCCCCGTAGGCCGCGGACTGCCACTGCTACCCCCAAGAAAGTTGCACGGACAAAAAAGGTCCAGCCAACTCCCAAGCCTCGGAGACGTTTATCTGCCTCAAAATCTGAGCCCAAAAAGCACTCAGCAACCCCCCGTACTGTTCGTCGCAAGCAGAGTACCAAACAGGGTGGTTCGCCCTTCAAACGACGTCCCACAGTCACTCCTGGAGTGACAGGTCTGAGGAATTTAGGCAACACCTGTTATATGAACTCCATCCTGCAGGTGCTGAGCCACCTGCATGTTTTCAGGGAGTGCTTCCTGCGCCTGGATCTGACCCAGGCTCTGGAGCTACTGGCATCTGCCGTCCATGGCCAGCTGGCAGGGAAGGCCTCATCCCAACCGCCCCTGTCCCAGAGGAAGGGACTCCAGACCAGCTCAGGCTCTGGGGCAGGGCTAAGCGGTGGGGCCTCGCGTGCCTGCAGCATGGAGCTCATACAACCCAAAGAGCCCAGCTCGAAGCACATCTCTCTCTGCCATGAGCTGCACACCTTGTTCCAGGTTATGTGGTCTGGCAAGTGGGCGCTGGTATCGCCTTTTGCCATGCTCCACTCAGTATGGCAGCTGATCCCGGCGTTCAGGGGCTACGCTCAGCAGGACGCTCAGGAGTTCTTGTGTGAGCTGCTGGACAAGGTGCAGCATGAGCTGGAGAGCACCGGCAAGCACACAACCACTGCTGGAGTCCCACAGAAACGACTCATCAAACAGGTGCTCAGTGTGGTCAACACCATCTTTCACGGCCAGCTCCTCAGCCAGGTATGACACACACACACACATCTTTAATTACCTTTATAGCAACAACTGAGTTGAACTAGCAGTTATCATAAACTTTATCTGACTCATTATTAAGAAATATTATGCATGCACTCATGCATCCACTCAGATCTGCCCACACAGCCATCATCAGCTCTAACTGAACTCATATCACTACTTTCTAAATCAAATTAAATTGGCCTTGATGTTCACCCCTCACTTTAATCTTTAAGTGGCAGTAAAGTTTCCGACGCTGACATGAATATTGAATTTGGGAGAGTTTTTCAAGGTTGACCTGTTTTCATGCTGCCAGTTGTGGTTGTTATTACTTAATTTCTATTCTTTTCCAAACGTGTGTTGATTTATGAAGGACAAATACTGTGCTGTGCAAATCAATCTGCTGCACTTACATTTATTATAATTAATCTGTTTACTGTAATGGTTTGACAGATCAGTTCCGAATTAGTCCACGAAAAGAACATGCAGATTTTTATCTTGTATAAAAAAACCTTTTCACAGGAACCTGGCTCACTGTCTGTGTTTACTTGTTCTGATATGTGTCAGCTGCGAAAGTGTCATAATTCCACCTAATCTTCTCAAGAATGAGAAACAGGACAGGACTGCGACACCTGTTTTACCACTGAGACAGTGGCCGTGATAACATTCACTACACAGTACACTGAAGATTAGCATGCGCTGGAGTAATTCATAGACGAGTTTGTAGGGTGTGTGGAAATTAGACTGGAGACAAGAGGTCAGTGTGTACTTGTAGAGGCTAAGCACACACTGTGACACCTGCTTGTGCTGAATACAGGCTTGTATTTGTGAGGGGCCTTTGGCCATATCAGCCCTGACTCAGACTTGCCCTCAGTTTAATAAAGGCAGGATAAAGAGAAAAGAAAACCCAGACAGTCAAAATATTAACTTATACATCATCCCTTCACATTTCCTCATTTTTCCGTGTGTGCAGGTGACGTGCCTGGCGTGTGACCATCGCTCCAACACTGTGGAGCCTTTCTGGGATCTGTCTCTGGAGTTCCCAGAGCGGTATCACAGTAATAGTAGGGAGTCGGCTGCACAGGCTTCGTGCCATTTGACAGAAATGTTGGCCAAGTTCACGGAGACCGAAGCACTGGAGGGAAGCATCTACGCCTGTGACCAGTGTAACTGTGAGTTAGATAATGTTAACATGATCACAACCTTTATCTTTTAACATTTACCTGAAATATTTCACATTTATTTTAACATCTTACAGTAATAATAATACAGTAGTAATAATAATAATGAAATGAATTTTCTACTTGGTTTCAGTTTGATAAACCAGTATATACATGCCCTGAATCTATTTATCTTAATTATCTGTTCTTCTCAGTCTGTGTGAAACAGCAAATCATGCTGTTTATCCATAACGCTAAATGTTGTTTTTGATGTTATCTAGCCATTCTGATATGATTGGTGTGATATGAAATGCAGTGAAGAGAGAGCAAGAGGGCCATGGGTAGAATGCTTTTTTTTAAACAGCCAGTGTGGAAAAACAGTGTGATCAAGTTAATGTGCAACTTGTTCTGTGCTGAATCTGAATGAAATGCTGAATGAAACACTAAGTCATTTTCTAACGTCATAGATATTGAAAAAATGTTGTGTCTTAACCACTTGTCAACACAGATGCCCTCATGGTCCTGATTTATAATGATGTAGATGTAATGACTACATACGAATAATGAGGTTTCCTGTTTAATGGTGAATTGTTGTCCTAGGGCAGGGGTACGCAAACCTGGTTTCCCTTTTCATTAGAAGTACTGGAGAAGAAGCATGTTGTCCTTGATGTCTTGCTGTTAAAGGGCAAAGTATGTTAAGGACATGCAAGCAGTTAGATCCAAGGATGGGAGCAAAGTTGGAGCGTTGTCTTAGAGTGAGAAAGTGTCGGCCTCCGATGATAAAAAAGGGAACTTTGCTTCAGTCATAGCTCGGTAGATTGCTGACGGATGAATGAGGGAGAGATCACTACACAGCGATGGCGCCTCGTTTACAGATCAGATTGAGCTCCGATTTTATGTGTTATACAGCTTCTATGTTGTGATGTGTGATGAGTGTTAACTCTCTCCTCTCCCTCGTGTGCAGCTGCCAGGCGGCGGACATCGTCCAAACCAGTCATCCTGACAGAAGCACAGAAACGGCTGATGATCCACAAACTGCCTCAGGTCCTCCGGCTTCACCTCAAACGCTTCAGGTAAGATGACATTACATCACAGTCCATCAGCAGTTCGTGAATATAACTACAGAGACTGTAATCAATCTAATAAGCTTTCAGCTCATTTGCTGACTGTCTCGCTTTCCTGTGATTGGTCCTCAGGTGGTCTGGGCGGCACCACCGGGAGAAGATCGGAGTCCACGTCAGCTTTGACCAGCTTCTCAACATGGAGCCCTACTGCTCCCGGGAGCCGTCAACCAAAGGTGTGGTCTGCTCCAGTCCCAGCAGCCCGAGCTCTGCGGGCTCACCGCGCCCCAAGCACTTCCTCTACGAACTCTCCGCTGTGGTGATGCATCATGGGAAGGGCTTCGGCTCTGGCCACTACACTGCCTACTGCTACAACACAGAAGGAGGTGGGTGCAGAGGCCTATGTTTTTGTTCATACTGACAGTTCACATTGTCTGCAGTGATTAAACGCTACTGAAGCATCCATTCATTCATTCATAAAAAAAAAAGAGCTCTAAATAGCCACGGTGAAGTAGTCCTCGTAATTCGAAAAATTAATTATTGGTGAAACCATTAAGGACTTATCCAGGCTGATTTTTTGTGGCTAAATCCTTTTCCTGGTTTTCCCCTGCAGCCTTCTGGGTTCACTGTAATGACTCTAAGTTGAATGTGTGTTCGGTGGAGGAGGTCTGCCGCGCTCAGGCCTACATCCTCTTCTACACGCAGCGAGTAACTCAGGACAAAGACCGGCCGCTATAGGACCACAATCCCCTGAACTGCTCCTCCTCAGCTGCAGCCCGACCACTCAGCGAGAAAATATCAGCACAGCCCCACCTATCGCTCTTTGTCTCCTCTCTCTCGGTCAGTGGGCATTTAAATCCTCGGAGGATGGGTGTTTTTAGTCTATTTTTCTAAATAAGGAAAAAAGAGAGGTAGGACTCCTTTGTAAAACCTGGTTCTGCTTTGTGAACTTCTTGTTCATGGTGTTTATATGTAGGTATTTTTTTAAAATGGTGACGTTTGTGATTTGTGTACAGTTGTATTTTTTATTATAAAGAAGAGAGTATCGACCAAGATGTGTCTCAGTAGAAGCCAACAAACCCTGACTGGGCGTGACTACAGACGGACGAGTGTCCTCTACAGGTTGTACAGGTGGATTCACGTGTCTGCCTACCTGCGTTTGGTGGCTTGTTGATTGTAAATGCTGTTTGTTTTTTGAAATCAACTGAAATGTTTCTCAGTCACTTTAGATAGTCGACACAGAACTGGATGTAGGGTCGTGAAAATGTCTTTAACTCGTTAGAAATGGCCTCCCTGTGTTTTAGACAGGCAGAAGGTTTGATAGATGTTAACAACACAGCTGTATTCAACCAATCTCCTGCCTGAAATGCACTAATTTCTACAGATTAGTTAGCCAACATCGTTTTTACTCAGTGTCCATAGTTAAAGATTTGTACACAGGCAGAGCAGGAAGTGTATTTCTCACTCTGAAGTGCTCCTGGGTCTGTCAGGAAAAATTGGCAGACCTCAAGCCAAAGCTTTCGGTGAAGTATTGTGATAAACCTCTCAGCATTTTCCAAAACGGTTCAACCATTTTTCTCCCTTTTATGACCTGATGTAGGACAAAAAGGGATAGTTTTGGCTAAATGCTTCCACCTCTCTGCTCCAGAATGTAACTGTCTTCAGAGTATGAACCAACCTGGACCCCAACTACTAGAAAAGTGCCCTTTTTTTCCTTTGGAAATCCACAGTATATTTTTATAGTTCATATCAGTTCTGCAAAGTGGAATCTGCATTGCTGTAGTCCCCCACAGACCAGCATTTAGATTATGAATGTATTTTTATACAGTTCTTCTATATGATTTAGAGAAGAGGCCATTGACTGTTTTATATGTACAACCGCGGATTGTCCGATACCGCCAGCAGTTATGACAGATTTCACAAGTGCGTGTCCTCTTATGCGTACATACTGTTATTCACCATGTGCTCAGTAAAATATCTAAAAGATTCGATGAGATTTCTGCAGCGTTTACAGACTGCAATGTTTCCGTAATGGAGAAAATTGTACAAGAAATTGTCTCTTTAATCATGTTCTTCTTGATTTATCCGTCAGAGGAATTCAAAGCACACTTGTTGCATATTGTTGTTCGTTCATTGTCAGAAGTTGTGACTCATTGTTGGCGTTGTTGATTACTACTCCATGGATGTGTGTGTGTGTGTGTGTGTTTAAATTTATGGATGTTATACTATGCAAATGGTTACCTCAATTTTTTCTAGAAAAAATTACCTCAATAAATGAGAATATTTTTTCATTTTTCTACAAAAGATGCCAGTCTCTTGCATTTCATTTTGTGTTGCAACAATTATAATTTTATTTATATATGTCCGAAAATAAATTTTGTGCTCAGGTTTAACTTAAATTAAAACGTTTATTGTGTGAAATAAAATAAAAGGTAAAATAAAAAAGTTAATCTATCGCATTTCAATACTTTGACTATAGTTCAAAGCTGTGTACTCTGTTGATTAAGTAATTCTCAATCATGTCGGAAAACACAAAATTACCATGAAATTGTTTCATTATAGAACGAATATTTTTGACGATTTGGATAACATTTATTCTAATGCTAACATACCATTAGCAGGCCGTTAGATAGAATTAGCGTAAAACCTAGAAAAGCTAGGGGAAAGAATTAGTGTGTCTGTCCATCTGGTAGCAAAAGCACCTTTATAGCTCAGTAATTAACATAATGTGCGCACATTTCTCACCCGAAACATTACCAGCAAACTTAACTGTTTGCTAACACACGTTAGCTTGGCGGCACTAGCCCACCAAAAATTTCCCTAAGGGGACAAAGTAGAGCAGTAAGCTCACAACTCATGGCTGAAAAGCACCTGTACTTCACACATTAGTTTCCCATAAGTATTTGTTTTTAAAAGTGTACAGCATAAATGTTGTTTTTGACAACGCTGGGCTAACATTAGCTGCACTGTGCCTGCATATTTTAGGCTATAATTTTAATGCTTCTCATCTTAGTTTAGATTTAATTTACTTTATTCCCAGTCAGGTCAGTCATTACCAGGTAACTGTAAAAGCTTACTGATTATATGATGTGACTGAGTTATTAAGCTCATAAACACAAGTTGCTAACATTGAGGTGAAATATGATTCTGAAAACGTCTCCTAGTATGCAATAAATTAATAAAAGCCTGCTAATATTTGCTTATTTTCTACTTGGCCATTTATAGTAAATGTTAGTTTATAGTAAACTTTTGTTTTGACAAAACAAGCAATGAAGTTTTTCAAACTGAACTCGAGGAACAAACTGAAAAATCTAATTTTCTCACATATCAGTTAAACCGTCGTTAATTTATCCATTAATCAACAAGCAGAAATACAAATGTACCAAAATTAGACGCTTTTCATTTTTCAACTTTACTTCAGATAATCAATCTCAAGATACTATTTTGCATCATCTTCCAGTGTGATTACAGGCAACAGACGAGGACAGTCCACCATGAGCAAAATTATTTTAATCATCGTCTTGTTTCTTACAAAAACATCTTAAGGGAGTTCAAAATGAGGCATTTTAATCAGGGGACATACTGTGGCAGCAGCCATTTCAAGATATTGTACAAATATCAAAGAAACAATGACTGGGGGGCCGGAGTGCAGCGTCCCCTTCGATAGTGACAGAAGCCAAACATACATATATGAATCTCATACCTGTATGAAGATGGTGTTTATATCACGACAACATCCCAAGCGTTTCACGTTAGGAATTGTCTGTTTGCAGAGATTTATGGCCACGCGTTGGCCGAGCACTTCTGACACCCAGTCAGTAGCATCTGTGCTTCGATCGCCTCGAGTACTACTACACTGGAGGCTCAGAGTGGAGCCACATAGCTTTAAAAATAAAGGGGGTAATAAATGGATTTCCCCTCACTCACCATAAAATACTGAAGTTGCTAAATTCATCTGCAGCCTAAATATATTTTTGACTGTTTAACAGTTAACTTTGTATATTTTGTTAAATCAGGACACTGAAGGAAACTACAATGCTCCCTCCAACAAAAACATCTTTGCAATTTCTGTAGCTGTGGTTTATGATAGAAAACTCAAAGCCAGACAGTCGTCTTTGCAAGCTGTGAATTGTGCATTTTAGGTAAAATACAGAAGCATTTGGCATCCTTTACTGCTGCTCTGAGACAACCACTTCCTGTTTTAGATGCTCTTTTTCTTTTCTGCCGTTTCTCTCAAGGAGGAGTTACTAACACGGTCTGGAGGTGCTGTGTGGTGGCGAGGGGAGATCTGGTGGATGTCATGTTGAAAGGTGGGGGTGTCAGTAGTCGTCTCCACGGCTCACCACCTCCTTGCAGGTGGGCCTGAGCAGGATGGTGTGCTCGAACTGAGCGGTGTAGCAGCCCTTGGTGTCGCAGAGGGGAGGGTAGGGGTCCACGATGCCCAGGTCGCACAGGTTTTTGAGGGCCATCAGGTACTTGCTCTCGCCCAGGCGGTCCAGCCAGCGGCGGCAGAACGCCAGCGTGCCGAAGTTCTCGTTGATGACGTTAAGCAGATGCTTTGCTCTCGGCAGCCTAAGAAGGAAGCATCAGTGAGTTTAGAGCTGGTTTCCCTAACCTTCGGGCCACCAACGCCCCCTCCCAGCCTACTTAACTGGTTAAGCTTACACTTACTGACCACTTTATTAGGTACACCTGTAGTGTGCATTATATTTAGGGGTGTTTCTAATGTTTTGGATATCTCATTTATGTAAATAGATCAACCACAACATTACTCTACCACACACTATGACTTCAAACAGGAGAATAACCTTTCTGTACCTAACAAAGTGGGCAGTACGTGTATGTCAGTCTTTGGTAATTACTATACTAACCTAAAATTATCTGTGCACGTTTTGTGAGACCAGTGGATTGATCTTGTGCATGTGGATGCCGTTTAAAGTTGTATAAACTCTCACCTGATGGGAACGTGGCCAACGTCAAAGTTTTTCATATAATGGGAGCACTCCATGTCATCGTGGACCACGCCTTTCCCCGTGCTGCCGAATGTCTCGATGGCATAAACTTCTCCCTCCTGCAGGGTGAAATACACAAACGATTAAAACAGTTACTGTAAATGCTCAAATCTTTCTACTTTCATATTGTTATTGGGTCTTAAATTGGGATCGGGATAGCCATCGACTGCAGCAATAAATAGTTGGTGTTGAGACAAACTGAAAGAATGATGACTTCGTTAACTCGCCTCCATTTTCGTTGCTTCTCCTCCTTTAACGATTGGCACAGTCTTTCCAGCGTGTATTCTGTACTGACCGATCGAGTGGCCGTTCAGGTTTCGGATCGGCTTCACTGGAAAGGAAAAAGAATTAAGCATTTTATCGTATTTATTTGAACCCACAGTAGCCCCATTATGTTCCTAGAAGCACAAGATGCAGTGAAACTAATTATCAGTCAGTATAAAATAAAAGTCCTGTAGTGCTGTGAAAAGTATTTGCACCCTTCCTGAGTAAATACAAAATGCAGTTTTTAAATGGTTTCACTTATTAAGAGAAAGAATCTGTCCCCCTGGAGTCACAGCTGTATGAGCAGCGTTTTCAGGTGAGAACATACCCTGGTATGTTTTGCCATCGAGCTCGACCTCGTAGGACTCCATCACCTCTTGAATCGCCTCTCCAACATCACACAGGCGCACGTCAATGCCGGCGCACTGCATCACACACGGATGGAAACATCAACTACTGATCCAGAATTTGAGGGGTGTGTGTGTGTTTGTATGTGTATGTGGAAGCCGTACTTTGATTCCAGTATTGGTGGCTTCCCTCACAGCCTCCAGCAGCTTGTCGTACTTTGGATTAAATGTGACAGTGAAGGCACAGTCAATGATTCGTCCTGTAAGCAGACAGAAGAAGAGAAGGCATTATTTTAATGAAGGGGCAGAAAGCTTCAGTTCACAGCTATTGATGATGGTTTCACTCAAAATTAAAATAAGACACTAACATTTAATTATAGCCCGATTAACCTAAATAGTACAATAAACAGTCTTCTTTTTAACTGTGCATTTCCCCTTTTAATTGTAATTAGAATAGTGTAGAATAACCCTTAACATACTATCAATTTAGCAGACTGCTTGTCTTTTGAATGCACGTCTCCTCTCCTCAGGTAACCACTCATATGTAAAACTTTACCCCGTCTGCAGTTACATAAGTCAGTAACGATTAGTAGTTAAGATAAAGGAAGGCGTAGTCCTTAATGGAATGAGGAGGAGTAAATCAGGAAGAGAGAAACATTAAATGTACTGTGGTGAATCTTTGTACATTAATTATGGCTCACATCAACCAGCAGCCACTCTGACTAAATAATGCATCGAGTTTCTACATCAGCAAGAACCACGGCCAGAGCAGAACTTGTTTCACGTGGTACCGTTGATGTGCGTGCCGAAGTCAATCTTGCAGACGTCGTCGTACTGCAGGACAGTGGTGTCTCCGGCGTTGGGAGTGTAGTGGGCAGCACAATGGTTCAGGGAGCAGCCGGTGGGGAAGGCCAGGCCGGCATTCAACCCGTTCTCCTTTATCAGCTTACGAGAACAGTCCTCCAGCCGCTCACTAGAGGGGAGAAGGATGGGAGACTGATGGGAGACGGGGAATATGAGCACTGTTGAATATCACTTAGCAGAGGAAATCGAGAGCTGCGGGCCTCCCTTACATTTCAGCAAACTGGCGGTATTAAAAGTGAGCCCCATTAACCGTTATCTGTTCCTGTGTACAGATGGATTTACAAACAACTACCATTTCAAAAGTTAAAATCTCAGCCTCAGAGTTATGCGGACTGTTATTCATGTGTGATTTCTAAACAGATTTACAGATCCAATGGACACTCAAGATAAATAAATGCTTTAAGGTTTGAAGACTCATCATCTCACAGTTTCTCAAAGTGATTAAGGCGTCCTCACCAGATTTCAATCATGGTCATGCCGGGTTTGAGGAAGCTGCGGACATGCTGGCGGACCTGTCTGTGGGCCTCGGCTGCCTGTCTGAAGTCGCTCCACACCTCTTCGTTTGCTTTATCCAGCACCCGCTTCTCCTCGTTGCTCATACGCCACGCTGCACTGCGACTGGGAGGAGAACGCAGCAAAAGTTTTATTACAGGCGTTAAAGCCTGTTTTAATAGAGAGCTGCAAAAGTCAAATACTTCTGCAGTCATTGTGGAGAATAAACATGTTAACACTGCAGGCAGGAACTGGTTTTACAACAACAATGCTCCCGATTCATGATCTGGCCTCTTTCTGATCTCACACTAAACATACTGCTTAAACACAACATGCTCTAAGTCAAATAAGCGTCCTCACCCATCCTGTAAGGGCGGGTATTCACACTCCTTTCCGATGGGGTATATTCCATTTGGGTACAACTCACAGATGGGCACAGAAGGGGGATCAGTCTGTGATTTGGCTGAAAGGAAAAGAGAGAAACACCCATCAGGTGAGTGACTAACTTGTTTCATATACTGGTGACAGCAGCAGCACAACGTTCAGGTTACAGATCAATGCAGCAGAAATTAGTAAAACTAAAACTGTTAGTGTAATTCTCCCATTCATCTGAATAAAAATGCTGCGTCAGGTCGTCAACTTACGTCCCTTCTTCTTCTTTTTCTTCTTCTTCTTCTTCTCTGCCGAGTTTTCCCCGTCATCTACATCTGTGCAAGTGAAAGACCCTCTCGTTACACCTGACTTCCAAGAGTGACGTCTTACAAACAGAAAATGTGTGTGCTAAGACAATCACCTTCCTCTCCATCCTCCTTCTCTTTGTCTTCTATCACCTGCTTCTCTAACTGTTTGGTCACTTCGGCCACTCCGTTCACCTCTGCCTCAGTGCCTGCAGCAGCCAAGGACAGGTATGTTTACACAGAATAATAAGTAATCAACTACCTGCAGCTGAAATGTGGGTTATCAACAGGAAGCTGCAAAAACAACATAACTGGTACAAAGTCAAAAAAAACTAATTCAGGTTTAGTTTTGTAATAAATGATCAGATATTTTATAATTAGACAACAATTTAGCGTGGATTGTTCGCAATTTCCGATCTATTCAGGTCACCGCAGGTATAATTACTACTGCAGATATTACTACTACAACTAGTCAACGACTGCGTCATCTGTGTCACTGACTGCGTTTAAATGCACTTAACCAGGTTACTCAGAGAAACCAGGTTCTTTAGTTAATTAGGTTTACAGGTCTGTGTTCACTTAAACCTGGTTATACATGCATTTATTAGACAATCACAACGCTCCTTTCTGTCTGAATTAAAGAAATATACAGTGGAAAAAAACTCTGCTTTCATTCAGCTGCTGCTCTCTGCTGAAAGTGGCAGAGTGGTGAGTGTCTGCAGCCTTTGTCCTGCACATGTCCTCCTGTAAAAAACGGATTAGAAACCCGGTTACATGGCAGAGTATTCCGAGTTCTCCAGGAAAAATCCACCTGGGGAAATCAGGTTTCTCTAATCCACTATCAATTATGGAAACTAGGTTTCCAGGTTTGTGTATGTATGAAGAAATGTTTGGCCACGACTCAACTCGTCGCTTACTGACAACACAAATTCTTCTTTCGCAACATAAACAGATTCATGTTGACATCACAGTAGAGGAAAATGACAATGACGACACAAATGGTAGACAAGTAGACGTGGAAGCTGTGAAAATGCTCAGGTAATTATTACACTTTCTGCGATTATTCAATTATCCAAATTAATGCCGGCTACGTGAGGGAACCATGCGTGCAAGTATATTACGGTATAATCCAGCAAGTCGACTTCATCACAGCGTGAAACTCAATAGCATGCAAGAAAAATTCTCAACCGTGACATGAACATCTTAGTGATTGGTAGTTAAAATAAAATGTGCAAACAAACAATAACAGGTCCTTTGTTCCACGTTGCTGTATTTTAAAAACGGGAAAGACTGAGTGTAATGTGGAGGACCTGGTCATGTTTTACAGTTACACATTAATTACTGCTGCAGCAAGTGGCAGCTACTCTAATCATTAAAGATGTAAAGTGGGGAGTAAAGAAGTCACTTTCCACATCAGCCCAAAAGAAAAACATGCTAAACCCAGCTGTTGAAAGTCAGGCAGACGGTGGTCAAACAAGAGCAAAAAAGCAGTACAAACATGAAATCACGAAATATATTAAATAAGAATTAAACAGAAGAATTCATCAAATCTGGATTAACGCAGGTGTAAAAAATACAAGACAATTTTCTAATGTAAGCAGCTTTTTCTGTCAAATCCATCTTCAGTTCATCTCGTTAGTGTTAGGTACATTAAGCAGGTCACTAGAAGTTTTCCTAATTGGAAACATCCGTTATCTCTACAAAATAAACAGACATTCAGGTATGTAGCATTAAATGATTAACTTATATAAGATTAACAAACAGGACACTTTGTGATCATAAATAAACCCACGTGTTCTGGGGCATGTTCTCCTGATGAAACCCAGTGTGCTTTGAGGAGGGTGAGGGGCGACAGAAGGGCTCATAATATTCGCATGTGGTTTTTGTTTGTTAGGCAAATCATCCTTTGCTGTTTCTTTCCTTACATAACAACTCTGGCAAAGGGGCAATTACGAAACAGGAAAACTTGGCTGAGGCTCAGCGCAGTTTGTGAGAAAAACAGCTGAAGGGAGCGGTTACATCACAATATGATGGTGTTTTCTTAAAAAAAGGATGACATGTGCCCTGAGTACCGACTGTGTTAAACGTCCCTGGTTCTCGATGTGGTTCTGGCTAAAGCTCGTCGTGTTTCAGGCCCTGACAGGCGACACAGCTGCAGTCACAGCTCGGCTAATAACCGACAAGTTAGACACGACAGTACCGCTTTGCTTCTGGTGTAACTGTCAAAATAAATTCCACCTCGCTATAGAAGGCAATATCTTTATCTATTTATTCAACATTGATTCTATACCAACTCAGTTCACTAAGAAGACATATTTAATACTATCCTACATCTAGATAAAAACTCAGTTCAGCACGACCTTTAAACAACCAATCTAATAATATAAAAACTCATAATCAGTGGTGCTGGTCTATGAAACCTTTTATTTCAGAGGAACGTTCCCGACATTTCCGTCTGTGACGTTGTTAACTGTAGCTAACATTAGCCCAGTTAGCCCATTAGCACGAAGCTACTGAGGGTGGACTCACTTGTCGTCGCAGCCTTTGTCTTCTTCTTCTTTTTCTTCTTCTTTTTCGCTGTCTCCTCCACCGGGTCGGCCTCTTCTTTGTCGTCCGCTTCGCCGTTCAGCTCCGGATCACAGATCGGTTTCTGGTCCGCTACTTTCTCCGCAACTACGTCCGCCATTTTCGCAGGAGCCGCTGCTGGCATGGCTGCTTGGAAAAGGAAGCGCGAGGGATTGTGGGAGTATTGTTGGTGATGATGGCTGTTTGAGGCGTTGCCTTCAGGGGACGCTCGGAGATTTTAGTATTTCTTTAAATTGATCATAATTGTTGTATTAATAGCATTGATTCATATTGTATTGCCAAGCTCGGAATGACAATAGCTTTCTTATTTTTTGGGCCATCAAAACATATTTAAAAAGACATAAAGAGCTACACTAAATGACTAAAAAACAGATGACAAAGGCACAAAATATCAAACCAGCCTATGTAATGATTGATGAAGCCCATCTATCTCTTTTGGCAAATTACAAGGCAATTGTTATTTTATTATTGGCAGAATTAGTTAAGGCTGGGCTAGATCATATTATAATAATATGTTAGATGTTAAAAACATTTTTAATACTTATTTTATCTGTAGGAAGTCATTGGAGGGCTATCCAGTTATCACACACTACACCAGTAAGCATGTTCACTAGAGTAAAGACGATACAGCAGCGATGGGCCCAGAGACAGAGCACCAGATGGAAAGGTTAAAGTACTATTACCCAAAGCCTCAAGAAAATTTTAATTATTTACTTGCTTACAGTGAACCTAGCTTAAAGATCAAGGCTTATACCGTACTGTGCAACACTATCATTAAAATAGGGGAAAAAAAGAATGTAGTGTTACAGTGTCCACACCCCCGGAAATCTGTACTGGGTGATTGACTTGCTAATTAAGAAAAACAATTTTTGAACAAAATAAAAAATGATTATTAGTCACTAGACCATGGGCCTGAGCCACTGCTCAAATTAACGCGTTACACAACACGACTGTAATTAGACTCAAAGTGACTACAAACTGTTCTAAAATGACAAAAAAAAGGACACAGATGTGCATAAATGACAACAAATCACCACAAAATGACAAAGAGTAAAAACATTTGATTGCATCCATAACATTTTAACATGTAATGTAAAATCTGAGGTTAGTGGGAGCACTTGAAGGCTGCACGCAGTAAACCTGCTTAATCAGCTGAAGGGAAGCTGGAGCCTAATCAGGAAATACTCTGCGGAGAGATATAAATAAACAGATAAGCTGCACACGGTTCAAACAAGATGATCTTTGACATTAACCAAAAAAACTATTTAGTTTCACACATATTTTACCCAAAGTAAACCATAGGGTGTATTGATAGTTTATATTTGGACAGACCTGGGAAGTAACTAGGTCAATTTACTCAGGTATTATACTTAAGTACAACACTGAGGTATTTGTACTTTGAGTATTTCTATTTTATGTAATACATTTCAGAAGGAACTATAACCTACAGTTAGTAGTTACTTTTCAAGCTGCAGATTCTCAATCTAATTAACTAACATTATGTTTTATTAAAGATGAACCATGTGTCAGTACAAAGAGCTTAAATTGGCCCCACATTTACTAGTTTAGAAATTTGTCATTATTTTTTTATTTAATTTTTAGTTTTCCACATTTTTCAACTTTGAAAATATGATTGAAGTTAACTATAACCGTGTAGTAACTATATATATAATAACTATATCCTTCTTTTGAAAAGTAAAATTCTAATGTTGTGTAGCCTCCAACATTTGCTTTTTTAATCCTTTGATTGCAGAATGGAAGAAACTAAATTGATATCAATGGTTTTTCAAAGTAAATTCTCAGAAAAAATGTTTTTTATTTATGGTGTCATCTGTGAAACAAATCTGAACTACAGTTGTCATCAACATTGAAACACGTAAGAACTAATATATTAACTACTTGAGTAAAACAGTTAAGGTGCTAATTGTACTTTTAATGATTATTGAGCTTGTGTACTGTACTTGTGCCACTTCTGAAAGCAGAATAATGTTAAACGACCTTTAAATTGTGACCTATGAAAAAAGTCCCCACTAGGTGGCAAAGTCAATACAATAAACAACCTAAAAAACGAACTTTGTTACTTTTTACTCTACTACATTTATCTGCTTTAGTTACTTTGTAGATATAATTTATTATTAATTAGATTTGAACCTATCAGTGGTGGCTAAATCTAACGCCACCTTAACATTAGTGGTGTTTACTAATAATGTATTGACATAAAAATACTCAATCACAAGTGAACATTTTAAAAAGAATTATCAGCAAAATATGATTAAATTTTCAAACATGAAAGTAGTTATGTAGTAAAACGACATATTACATATTTTAGATTATTAATACTGTTGTATCAGAGGCTCCTCCAGAGACTCACAAGATTAACCTGACGAATCATAGAAGGTTTAATGAGAGAATAACTAAGAGAAAACACAGCTCTGCCAATCAGCTTCATATTATTTTTGTTAAATATCATTTGAACTGTCAAAATGTACTTATTTTGACCTTAAACAGAAACTAAAACTAAACCATCTGAGAGGTTTTAAAGTGGAAAACGAAAAGAGAAATGTGTCTTGAGGAGGAAATACAAACATCTCCTGGAGATCTGAAACATTATAAGGTAAAAAAAAAAAATCAGCATTTCTTTACTTATTGTATGAATTCTATTTCAAATCTGAATCTGAAAGTAACTACAGGTATCAGATAAATGGAGTGAGGGAGTTAAACTGATAAAAATGGACCTTTAACGTTACTCAGAACTGTTCTCATGCATGTTAATTAAACACACTGTGTATCCTCCACTGCAGGTTTAAATGAAAGCCCCAAAAGGCGGTTTAAAAGGGGGTGGGGGCACCAGCTGTTGGGGGTCAGACAAATGCAAAATCCCACAACAGGCATCATGTAACCCACCGAACCTGTTTCTTTACCTCTGGCAATCAGAGCGTGTGAAACACGAGCAGGATCTACAGTCAGGAAAGACTCCAGGACACACCGAATAGAGTGGTTTTTATTTCATGGTGGAAAATGCAGGAGGGGGTAGACCTCACCCCGAGGGCAGGGAAGGGGGCAGGCCAAGGCAGACATGGTGACAGGACAGACAGGGAAGGTGGAGGCAAACATCAGGGCTGTCACACAGCAACTTCACATGAAACACAGAGTTACAGATCGCCCTCGTGAGAGAAAACCCACGTCCAGATATTTGATTTCAAACGCCACAGCAGCACAGTGCAGTGAATTCACGCGTCACAGCTTCCGAACCTTTCCACTGAGTGAGCCTCTGTAAACACAGACGCTGAGAAACGAGATTGCTTCAGCTCCTACACATACTGTATATATTCCAAACACATCAGTCCCTGTTACATCGCTCCGTCCGATCGCAGAGTTCACAGAGATGGACTGGGAGGAAAAATGGCCGGATAGAAATAAAGCGCAGATAGTAAAAATAGATTTTCCTCTTCTAGCAGAGCGCTGTGCGTGTGTGTGTGTCCTATTAGAAATAAGGTCAGCTCAGTCTTCTGCTGTAAGATGTGTTCAGACAGAACCGAACCTTCTATCACTATAACACCTTTTTCTTTATTTCCCACAAAACCTCTAACAACTTTTGACTGTCACACTTCTTATGAAATACTGTGCATCATAACACGTTAAAGGTCCTGCAGATGCACACAGGTGTTTCTTCACAAAGTAAAACAAATCAGCTGAAGTGGAGCCTGATCCCTTAAGGTGCAGTTACACCAAAATCCCACCGAGGGCAGGAGGGAACAGCACAGTTAGGGTTTTAACGATAACATCCACGAACTGTTGACTGAGTTGAATCGTGTTGAACTTTGGAGCGAAGTAAAGGAGGTGTGAGTCAGTGTCCACAGTTTTAAGAGTGAGTATTTATGGGTCGCACCCATCTCAGTATCATTGTTAATAAGATTATTATACGTAACATTATGTATTTAAAGTTCCAGCTTTAGTTTTTACACTGGAAATACAAAATATTTGAAGCTATTTATGCAACGTCACCAATAAAAACACTATATCTAAAACTGACCCTGCAACAAAACTAATGAAAGAAACTATAAAACCTTAAAAAAAAATCAATCAGTGTTAATCTCATTTCATCATTTAACATAATATTATAATGAGGTCTTATTTTCTGATACTTTAACTACACTTTGCTGGCAATAATTATGTAGTTACTCCGTTTAATTTTGAATTCAGGACTTTTACTGAACAGCAGTTTTGCTACTTCTTTCTTCAGCAAAGGATTTGATTGCTTCATCACCTGCCCGGGGTAATGTGGCAAATGTTTTCTCCAGTTTCCTTTTTTAAATGTTTTTGTACCACCAAATGTTTCTTTAGGTTCTATCTGAACACACCTAACTGACAGCGTTGCTTCAATCCCCAGCCCAAAACAGGAAGCTCCAATTAAAACTGTTTTCTGTATTTAGTTTCTCACTTGTTTCCTACAATCTTCGTTTCTACACCACCTGAGCGACTGTGAACACTTCTGACCTCAACACTGTAACGTCACGGTTTGCTTTAGTGGTTCTGGTACCTGAGTTTGAACAGCAAAACAGCAGTAAGAATTGTGGGTAATGTACAGTAACATGGACGGATGGGTGACAGAGAGGAGAGAGGCATAAGTTTGAAACAGTGAGGATGGAACACAGACCCACTGATAAAAGACAATCACACATAAATAAAGTCTGTGCTCAGGTTTTTCATTTCGAGTCCTTCTCAGGTGTTCGTCTGTCGCTCTCTTCCTCTTCATCGCCCTCGTCTCCAAACGTCTGCTCCTCCATGTTGACGAGCGCCTGCGAGCGCGCCGCCACCTGTGCTGCGAGGGCGGAGCTGAAGCTGAGCGCCTGTGAGCCGTGGATCTCCGTCAGTCTGTCCATCACAGAAACAGCGGGGACTTTAGGCTTGAGGAAACAGTCGAGGCCGTTCTGAGACTGCCCCTCCTCCTCCACCATCCCGTCATATTGGTGCAACTCAGATGTACCCCCTCCTCCTCTGGTGCAGACCGAACTGCCTTCCATCTCCCCTCCCTGTGCCTCCAGGCCACAGCTGAACTCCGTCACCAGCTCTGCGGACAGGTCAGGCCTCACCCTGCCATTTCTTCCTTCCCCTTCGTTTCCTGCAGAGCCCTCTGATAGGTGGTTTCCTTCTCCATCACTGGTTTCTACTGGTCCCAGAGAGGCTGGAGCGTCTGTACTCTCATTAAAAGCTGAGGGCGCCACAGCAGCTGCAGGAAAAACAAACACCAGAGTTTGAGGGTTTGATTCTCTAATTATGACATGAACAAATCAGTCACATGCTTTCACTAATGACCCCACAGACAAACTGTAGTATTTATCACAATGCATTCTCATAATGCAACATTTACCAAAACCACTTTATGACCATCCTGAGAACCAGCAAGAAACAAAGACCCCTTCAGTCCAGCTAAAACCAGCCACTCTCCAAGAGTGTGAGTGATACCAGTGCAGACCTTGGTCGTTGAAGAGCAGCTGCTTCCTCTTCATCCTCTCCCCCTCTGAGGCACGGAAACCCAGGACAGCTTTGAGCTCGGACAGGACACGGCGGGACTCCTCCCTCTCCCGGCGTTGACGCTCCCGCTCCTCTGGTGACAGCATGTCAGTCCAAGAGCCTCTGCCTTCACCGTCAGAGTCCGAGTCAGACACGTAGGCCTCCCACTCCTGGTGGAGTAAAACAGTGGAACAGATCAGACCTCCACCTTGTGTGCTTTCACACCACGTCAAACATTAAGAGAAAGGTGGACAGTTGATCTTACCAGCTCTTCTGGTACAGGGTCTCTGTCCAGGATCAAGGGGTACGATGGAGGAGGAGCAGGAATCTCGGACACAGGAGTACCACACTGCTCCACGCCCTCAGCATTACCTGCAGTGATGGTGTGAACTTACAATACAGCAACTTCAACACAACCACCTCAGCAGCTTGGTGCTGGAGCTGGATCCCTGTGGTTGTTTTGTTTCTTAGGAACATTTTTAGGAGCTACTTCCTCCATAACTGGCAACAGCCTTGAGTCATGTTAAAGGAAGGAGGAAGTCTGTGCTAAGAATGGACCACCGTCATTCTGGAAACCAACACACTCCTAAAGAGGGGGCGTCTCTGTTTTGTTTTGTTTACTGCACTGAAGTACGTGGCGGTTATTTCAGCTCAACATGCTTAACAACTGAAAAACCCCTAAAGAAAACAGAAACAAACTGCTTGTTTCTGAGAACATACTGATTTTGTCTTTTTGCGTCTGTTAATGTTTCTGCTGTTAAAATCTCTGTGTTGTTGCTCTGCTGACATTCACCGTGGTTTAACCTCACCTGGGCAGCCACTGGCCCGTCTCAGCATGCGCTCCACCTGGCTGATGCTGTCCTCCCAGCAGCCGGTGCTGGCCTGCATGTGCGGCTGCAACTGGTGCAGCCGGTCACTGAGGTCCTGGTAACCCTCGCGAGTCAACTCTGTCAGGTCCTGGGAGACCATCATTTTCTCCAGGCCGTCCTCCAAGATGATCATCCTGACGAGAGGAAAGTGGTTAAAATTCTGCAGATATAGTTTGTACTGTGTTATTCATGTGCTGCTGCAGTGACCCAGTTTCCCCCTACTCCCCAGTAAATGGTTATCACGTTTAATCTTATCTTATAGTGGCTGTAGAATGAGGCCAGTCACGGTTTTCTGTGTGTGTGTGTGTGTCTCACTCGCTGAGCAGGGCCTTCAGGTGCAGCTGCAGGCTTCGGATGGAGGTGTGCAAGGTGTTGAGCTCTCGGCATTTCTCCCTGGCTCGTCCAGTCCTGTCGGAGCCTGTTGTCCTCGGCTGAATCTCAAAGTGTCTGTGGAACTCGTAGCTGCGTTGCACTTCACCGAAGCAACTGGCCAGAGCGTGATGGAGGGGCTCGGTCACTGCAGTGATGGAGCGGTGGAGCGGCAGCAGCGTGGGCAGGGGATGAGGGGATGCTTCACCTTTCGGTTCGATCTCTTCTGGCTCTTCTATTCGTCGGGGTGAGAGGAGAAGGGCCAGGCGACGGAAACATTCGGAGCTTTGTCCCACCCACAGCTGGAACAGCATCTACAGGAGGACAAAACAACTTCCTGTGTGAAGCGTTTCATCATATCACCAGCGCTGCAGGTTTCAGTCTTTTTATCTCAAAAACAAAACTGAAGTCAGTGCTGGAAAAGTGTTTGCAAGATACTAAGCACAAGCAGGAAGAGCAGAGAATTGGATTAAGTGGACTGGATGAGTGGTTGAGAAGTTTCTATCAACTGTCTACAGTCGACCTTTGTGAAGAAAGTTACGTGGAGCTATGCTGGGGTTACGAGCCTGATACTCAGATTTTATGTGGATTATCACTTTAAGACAAGCTAAAAGGTAAAGTAGGGGATTAGAGTCTATATCACTGCAGGAATAAGCTGTGTGAAAATGTACCTACTGTACCCCCTCAGCCTTCATCTGTCTTTCTCCAAACCACCTCTTGTCATTTCTCTAACTGCACCCAGGTTTAGCCCCCAGGCTTTACCTTCAGGGCAGGCAGGCTGTAGTCGTCTGTCAGCTCCTGCGCCTGCTCGTCACCCAGGTGCTCAATTCCCAGGCCGAGGCCCAGTTCCTTCAGAGGCACCGCAGACACGTAGTTGGTCACGTTATCAATCTCAGAGTTCAGGGGGAACGTTGGAAGGAGTTAAAGACAACACAGCTTCAAAGATTAAAACATAACACAACATTTCCCCTCCGTTCCTCTGACACGTATGACTTGGATTTGATGAAAGGGCAAATTTAATGTTTTAATTTAGTGAAATTTGGCACAATGGAAAAAGGTTTGTGTCTTTTTAGGGGAAGTATGCGCTGCATGTTAAGACAGTCACTGGTTTTCAGTAATCTAAATAACAGGAAAGAGCCAGAGGGTGTTTCTCCAGCTGAAAGTCTATCACAAAGAAAAAATCTGTTTAACACCAAATCCACTACAAAAGTTCATGAAGACAAACAGAATGATCAAAAGATAAAGGATATGCCTTGAGCATGTGACAGGTGGCTCTACGTGAGGCTCTGAAGGCCGAGCGGAGCGCACGGTACAGGGTTTTCCTCAGTCCCATCAGCTGCTGGCCGCGTGGCACCGCCCCCGGCCCGGCCCTGCTAAAGGAGCTGGCCGCACTCACCCTGTCGAGCAAACTTGACAAGTGAAATGTGATACAACTGTGGAGACGTCCCAGAGAGGTGGGGGGGCACACACAACACTGAACACCACGAGACAAAACGGACATACTGAGACACTACAGAAAACTAAATCATGGCCCATTAAAGGAAAAATTCCTCACTCTCACCTAAGAGGCTGGAGCCAGCTGCCTGTTAGCTTAGCACAAAGACCGTAAACAAGGAGAAATAGCTGGTCTGGATCTGACCAGAGGTAACAAAATCCACCTGGAGTTACCTTTAAAGCTCAATAATAAAAGGACAGGTTCACCGTTTTTTTAAAGCCTCAAACAGGTTTTGCTTGTTATAATCACTCCTCCTGTAAATACTGACAATGAACAAATCTTTTCGTCTTTTCCTTTTGAATTGAAGTGATGGCGACAAATTCCACAGTTCTTCTTTTCAAATGAGAATTTTCTGGTTCATATGAGGCTTCTGAAGTTTGTGTTAACTGAATGATGTAATAATCTTCCAAAATCTCCCAAAAACGGGATATTAAAAAAAAACTCATACAACTACTCAAGCACAAAAAGGCAGTGTAGGTGGATTTTGTTTGTATGCTAAGCTAAGCTAACGGACTCCTAGTTGTGGCTTCTTATTTACTGTACACACATGAAAATAATAAATACATAAATCCATTTATGTCAACAAATAGCAGACATAGTGTTCTTCTACTGACACTCCACAGACAGACAGACAGACACTGTAGTGGTTTAAAATAAGATAGTAGATCAAAAGAAGGGACTCAATTGACCAAGTGGTGGCAGTTAGAGATATGAAATCACACCATCATTCTGTGGTTTGGTGATAGGTAGGTGGATGTAAAACGAGCACACTTACAGGGTGAAGCCCCTGGAGATGACCTCGGTCTCCTGCACCAGTCGCAGGGCTTTGCGTGACAGGCCGGTCAGAGTTTTGCTGTTGTGGACGAGAGTCTGCAGCTGCATCACTCGGGTGTGGACGTCTCTATGCATGCGCCCCTGTCTCCACAGTGTGAACCCCCTCACGCCCACCCAGCCCAGAAGGGTCAGGCCCCAAGGGGCGGCGGCCAGAGACCATAGGCCCTCGGATACGGAGCAGAGACCAAGCAGCACAGCAGCCAGGCCGACCAGCCCTGCCACGTCCCTGAGAGGAGACAAAGTGAGCATTACCATTTGACAATTTATCCAGAAATTACTTCCTGTTTCTTTAAAACTGGAAACAAATTAAAGGAGAATTCCACCTATTTTAAGTCATTGTCAATTTATTATTGTTTTCAAATAAATGGAGAGAAGCTTCAGAAATGTCCAAACGAGTGGATTAAATCCAGCTTTAAAAATCTATATGCAATCCAGTAGTTTACCTAGTAGTAAAATTACAATACCCTCCCCCACCCCCCACAAAAAAATTAATAAATCTCCAACTACTGTGAAAGAGTGATTGATTCAACCTAAAACACCCGTAGTAGCTTTAGTTTGTGTTGGTGCTGTTTTGGAAAGCATCATATTCTCTGGTGACCCAATTATTTCAGCCATCCATTCTACATCTATGTGCATTCTTTCCTAACAATGTACCACAGGGAGGGCCGGGCGAGGAGGCTCGGTTTGGGTAGGGTGCTCGCTCGGCTGGGTGAGCCAGAAGGCGAGGAGTCGAGGGTGAGCAGACTTGGGTCTAACAGCTCGATCAGCTCCACATCCTCCTGCAGCAGCACATCCTGGTCCAGAATGCACTTCACAGAGTACTGTCCGAACACACAGTCCTGCAAGAAGGGATGGGAAAAAAACTGAGAAACAGATGCCTTTTTAAATAAAACTGGTTTTGGTGCCTGCATTTTTTTCTCTCTCCTTTTTTACGTACCAACTGCTGCTCCAGCTTATGAGAAGCAGCCGCCTGGTGAACTGGGCTCCATCTCCACAAGGCCTCAGCCAATCTCCATAATCGCCCTCCCTGCAAATCATACACAGGGTAAATATTTATATATTATTTTATATGGTTATATTTCAGCCAATTAAGTCAGAATTCACCTGTAAGTCTTTCATTAGTGTGATTTCTTTGTCTCTGAGAAAATGTCCAAGGAATCACATGCAACCAATAACAACTGTGCATAAACAGTTGCACACGGTCAAAGAGAGTATCCCAGGAGACAAGGTCTTTCAGGCAACAACAATAAGTGTAATGTGTGTTTCTACACTCACTCCCGGGTCTTACATAGCCCCGCTGTGGCACAAAAACCACATAACAGCTATATGTGCTGAATTCCTGCTGTGGAATTATAACTTTTACATTTTCGGCATCAATAAAAGTCAAACTTTTAACCTTTTAAAATAAATAGTTGTCAGATGTCGACCAAGAATTATTTTAGTCCAGAAAAGAGTTTGTGTTTTTGCTAACAAAAAAAAACAACAACACAGAAAAACACATATTTCTGTTTTATTTTTTGTGCTTCCTATGATTCTCTGTGTCCCCAACAGCGGAGACTCCCTGCGTAAACAGTGTGAGACATCCAGACTGCTCCACGTCTCAAAGGGCACTGACATTTCAATGCAGGACAAACCTCAGGCTTTTCTAAGACCCTACACAATCTCAAACTGTGTAACACCTGATCATGAATAGGATTAACGACTCATTAATCTGCTTAGAGTGTTTTGTGGCATCGTTGAAATACTATGTTAAAAATAGGGCTCGTTTGTAAAGATTTGTGTCTATGTGGAGGGTGGAGGCTGGGGGTTACTGATCCAGACTGTGCAGCCTGTCACAGTGCCATTCGTTGAAAAGCTGCAGTCGTATTGATCACACTCAAAAGTAGGCCACGATTCTGTTTTGTTGTCTCTCCAGCTACCATGGAGACGATGTAAACAATGCACATATAAACACACATATGTCTCAGTGCAGCTTCTATCTGGACAGAGTCCTCTTCTTGCTCAACAATCGTCACACAGCTTTGGGATTTTGAGACTATACAATTTAGATCAAAACCCCAAATCTAGGATATCAAGTTTATTTACATACATGACAAAGAAAAGCAAGAAATCTTCAAACTGGAAAAATTAAAAAGTATTATCTGTTCAATCGACTAATCGGTCATTTCTGGTCTAAATTGGTGTTGACAATTGTGCGTTTTGTGTGACTGGGTGAGACCTATTTCTTTATGCATATTCAACACCATCAAAGCTTCAGGTCGTATACACACACAGCTCCTCAAATTAAGTAACAGAGAACAGAGGGGAAAGCTATTCTGTTGATTTGCAGGTGTCTGAGCATTTGAACCAGCAGCCTTTAGAATAACTGCATAGTTTAGGGAATAAATCTGCAATGCAACTAAAATGCCATAAGGTACATGACCCAAAACATAAGATTAGGTCATTCAAACATCCTGCACATGCGACAGATCCACAAATTATCTTTTACTGGTAATGAAAAACAAACCGGTCTATCTACGCAAACATGCTGTTTAGCTTCGGCTCCAACTTTATCAGAGCTCCAGGAAACTGGTCAAAGAGAAAACGACCCAGAGGCTTTCCTGTCTCATCCGAATCCCTCATCCTCCTTAACTCCTTAGAACAACAGCGTACAAGAGAGGAAGCATGACACGTACGGAAAGTTCCTGAATGAACACAACATCGTTTCCCGTCGCAAGAGGAGGGGGGGAACAATGAGAGGCTGAGTCATGTGATGCTGAGCTTCCCAGGACGCATTACTTGTCCGACTGGATCACAGATAAACTCAAACTACAGTCATCAACTAGACTCGTGGAAATATTATCAAAGGTGTTTGCAGATACCCTCAAAAAAGCGACACAAATGTTAATTTTAGCAGAGAGTGTGTACGAGGATGCTCCCAGAGGCAGGAGGAACGTCAGAGAGAAGCAGAGTGTGGCGTCCCTAATCGCATTTGAGCCATCTCTTCTAAAATTGCTACAACAGCAGGCAAGAGGTGCAACAGAGGGAGAGGTGTTCATGCCTTAAATGAGTCTTCTGTGTGTGACTACAGAGTACAAAACATGCAACACAAGATACCTGAATCAGCGTTCTTCTTGACATGTCTATTCTCTGTGGTGTGACCGAAGAGAAGCATATAAACGAGCACACGTATCAGCCAGTGGGCGACCGTGAGCTGATACGATATGTGTCACTGTCTGGTGTCAATAGTCACATTAATTAGTTTCTGTCTGACTGCACACACACTTCCCTGGGTGGGGGGCAGACACACTGAAGTGTAAAAAACAACGGATGCTGGTTAGAGATGCTCCACTGTTTTGACTTGATGGGATTTTGCTTGACTAAGAATTTTTTGTTGATTAATAAGCTCCAAGAATAATCTAAAAATAATAATTGTCAGTTAAGTTCTAGATCTTTTTCTCAATAAACCCATAAATTAATATATTCAGTTGCAATAATACATAAATAGATTAAAATTCATGCTTCAATTTCTATTCTTTTATTAAAACGTTCTATTGAATCACCAAATATCTGCAATAGTAAATGGCTTTGAGTGCTTTTAAAATATGAATAACTTCACTCTGTGCTGTTCCTGAATAACAGCGGTGTGGCAGAGTCTTCAGGAACCGTGAACTTTTTAGTCATGGTTTCATAACAATTATACACCCACTGACATTCCACATAAATCTACTTGATTTAGTAGCTGAAATAAACAAATTATGTCTTTTAGAGAGAACTCCACATGTGGTCTTAGTGCAGGTGATGGTGAAACTTACTGAAGTTTTCTGTGGATCTTCGTTGGGAGAGGCGAGGTCTCCCTCTTGTGCGCCATATTCTTCCTCCTGTGATGCTGTTGGACATGCCTCGAAGTCTGTGTGCCCTAGATCATGCAGGTACTGGAAAAGAGGGGAGTTCTGCAAAGAAAAAGAGAAACGGGGAGTCAGCTGAGGACTGATGGATGAGAACGCAGACAGATGGAGAAGGGGAGAAATGAAAACATGGCAATAGGGACATCGAGCTGAAACTCATCCTGATTTTGCACTGGCAGCGTGAATCCAAAGGTGTCCAGGCTCTGATAAGCGAGCTGGTCTACTTTTCTTCAGCGGCTGAAGTTGAGGCTCCACCTTCACGACAACCCCAATCTCCCCCACGCAGATTACTTTTCTAATCTGGGAGAAATGCTGTAAAAGCCTTCAGACGTGAACCAGTAAATCAACTCATACTGATGTCAGGACTGTCTTTTGAGCCTCTCAATGCTTCTTTCCTGCACAGCAACTTGACATTTAAACATAAACACATGTCTTCATGCTATAATCTGACATGACGCACACACTGAACAAAGATAACTCATAAGCAAACGTGTCGTAAAATAATCAGAGAGGAGAAACAACATCCTATGCTACGATCTGTCCAAAAGATGCCTGGAGCAGCTGCTGATCCTCTGTTGCAGGGAAAACATTACTCCGAGTATCTCTGCCGTGTTTTGGTGCTTCATCCTTACAGCTGCACAAGAGCATCTCAGTTCAATGCCATCAACCACCCCCCCTTCGTAACACACTGTATTTCTGCTGTAAACAGCAACGATTTAAATGATACTCACATGCATTGTCACACGAAGTCGCAGCTCATGTTGTCACCATCCAGATGTAGCTACGTGTGTCGGTCTTTTAACAGAACCGACGCATTGGACCTGGTCCTCCCCACCCCACCTCTACCAGTGTAGCGATGATGAAACACCAACAACAATGCGCACACTAACCGGGCTCAGCCCCTCTTATGACCAGCAAAGCCTCTTTGGCAGAAACACAGCTAGCAACCAGCCAAATATGTGGATTTATTCTGGGTTGTCAATGCACGGGAGGGGGGCAAACGGCTCCTTATGTGAAGCAAAACCTGCTAGCTAGCTACCTGTCGTTAATGAGTCGGGTCCAAACACCGACATCTAGCTAGCTCGCAACTCGCGTAGTATGACAAAGCACCATCTGCAAGTTTCATTAACGAACAGCAGCAGAGATACAAACCTCAAACACCACATCTTCATCAAACTCCTCAGTCATTGCTCTCCGCCATCTATACGCAGCCCGTTTAGCATTCTGAAGTTGTAGACAACAGTGGTCAGAAACAGCCCGCTGGAAAGTTGGTGGTTAGCCGGTGTTGCTAAACTTCGCGTAAGACTTCAACTCCCATAATGCTCGTCTTCAACCGCCGCTTCCTCGCGAGCAACAAACAGGCGAAGCGCTCGTGCCGCTTACAACGCCCCAAGTGGTCGCGAGGAACAGCCGTTGGGAAAACCTGGCATAGTGTCAAGTTAGCGCCAAACATAAAGTTACAACCGGAAAAAGACCTTCAAAATAAAGCGGCATAGTTGATATGACATTTTCATTTTCAAAGCAGATAACCATTGTGCAGCAATGTCCAAAAGAAATCAAATCTGGCTTTCCTCTATAGCCTATCAATGTAGATTAAATATTGTTGAATATTAAGAATGTCAAAATGTATAGGCCTATAAGTCAGACATGTCCTTATACATTCGTATTTATTACCTATTGTAAATACACATATGTTTGTGTCATTTGGAGAATTTACTGTAATTCCCTTTTTGCAAGGGATGCTTTAAATTGTGGTAAAAATGCCCTACCATTTAGCACTGTTGATCATTAACCAAATGTAATGAAGGAGATTATTTATAGCCTGTTTTCGTGAGCTATTTCCCAAAGCCCACGAAAGCCATAAATAAAATCATGTGGTTATCAAATAATGCACAAAATTAAAACTGTTTATATGAGATATACATAAAAAGTAATTATTGACAAGAAGGCTGAAGAGAATCTTTTGAAAAACAAACTATAGCGCAAAATAGATTTATTTTGAAATCGGTTACCGGAAGCGTGGTGTTTTTTTGCTTCCGGCTTGACACAAGCACCGTGGCTGAAAACTTCGGGGAAAATGGAAAAAGTAACAGGCGTAAATAGTTTATCCTCAAATCCGCTGGAGCGATAAGAGACAGCAGCGATGGATCTACACGTTTTCTCCCTGAAGCTGCTTTCAAACTGACAATGGTGTCGAAGGAGGAAAAAAACGCAGATTTCTTCGCGGTTCCATTGAAAGTAAATTTACTCATGGAGAAAGAAGAAAGTCGGGAGTCATGAGCTCAGGTTCGTTTCGTGGGGTAACGTTGGCTAACTTAGCAAAATCCTGTTAGCTAAGACTAAAGACAAACCCTTTTCTAAGTTGATCCGCAGAAAACGAAAAACAACTGTAGTTTGAATGTTATAACGGACGATAGCTCCCCCTCTATTTTTACTCAGCCATAGTTAATTACAGTTTTTCTTAATAACAGCTTTCAAAAAGATATAAAAGAAGACTCGGACTCAGTTTCAGTGTTTTTTTTTAAACACCATCCCAACATTTGTAGAAAAATCTCTTTTCCTTTGTTATTACAGCCTCTGTTGCAGCTGGAGCGACTTAAATCCTTTGTCTTAAAACATCTGTCCTGTTGTTCATGCAGCAAGTCGGACTACAAGATCGGTTATAGTGTTAATACATCAGAAGAATGTGATGCATTAGTCTGGAAGAATAGATTTTATCAAATATAAGTGCCATATAGTTTTCCTTATTGTTTGTTTCCCACAGTTTGAGTCCATACAGCTGCCTGGGGTTGTCTGTTACGCGAATCATCGCTCAAAAACCCGTCGTTTTAACGATCCCTGTCTTATTGTTAGAGCTCTGCATCTTTGAGGACATCGTTTTTTAACTGATGCAGTCTTTATCGTGTATAGGCAAATTCGGTTTATTGTAAAACTCCAAGAAACAATAGGAGATGTTGTAAATGTGTTCTGACTGCCCACCGCCGCCGTCCACGGTCAATCTTGCTGCAAGTTTGTTTGAAAAAGAGGAAAAGCACTTCTTAAAGTTGAAATTTTCACTTATAATTTGTGTGCCGAATTGTAAAGTAGCTCCCAGCGATTAGTATAGTAGTTAAATAATGCAACGCTATGTAAGAAGATGCTATTTATATGGCCGATGAAATTATACCGAATGAGTTTTGAAGGGAGTTTGGAGCGAGGCTTCATGCAGCATGTATCGGGGGCAGAGCGGGTTTTGGTCGTTGGCCTTTTCGGAAACATCCGCTCGATGACTCCACTTCTCGTGTGTGTCGGCCAGCCAAGACTTTTCAGGCAGTGGAGCGGAAAATATGGCCCGCAATCTCAGTTCACAGCTTTTTAGTAGTGTGTAGTAGACTTTTGTTTTAACTTTATGACTGGTGGTTCAAGACGTTTCAGTGTGTCATCTGCTTCTTATATTCAGTATTTGTGATTAGGAAATAGAGTTTGGAAGATGATACACATCGACAGTTACATTTATCTCAGTTATGATAATAACACATGATTCACATTAAACTTTTAGAGATACAAGATCACTTCAAGATCAGTCGTTTAATTACTAAATACAAACACTTCAGAGAAAATGTGACAGGACTTTCAGTTCAGTTCAACTAAAGTGTGCCCACACTGACCTTTTGACCTGAGCCTTAACCACACATGCAGCTGTACATGCTTCTATAAGAGGAGGCTCGGGTGAAACATGCTTCTGTCCGTCTGCTGCATGATTCATTTCTAAAGGAAGTGAGTGAATAGTTTTTTTTACTTTTCCTGTAAATATCCTCCCTCCTCTTTATGTGCAGGTGTGAAGAAGCCTCCGTTGGCTCCCAAACCTAAACTCCCTGCTACAACCAAACCCTCTCCCCCACCCATTGCCCCCAAACCAGGTCTCTTCAACCAGACTTCAGTCATCTCCCAACCTTCCCCTGCCACTCACAAGAGGACAAAACCAGCTGTTGCCCCCAAACCATGCATTCCCAAATCTTCTCCTCCGGTTTCACCCCCACCACCCAAACCCAGTGAACCCATTATCCTATCTCAGGACCAGCAGGACACTTTAGATAATAGCCTGTCACTTCTTAACTCCAAAAATGGGATTTTATCAGAGACTGGCAAACGAAAATCGGATTACATCATTCCCACCTACTCCTGCGGGCTTGAGGACTGCATGGAAAACGGATCTTTAACTGAGAATGGGAGCGACTTGCACAAAGAGCTGTTGCAGAATGGGATCTGTACAGAAGGATTCACCGGGACGATGCTCCAGCAGAAAGCAGAAAACCGGGATGAGGGAGTAGCTGTGGAGAAGGGTGCAGGTGGAGAGATTAGCAAAAAGCCCAGGGATAAACCTCAAAGACGCAGACACCTGGATAGGAGATTGGAAAACAAAGAGGCACAGAGGACTCAGGAGCAGAAAGGGAAAACCTCAGAGACTGTAGAACATCAGGAAGGTGCTGTTGCGGATCTTGATGTTTCAAATGCAAACGTAGAGACTGAGGCCCAAAACACAGATGTGCCAGACTTTAAGTCAGCCTGTGATGTTGCAGGCAGCATCATCGTCTTCTCAAGTATCATTCCTCGTGAGTCACCCGCAGAGTCTTTTGAGGTAGAGTACAGCAAGCCTATTAGCAAAGCATCTCCTGCTAGGTTACACCCTGATCTGCAGGTCCCTGCCGCCCCCAGTAAGCCTCTCCCAGTTCCTCACCCACGTAAACTCAAAAAGCCATCGCTGGTGAGGCAGGATGGCGTTGAGTTCAGTGCCCAGGATCGGGCAGCAGAGGGGCAAAGACTGGGGCAGGACATGCAGGAGAGCGAGGGGAAACTGAGTCTGTGTCTCAGTTCAGAGGGCGAGGAGCACAAACAGGACACAAGTGATGACCTGCTACACCTGAAAAATTCTGGTGGGGGAGATGATGTGACCGATGCACCCATCCCACCTCCTCGACAAACCTCCCTCTCACCTCGCCTCCACAGGACAACTCGCACACCCTCCTCACTTAACAAAAACACCTCCCAGTCTTTAGACCTACTATCTCAACCTGACTCACTGAGCCACTTTAAAAGCGAGGAGGACCAGGTGCAGGAGGACGAAGAGGACGCATATGGCGACTTTGAGCGCTACCCGATCGCTCACAGCCTCCCCAAGCAGATAAAACACGGCTGCCACCCTCCGTTGGCTAACATGAAGAAGGCCTTCTCCACCGAGGGTCAGCAGTCACAGAGGCCACCACCCAGAAAGCCTCAGAGACACAGCCTGCCAGCACCCCCTCCACCCTCCATCTGCCCTCCGGCACCCCCACATGCTAACACCCCCATGAGGGAGTTGCCTGCGCCTCCTCAGGAGAAAACAGCCTGGCGCTTCACACGACCCTCCGTGACCTTCTTCAGCCGACAGATGCCCACTAGGAGCAGCGTGCCACCAAAGAGCCGAACTCCTACGCTGGGGGGCAAGCAGAGGGCGCAGTCCTTCTCTGCAGCCGACCTGGCACCTCGAGCCAACTCCGAAAAGAGGAGCCTTTCTTTCCGGAAGCTGCTGGAGCTCAGACTGTCTGTAAAGATGCTGCCAAAGCTGCTGGCTAAGGGAGGGCAGTCGTTGGACTGTACCACCGTGGAATCAAACCGGGAGGGGAGAAGCCTGGAGCGGCCTAAGAGCTGCATAGGAGAGACTGATATTTGTGAGGAAGGTGGAGAGGGATCTGTGGAGTATGAGAACGTTCCTCTGTATGAGGAGATCCCAGAGTATATGAATCTGCCGTTTCACAGTGCAAGGCTGGGTTGGCCACATGACCCTGATGCAGCTGATTCAGACATCTATGAGGTGCAGGATCCTTATCACAGATGCACAGAGCATGAATACGAGAGGTATGTTTGTAAGTTTGTGAACATTTTGCAGCAATTGCTGGTATTTTGTGTACAATTTTATCTATTTATCAGACAGATACTACAGTAGGAAGACAGAGAATCATATGCAGCAAGGGTCAGATACTAACAACAAAGTGTCACATCTCTATTCCTATGATTACTGAATTAATTGTTTAGTCTGTAAAATGTCAGAAATTAGCCAAAAATATCCCGTTCATAATGACATACAATAGCAAATCCTCAAAGTTTGGAAGCTGGGTGAAATGAATATTTGTAATTTTTCTGGTGGGTTATCAAAACACTTGAAAACTTACTTTCTCTCACTGCAAGGACACGCTAACTGACTCATTATTTTGGTACTGATCGTATCCTTTGCTGTGTTTCTCAGGTTACTGTTTATTGTATGAGTCAGAAACATCACCCAGTGTAAAAGAAAACACTAAAAATATACCTGAAATGTCCTGGTTGAGGGTGAAAACAGAGAAAGACGCCTTTATATCAATAACAATGACGGCTCAGGTCTTTGTGTGTAAGAGAAAGGCCTCAGTGTTGATGTAGGCAGATGGCCAGACCTGCTGTACAGCACTTAACCCTTGCTGCTTCCCTGCACTTCAGGTGACTTGCAGCTTCAGTGTGGGAACCTTACGCAGGTGACTCGAGTGGTTTGTATTTACAGGGTTGTGAATGTCAGCCTGTGAGCCGGTGGCATTGAATTTGAATAGAGCATTGATGTGCAGCAGGTTGGCCTGTTTTCCTGTGGGTTATTTTCAGTGGCCAGAGCAGGAAATGTCTGAAAATCGCAGAAACGCCACACAACTCTCTAGAACAGGGAAAATAAACCTCCAGCAACCACCAGCCGCCTCCTCCTCAGCCTGTCTGCCCTCGCACTGTTTACCCTCGTCCTAAGTTCACTCCAGTTTTTCTCCTGTGTCTTTGTGAGAAAATCTGAAGTTCTTCAGCAGTTTGCAGAAGAAAAAACAGAATTATTTAGCATGCATTAAAGACACAGGGCATGATTTAACCGTGGGAAGTTTATAAAGTATTACGTAGATGAATAAATTGTCATGACAGCAGGCTGTGTCATGACATTGCAGATCTGGATTACAAGCAGAATCCATTCAGTGCTTTCTTGACTTCAGCCATACAACAACTGTTGACCCAATTTCATAGAAGTCTGTTATTGTTATTATTATTTTTTTAGATTTTCTGGCAAATCATCAAAAGAATCAGCACTTTACTGTAGATGAAACATTATAGATGGTTTTGAACAGCTGCAAGAAAATCCAGATATTTAAGGCTGCACTGATTCATTTATTTGTTTATTTGCTGATTTTGTGTAGTTTGTAGGAAGCGGATGAAGCTTTAACCACACAATCTGACATCATGTTTAAAGTCTGTTGTCTGCTTTTGGCTGGATACGACAACGTGAGAACGTTGAGAGTGACCTGAAACATTTAAGGTGTGGGCTTCAAAACCAAAACAAGGAGCTAAAGGGAACTAAAATGGTCCTTTTGGCTGCAGATTTACATGATGATGTTCTGTGCATTTGTCGCTAAAAATGACCTTGTTCCCATCACTAATAACTATTTGTTCGACTGGTAATATGCAAATATTGATCAATGCAGCTTTAAGAAGATAAAACCGGAGAATATTTAAATAATTGTCTGAATTTTTGGTGATTATAAATGTATTCACTTCTTGGTTGGTTTTCAGTAATAGCCCCGTCTCTCAGCCACCTGGTCACATTTATGCTATTAAGATCCCATTGAGCCCAGACTGTTATGAAGAGGAGCTGTCCTCATGACAGATGGCGTGGTTCCTGTTTTTTTCTGTTCAGTCCAGGGCGTTACAAGTGATGGGGTCAGGGCCGTGTTGTCAGGTGACGCTGAGGTACAGCGGTGTGAAATCAGCTGCTGAAACAACTAAGATGTACCCAACTCTTAATTCTGTCTGGTTTGCAAAGTGGTCGGCAGGGTGTTGAAGAGACAGAATAAGAGAGAGAGAATCTGTAGTGTTTCCCAGGAACACATTAAGTCTATGTAAGTAGCCTCAAGCTGTAAACAAGTGGTGCTCTGTGCCCGACCCAGTGTGCAGGAATGCTCGACTATAGAGAAAGCGTAAAGGAGAAAGACGTTCAGAAACTGTCAAGAGACAAGTAAGAAAAACAAGGAAGTGAAGAGTGTTGGCTACTGCTGGTGAGAGTGAAAGGAAATGTGAGAATTGTTGGAGTCCCACCGCCTTTCCCGTCTGACATTGATTCTGAGCCATCATCCTCTTTGCCAGTGTAGAACATGTACAAGCTCTACAGGCCTCTATACACAGAGCCGTTTAGGAAAATCCTCTTTTTCTGAAATGAGTGTTTCCTTTCATCAGCACAGAAGAGACTATAAGAGCTCGGTAAAAACATTAGGAACGCGCAAATACATGTGGCTGCTTGTACCAACCTGGCAGGCAGCACTGTGTGTGGATAGATGCCAAACCAGCAGCAGCGTTGATAAAGACGCTGATAAAGCATGTAGAAGCACAGGTTGTTTAGAGTTTGTTATATACTGTACATTTAGAATAATTGATGATTTCTACTATTACTATTATTACTCTTAATCATAAAGTTTGTCATTATTATTAATATTTAGAAATGACTGAACCTGATCCTTTCGTCAGCATAGAGATCATTTGTTTTCTGAACTTCTAATAGTAAAAAATAAACAGTAAAAAGGGTAAATCAGTCTTGTCTTGTCATTCAAAACATGAAGAAGTTGGTGTGTAGAGAAGACAACAACTACATTACATTTAGATACCTAAGTTTTGTGACCAGCGGGAAAAATTAAATCACCAACAACTGAAAACACTAAACGCTAATGGGCTCTGAGAAAAGTGAATGACTTACACTCTTGTCTGTCCCTAAACGCCTCACTACAGCTGAAGCTGACAGACTCAGTGTTACCTTCTTAAGATAAAACAGCTGAAGCAAGTGATAGGTTCTTACAGCAAGAAATGGAGAGAGGGGTTTGTTTTTATTTTTTTGTGGGTGTGGTTTGTGTCTTTCAGCATTTTCTCATCCTGCTCATTCCTCACTGAGCAGTGTTGTCTCACGCTGGGGATTTAAACATTTTTCTCAACCCGACTACCTGAGTGATAATGTTGAAATGATCATTGATGAAACATCTTTGAATGACTTCCGTTCGTGTATTGTCTCATATGCTTCTTGTGAGTAAGAAGGATTATTATGTGTTCAGTTTATCCCTCTATTGCACAAACTTTCTAATGACACATTCTTTAATCCTTATTTGTCCAGGGAGGGTTTTTCTGAACACACACACACATGCTCTCCCACACTGCCCTGTGTCTTCATTCACAAACTTAAGCATTCCTTCCAAAGCAAAATGAAACTCTAATCTCTTCTCTGTGCGTTTGTGTGTGTGTGTTCTGCTGAGCAGCGGCTGGCTGGGGCAGGACGTACACTCCGAGGAGGACGAGATCCACACTTCAGACGAAGACAACAGCTCCACCTCCAGTAAAGAGAACCTGGACGAGGCAGACAGACAGGTAATCACCTCCTTCTGTAATGTCAGGGGAATTCAGTCTTTTACAGTAATCAGCTGTCTGGCTGTAAATCAGTAAAGTAATTATAGATGTGTAAAACTGAAACTGAAACATTTACCAGCACCTCATGACAGATAGCACATACTATGTTCTTCTTTTGGATTTATTCCATGTGAATACCTGTAAACATTAGAAGATTTTTCATTACAATACGTGAAAATATTCACATTGACACATCATAATAAATCATAATAGAGCTGCAATTCAAAATGATTTCTGGTATTGATCAATGTGGTAATCATTTCATTGATAGACTGATCAGTTGTTTTGCCTATTGTTAAATTAAAACTGGGAAAAAGACCTGAAGCTTTTTGGATTTCAAATTGGTTTTGTCTGAGCAAAAGTAGTAAAAAAGTAAAATTGGTAATTATTTAAATTTAATAAGCTGGTTTTATGTTTTCATAAAAAGTCATTTAAACGCTGTTATAATCTATAACTAAACTTATATATAATAACTAATTATATACAATAATGAATTAGATGCAGATCGACTAGTTTGCTTAATCAGTTAATCCTGTAAAACGTTGTAATCGTGATTTCAGTCTTAACATATTTTGACCAATCCAATCATTAATTTGAAGTTGTTTTACTGAACACTTAAGAACGTCCTCTTCTAGTCCCATTCTGTGTTCTAATGTACATTGTTCCAGCCGTCTTGGTTTGTTTGTGAATCGGAGCTGTATGAATAAAAGAAATCCCAGTATTTCAGCAGAAACGTAGCAAATATTAAAGAGAATTAAAAAATAAGTTCAACAGAATTGTAATTTTTTTAACACCCCAACAACCTACTACAGGTTGGTACCTTACTGTGCCTCACTTTTGCTTTTATTCGTGCTTAAACTATGTGGAAAGCGCTAGAGAATTATTACTAGGTCCTAAATGAGTGACTGCCAGAGCAACTTTAACGGAAAAATACCTCTGGGCTCTCTTCAAACATGATGTCAACATATAAAATTGGTTTATAGATTACACTGGAGGCCTCATATCGCTGCTAGTGACTAAACTGTCGGTGCAGCCACTGGAGATTGTTTGCATGCATGCTGCCAAGTGTGTTTGTTGCCTGTCACAGCTTTGCAGAAGAAGAGGGTGTGTGTGTGTGCATTGAAAGGGGGATGGTGAGCAAACACAGAAGGGTTAGAGGTTCAGGAATAGCTCACTCAGTGACTGAAACGTTTTTCATCCTCTCCACGATAATGTCAGCACCTGTGTCTGATGCCCCTCAAAGCTCCAGGGTATCAGAAACACTGGCTCCGACGGGACCAGTAGGACGTTTCAGTCAAGCAGAGGCCAAGGCCGCTGTCCAAATTAAGTCACTGAGAGCCCGCCCCATTACCATTCAGCCACATACACCATGAGAGAGACACAGAGAGAGGGGGAGAAGGGAAATGTTGCTGCTCTACTTTCAGGCCTGATTGAGCTGTTGTTTGGAAGCCTGTAAACTCAGTCCTCATGGTTTTAAACACTGCACCAGGAGCCAGTGATCATGGTGATTTGCAGCGAGCCAGTGAGTGAGCGGTGGACTGTTTTGGTAATGTTATATTTTGCGTCTTCGTGGCATCAGTCTGACTGCTTGTGTTTCCGATCTTTCAGCAAGAGGATGAGATGAAAAGGAAGAAGGTGGTGCACATCGCCCAGGAGATTATGAGCTCGGAGAAAGTGTGAGTGGATTGATAATGAACCAGACACATACATAGCATTTGTCTTATGTATTGTTGTCTTACTGACGTATTTCTGCTCTTTTAACAGATTTGTGGATGTTCTGAAGCTTCTGCACATAGTAAGTGTCTCACTGTCTCACATTTAAAGAACATTTTAATTTTTATGAGTGCTGCAGAGGAAAAAAGGTGCCAAACATAAAAACTGTTGTGTGGTGATCAAAGCTTTTTCTGAAGGATGGACATGAAATAATGAGCTTGAGTTGATTGCACAAAGTTGAATAATGAAATGATTCCTTAGCTGAAGCTTTTAAAGTTGCTGTGTTGGAGGGTTTTGGTTTTTGGGGGCCGAAAACACATGGCTGCAACTAGGGGGGAAGTGTTTTGATCAGTCCCATGACAGGATCGCTGTCAGGAGAGTGTGTGGGTGCAAGAAAAGGAAGCAGGAGATGGTCCACCTGGTTACTGATAACATTATATTAAATTAGTTTTTTGAAATGGGCAACAACAGTGGAACAGTAACAGTGTCTTTCAGTCTATTTTGTTCACAGTAACAAACAAGGACTGGTTTACCTACTGTCATTTTCAAGTGGTACTGTTGTTGCTTAGGGCCCGAAGTGATTCTGGCTCGATCGTGTGTAGCTGGATTCTAAAGATTTGAATTGTACACAGGTAAAACTACATGTGCAGTTTGTTTATGTAGCCTGTGGAGCTGTGGAAAACAGGCTGATGCTCAGTCCCTGGTGATTCAGCTCGGCCCAACAGCAGGGGGCACAGGAGCTAAAACAAAGCCTTTCAAACTGGGGCTCAGAAGAGAGGCTGCATAAAAGCCCATGACAAGAAAAACAAGCAGTTTTGGAATTGTAAATCATTCAGACCTATTTCAGTAGAGTCCCAGAATAAGAATATGAGCCTGAAATTATGCGTAACATGGTCTCTTTAACTATTGTTTAGAAAATGTAAGGTCAGTCATCTTTTAAGAAGGACAGCTACGGCACTAAATAGAATTTCCACAGTTCTTTCCCTCCGCTAACTAGTGATGCTGTAGTTTACACACACGTCTGTCCAGACTCATATTCTAAGAATTGATGAGTCCAAGTAGATGTTTGTAATGAAACGGTGAGATGTGACATTGATGAGAATAGGACATACACGAGGTTACAGTGACTTGTGACCTTAGACCACCAAAATCTGATCAGTTCATTCTTGACCCCAAGTAACAATTTCTACCAAATTTGAAGAAATTCCCTGATAGATCAGCTCACAAAGAACTAGATGAAAGTGAGGTCACTACAACCTTGACCTTTGACCTCTGGTCACTAAAATTAGAACATTTCAATTAGAAATTTGGAGAAATTCCTTTAAAGTGTTCACATATCACATTAACAAGAAGAGACTGCGTGAACTGGAGGAACGACGTGAAGTCAGTGTGACTTTGACTTTTGGCCCTCCAAAACCTAGTCAGTTCATCACAGAGCCCAAGTTCACAGTTTTGAACTTTGGCAGCACGGAGGCATAAGATAAGTTAAACTGAACATAAATCGGAGTTGTAAAGAAAATAGCTGAAACACCTGTCAGGGAAGGATTTATTGCAGCACTGTTGTGTTAGACTGGAGTTCCTAATAAACTGAACATACACTGATGCCAGGAACTAAACTATCCTGAGGGGAATTCAGGTGAGAGGGTTCAGACACTCCTCCCTGAGAGGTCGAGGGTCCACCTGTCTGGACGCCTCAGACGTTTTCATGAAACCACCACGGGATTAGTAGAAAACGCCGTCCTGTGGCTGACGAGGGAGTGAGAGGCACGAAGCTTTATCCAAGAGAAGAGGTCAGATCACATTCTTCTGTGTCCGCGGACGGCCTGGCTGAGCAACAGCTGCATCCTCAGGCCTCAGAGACGACCTCCAGACACACACATGCCTTAAATAATCCTGTGTGTGTGTGTGTGTGTGTGTGTGTGTGTGTGTGTGTCTGCATACTTGTGGCAAGATGTTTTTAAATGTTTTTTCTTGTTTTGAAGTTGTTACCGTGTGTGTGTGTGTGTGTCATGAAAAACTTTATGCATGTGGATCATTTTTCTTCTTCCTCAAGTACAAACTGAAAGTAGTAAATACTTAAACTTCTTTTTACAGGCAACACATACTGCGTAGTAGTATGTAGTACACAGATCAGTGGGCAGTTTACACTTTGACTGTGTCCTTTATCAATCATGTTTGGCTTTCATGCTAAAATTACTGGAAATAAACCACTAAATACCAGCTAATTCTGAGGAAATGATGAGGAACCTTTTCAGGAGTTTATCTAGAAAATATAGCACCTGTTTTTTTTTTATAATCATTGTTTCTGCATTCATTTTGGATTATAACAGGCATTTGTTAAATCATCAGAAATGTTTATTATACTGTCAGAAACTGAAGGTGTTTAAACACATACTGGATTTTGTGTGTGTGTGTGTGTGTGTGTGTGTGTGTGTGTGTTTGATGATGTCAGATTTAACCCTGTGTGTCTCTACAGGATTTTCGGGATGCTGTTGCCAAGGCGACCCGTCAGAACGGGAAGCCGGTGGTGGACGAGCGGATCCTCAATCAGATCCTGTATTACCTTCCACAGCTTTACCAACTCAACAGAGACCTGCTGAGAGAGCTGGAGGAGAGAGTGGCACACTGGTACACACAGACACACACGCATATGTTCAGAGTTTTGGTTATTCCTGCTGGTGATAAAGAGACTTTTCCTGCAGTGTTGTGGGTACAGTATGGATACTATAGGACTGTGTGGAGTTACATGTTCAGTTGTGATATAGCTACAAGTTGCTTTAATTTTGATGAAATGTCCAAATGTCTGCAGATGACCACATGATAAACAAACAATATGCTGAGTCAGTTTAGAATTTGATTTATTGTTTATGGACTCCAGTCAGATTATCAGTTATCATGTTGTAAACACTTATATCATATATATACTGTCACTGTCTCACTGGTTGAACTCTTGTCTGTCTGTCTGTCTGCAGGAGTGACCACCAGAGACTGTCGGACATCTTTGTCCAGAAGGGTCCTTACCTGAAGATGTACTCCACCTACATCCGTCAGTTCGACAACAACGTGTCTCTGCTGGACGAACAGTGCAGGAAAAATCCTGCGTTCGCTGCTGTTGTCAAAGAGTTTGAGGTAGAAACAGTGTGTAGATTTATTACTGTTAATTGCTGTTAGAACAACAAAACCAGACTGTAGTTTGTTATCTGAATCGTCTGGATCACTAGCAGCCATTTTAAAAAGCTCCTTGTTTCTTGGCTCTGGAGCTTCAGTGTTTGTGTGTTTGTGTGTTTGCAGCATGTGCATGAAAATGACTTTGTGTTTGTTTTATCTCAGATGAGTCCGAGGTGCGCCAGCCTGGCCCTGAAACACTACCTGCTGAAACCAGTGCAGAGGATCCCTCAGTACCAGCTGCTGCTCACAGGTACACACACACGTACACACTCTCTCTCTTTGTTCTGGTCTGTTCTCTGCACAGTGAAAGTCCAACTTTTATTGAACCATGACACTGTTTTATTGGCAGCATGTGAATGAAACTTGGACTTCAGTCGTACAGTTTCTTTCTGTGTTGACTTGATTTGGGTTTTGGTGCAATACTGACACCCAGTGGATAAACACAGAATCAGAAAGCGGAGCAGTGCTCGTGGTAGAGGAGGAGGAACAAGCTCTGCACATTCTTCATTTATTTCTAGCTCTTGGTTCATTGTACAGTATATTCTGCACAGTCTTCATATATATAGTGTAATTTTACTCACACTGATCTTTGTCTTCATAGTTGAAGCATTCCATCAATAAAAACTTGCCCCCTGCCCTGTAACTTGGGTCGAACGTCCACACTCTATTCCTTTCAAAATAAATGTCTTCACCTTTTTTCCTCTTCTCCAGATTATCTGAAAAACCTCCCAGAAGACTCAGAGGATTATAAAGACACACAAGGTGAGTGTCTTGTCAGGATTATCATTTCTGCTGCACGTGGAGCAAACGTTGGCCATCGTGTTTTATCTTTGCTCTGTCTCCACACAGCTGCCCTCAGTATAGTGAAGGAAGTGGCCAACCACGCGAACGACATCATGAAACAAGGGGTGAGACCTAATTCCATCTGGAGCTTTAACTTTTACAGCGATAGTTTTACTTCTGTCTCACGTTTGTCCTCGACTCTCGTGTCGTTTTCCAGGATAACTTTCAGAAGCTGATGCAGATTCAGTACAGTCTCAACGGCCACCATGAGATTGTGCAGCCAGGCAGGGTAGGTCACAAAAATGCTGTATCCCTACCTAACCTACCCTTTCACAATGCCCACGTTACTGCTGATCTCAACATACTTACAAAGTCCACAAACTCTTTCACTCCAAAGATGAGAGATCACTCCCACCATAAAGAGAACTGTTGCCTCGGACTTGGAAGTGCTAACAAACATCTAAACTGAAGGTCACAGTTTGACTCATTTAATCCCAACGTGTCCATATTTGCAGGTGTTCCTGAAGGAGGGCACTCTGATGAAGCTGTCCAGGAAAGTCATGCAGCCTCGGATGTTTTTTCTGGTGAGCAATAAGTCAACTGGCGCTTTGCTCTGGAAAACTGTCTGTGATTCTGTACTTCCTTTAATTTACTGAAGCTTCTTGTTTTTGTTTCCAGTTTAATGATGCTCTCATGTACACCACACCGGTCCAGTCTGGCCAGTATAAACTCAACAGTGTCCTCTCTCTGGCTGGGATGAAGGTTAGACACACTGGAAACCTTTTAGTCATTCCTGTTTTAACTAGGGTTCTGTCAGTATCTTATTGTGTGTGTGTGCAGAGACTGTTAGTTCACTCCTGGTGTTGTTTTCCAGGTGAGTAAGCCGAGCCAGGAGGCCTATCAGAACGAGCTGAACATTGAAAGTGTTGAGCGCTCTTTCATCCTGTCTGCCAGGTCAGTACTCGTTCCCAGCACCTCACAGTTCAATTTGCACATTACGACCTGTGAACGTTTGCCAGAACTGACTCCACCTGCTGTTTGTGCGTGTTGCTGACGGCTCTGATGCATTTTGACATATTTCAGCTCTGCTACAGAGAGAGACGAGTGGCTTGAGGCCATCGCCAAGGCCATAGACGACTACACAAAGAAGAAAATAACCTTCATATCAAGTCGAAGTCAGGAGGAGGTGAAACTATAAACCTGTTTTGCTGCTTTGGGAACGATTTCACCCTGTGTGCATCTGTGTTAACTGTGTCTCGCTCACAGCAGGCTGAGGGTGTTGTTGACAGTGGGGCTCCTTTAGGTTCAAAGGCTCCCATCTGGATCCCAGACCTGAGAGCCACCATGTGCATGATTTGCACCTGTGAGTTCACTCTCACCTGGAGGAGGCATCACTGTCGAGCCTGTGGAAAGGTTTGTAGCACCGTGATGGTAATGCTCTTACGAAGCCTACTTTAATCAACCGCCTTCTCATCGCAGTGTCGCATGTGTCTGATAGGTGGTGTGTCAGGCCTGCTCCGCCAATAAGTACTACCTGGAGTACCTGAAGAACCAGCCAGCACGTGTGTGTGATCACTGCTTTGCCAAACTACAGGAAAACAGTAAGGAACTAGGGATTTAAGCTCATTCTGTAGCACATATCAGAATTAAAGGATGATTCCGGTGAGTTTTTTCTCCAGCGATAGGAACAAAACCAACATGGAGATGATCGTATATTTTATTTCTCGGTGCCATAGAGCTCAGTTGTCGTCCGTCAGTGGACCTCAGTGAACACATCCTATTGTTTATTTTGAGCTGATCTCACATACGAAAGCTGCAACTATCAGCCTCTCAGTTGTTTTCTTCATTAATCATTATTCAGTAGGAGTGGGATTTGTTTACATAAAAACACTGAATATCACCACATGTCCTCTAACATTATGTATTGATGGTAAAACATTGTTTTTTTAGGTGACCGCTGTGCCTCCACATCAGTTTCTCCTATCAAACCTGGAGCTTTCTCCTTCACTAGAAAACAGAAGAAAATTCCGGCTGCACTAAAAGAGGTGAGGGATAGAAAGCAACACTCATTTCCTTTTAACTTTATTGTGTCGTGTTTCCTCTTTGTCGTAGGAGATGAATTCATCTCACTCTGTTTCTCCAGGTGTCCGCGAACACAGAGAATTCCTCCATGAGCGGCTACTTAAACAGATCAAAAGGCAACAAGAAGCAGTGGAAAAGACTGTGGTTTGTCATTAAAAATAAAGTCCTGTACACCTACGCTGCCAGCGAGGTACTGACGCTTTTTACTTTGCTGTTCTTCCTGAACTCTGTGCAGCCTTTTCGACATTTAGCTGAGTATTTATTCCTCCCTCCAGGATGTCGCAGCACTGGAGAGTCAGCCTCTGCTGGGTTTCTTCCTGAGAGAGGAGAAGAACGGTCCTGCTCAGAAGCTCCAGTTCAAACTGTACCACAAAAACACATTGTTTTACATCTTTAAAGCTGACGACATCCCCACCGCACAGAGGTAGTACACTTTCTGTCTCCCTTAAGTGGACAAGAAAGTGTCAGGATTTGGTTTCATGAACATCTTGCAGACTGTTTGTCATTTTGCTCAGTTTAATCAGTTTTGTGTTTTTGTCTTTAGATGGATCGAGGCCTTCCAAGAGGCAATGATTCTAGAACAATAATCACTTTCTCAGCCACGGAGCCAGGCGACAGACAACTTACGACCCCTGACCGACCTCAGGTCAGTGGTCTCCAGCTCAGGAAGGACTCCGGATGGACTACGTTAAACAAAAACACCACAGACTGTTTGTGGAAGATGTTTTTTTCCCTCAAATAACTGGATTCTGTTTCTCTGAACATATTTTCTAGCAACAGCCGCTGATGCTCAGCGCTGCTGGCTGAGGTCAGAGCTGACAGTGGGTCGCAGCTGCGGGTCAAAGGTCAAGTCCAGAAGCGTGTGTGTGGAAGTGAGACCAAACAGTTGTCAGGGTCTTTTAAAGCCCTGGAAAATCCTAGAAAGTCTGGGGATGATTTTTAAATGGATGAAGGAATCGATTATTATTTTGTTACAGTCCCGCTTTATCCGAGCGCATTGAAATTGGTTCACACGTTCATGATGTTAACACCTATTGTGTCATTTTGTTCCAGCGAAATCTAAAGTCACGCGTCATAAAATACTGTAAATGTTAAGATGTTTAATCTGGATGTAAAGTAAGGACCTTATAAAGAGCTTAACATTGTAACAAGGTGGGATTTTACTGTGAAATCGGGCTTCTACAGAGAAACAGGAAGTTTATATTCTACTCTTTGGGTTGATCTCTCTGGTTTAGAGATTTTACTTTATTTTTAGATTTTACTCATGGCTCACAAAAACAAACATCATCCTGGAGGAAACTGGAAATGTCATCAATAATTTAGATATTTTTCGTACAATTAAAATGTATTTTTGCCTGTTTTGCCACATTAGACATGGTTAATGTCTAATGTGGATATGGACATAAGAAAAGCAACATTGACCTTTTTATATCAAAGCCAAGAGATAATATTTATAAAATAGGAAGATTTATTGTTTAAAAAGCACAGGCTGCCACTTATTTTGTGAGTCAGGGTTTGTTTTTTTTATTTTATTTTAAACAACTTAAAGAAAATGGTCTTTTATGAGCAAAAACTGTGGAAAGGATGCATGAATTATATTTGTAATTTTGATGCTTGTTTTTGCAAACCTTTTGCCTTCTCCTGTTTGGGGATGAATTGCAATAATATAGGTGCTCTGTTGGGAGTTCTTCACTAAATAAGAACAACTTTAAGCATTCAGTATATATGACTACTCACTTCCTAACCATGTCACTTTGGGTTTGTAGTTCTAAAAGCAGTAACTTATCAGGTCTGTTTCTTTCTGGTTTGTTCTCCATACGATGCACTTCTCCGTCACAGCTAAAGAGTTGATTCCTCAGTTAAATACTGTTATGCTGTCATTAGAGCTATGTAGCTGCTGTTGTCACACGGTTTCATGTAAGCCTCGTTCAGATGCACGATGCTGAGGTTTAAATCTGCAGCAGCATGGTTGAAAATTACGTGATTGTATGTCAATATCTGTAAACATCCACTCTGAGTCCTATAAACAATGTTTCTAAACTGTCAGGCAACAGTTTTTAATAAATTATATATAAATATATACCTCGTCCTGCTTGTATTCATTTCCTGTTTTGTTGCTTCAGAGGATGAAAAGTAGTGAGCTGTGCCGAGGACACATAATTAACACACAAACCACTGTCGCTACCTAATTGCTGAGTGCAGAGAGATGAATGTGGGAGGATGCAGTTTCGTTTAGTTCTGGGTCAAGTCCGGGTCTCTGTGTTTGAGCTGTTACTCAAAGCAATTCTTTGAGAAATAAGAAGTATGTTTTCTCAGTGACTCGTGAAGGGAGCCAAAGTGCTAATGTTTACACTGTGTCTTCCTCAGCTGTGACACTGACAGCAGCGAACAGATGTCACATGTTGAGAATCTGTCCTGTAATTTAAAAGCATGAGTTCAATCGACCCAATGAATATTTACAAACACATTTTTGGCTTGAAAAAGTGTCTTCAGTGTTTTCTGTGAATAACGGTCCTGAATGCTGGACTTAATTCGTGAAATTCGCACATAAAATTATAAAGTATTTCCAATACATTATATTTTAATATAATAATACTTATTATTATTATTATTGTTGTTGTTGTTAACGTATTTATTTTCTGTAGGTGGAACTAAAGGTCCATAGGTCGGTGAATGACTCGGACCGTTTAAAAATGCAGAACGGTCCGTCTTCGTAATTCTTCCGTCTAAAGATGGCGGAGTATGCAAACATCGTCCGAAGGGCTCTGGGACAAATAGGAGGTCATGGTGGAGTCCGAGGTTTTTTACTTCAGTTTTTCAGGTCAGTGGAATAAAACGTTTTATTGTGTGTGTTAAGTCTTCGAATATCACGGTTAAATATTCGGTAAGACGGAAAATAAAAGCGTGACCCCCAAAGCTAAGTTGCTAATGTAAAACTGCTGTATGACTGTTGAGCCAAACTTCGTTTAATATTGTGTGAATTTAAGTCAGACGTAAGCTGTGAAAATGTTTTATTTTTTTAATATCATGACCAAAGACGCTGTAAAAATGTTTAGAAGCCACGGATCAATTCTGCTGATAATCGATTCATCTAATAGTATTTATTTTGTTTAGTTTGATTCCAGCCTGTTTTAATGTTATGCAAACTGTGTGATAAACACAATTCCAATAAGCTCTTTCTTTGCCTATAAAAGCCTGAACTGCATGTGTTAACATTACTGTGAACTTGGTAGGGTGAATGATGTGAAGACAGGAGCTTTGATCGGTGTGGATAAATATGGAAACAAATACTATGAAGACAAGAAGCACTACTTCTTCGGTGAGCAAAATGAGCATGATTTCAACACTACTGCAGTTTTACACTGAAATGACTACTGCAGTATTATTTTTACGGCTGATGATGAGATTTGGGAGCTTTTATTCCCTCATATTCCTCAGAAGAAACATAAATTTAATTCTGGTCCAGACTGACGTGACTTTCTTTTTTTAATAATTAAATTCTTGTCTCTTTCTCTGTGTGTTCAGGACGTCACCGCTGGGTGATCTACACCACAGAGATGAATGGAAAGAAGACCCTGTGGGAGGTGGACGGCAGCATGGTGCCTGCTGAATGGTACGATCTGTGCGACATTACCGGGTGTTTTCTTTGTTGAAATGTCAAATGCAGTTTTTCAGTCAGTCAGGCTGCAGTTTAAATCTTTTGCCTGATTTATGTTTATTTATTTATAATGTTTATTATTAATTGCCACTTTTTTTTTCGTTGTAAGTTGTTATCACTTCCTGGTACATTATTGTACTCTCATTTATACATATGTTACAGTATGTAAATATATACTGTGCATGAATGTGTGTATGCACTGTCAGTAGATTACTATTCTTATTTTTTTCTTGGTCCTTTCTTTCTTATGTCTTGTTGGGTTTTTTAACTTGAAGACCAATGTAAACTCTAACATCCTTTTGTCTGTATCTCAGGTTAATAGTTTCATCTCCTCCTGACTTTTTTAAAGTAGCTAATTTCCTTCTGTTCACTCTTCAGGCATCGCTGGCTGCACTGTATGACAGACGACCCCCCGACTACACACCCACCAGAGCCCAAGAAGTTCTTGGCTGAAGTCCACCAGTTCAACGTGAGCGGCACCCCCCAGCAGTACGTGCCCTACTCCACCACCCGCAAGAAGATTCACGAGTGGGTTCCCCCGAAAGCTGGAGCTTAGTGAACTCTGCTTACTTCATCTCCCATGCTGTAAATTATGGTTTCCTGCCACTGTATCCAACATGTTCTGAATAAAACCTCTATACAGATGTTTAGGACTGGTGTCGCCCTCCAAACATGAAGCTTTATTTATTTACATATTATTGACTGCTGCCAAAAAACATCATATCACTGTTTGGAGGAAGGTGAGCTGCAGCGCAGAGCATCAGTGTAATGGTGAATATCGTCCACGAGGGGGCGTTGTTTGCTTTGATTCAGGCTGTCGCCCTGGCAGTGACAAAACTGAAAAAGCACTTGGCATCCTCTCGTGTCAGCATTTCTGAGAGAAGCAATCCTCTCTAGTCTTTATTTAGAAACCAGAGGAGACTGCTTGGTGGATGGAGCCAGAATCTCGTATAAATCCTTAAAATGAAAGTGGTTTTAAGAGATGACAGTAGTAGCGCCATTTAACACGCTCTCTAACCTGAACTTCACATCCAGGGAATGTTGTGTGTGTGTGTTTGGTGCTCTCTTGTCACGTCTGCGCCTCTCATTAGCTGATTCATCATCTGCAACTGGAGCACATAACGCCGCTGTCAGCCTCTGTGGTTGCTGACGCAGCAGCCAGTGATGAGGCTAAAGAGGGTTATCTTAATGCCGAGACGCACTCCGTCTCCATCACCCCCTTATTCGATTCTCCATCTTCGTCTTTTTAACATCGCTGCCCTTTGCTTCTCCGCTGACTTCCTCCCGTGTGCGCATTTCACACCTTGAGAAGCCTCTGATGTCCTTGATGAGTATTTTCACAGTCTCACTTTTAAAATCTGTCAATCTGCAAATGTAAACCAACCTTGGGGATTCACAGTCAGCCTGTAAAATACCCCTGTCCCAGTTGTGTCCACTCCATCACTTGAAAAGTTCACCTCCTAGTTGTTGTCACAGCTTTGATGGATTTTCTGTAGGTGGTGTATTATTTATTCTGCAGGTTGACTTTGCTCATAGAAACTTTTAGAGCAACTACTAGTAAATTATCCTTTTACATGTCAGGTAGTTGTTCTACCAGGAAAAGCACAGGTGCAGCTAATCACGTTGATGTTTTCAGAATCTGCTTTGTTGGTCGTGTGTGTTCGCTCATACAGTGTCTCTTGATGTACTTTCACGCAACACGGGTATCAACGTTCAGGAGGATCCACGTTGACACATCTACACTCTAATGCAATCACATTAAATTACAGTACAGATTTTAGAATTTAGTTCAAAGTGGTGTCGTTGTACTGTACTGATTACATTATTTTTCTAATAATCTGGCCCATTAACGTAAAGCACGATTTTTAACAATAAATATAACTGTATAATGTAATTTACACATTTTACTACCTTATCTACTGAACCTCTTAAAAGTGAGTTTCCTCTTCTGTTCTAAGTCTGAAAATAGCTCGACCAAAATAAGACAGTTCCTGTTCTTGAACCCTTATGGTGCAGTTCATGTCTCTGTTCTCTTTTGAAAGTTAACACTCTAGTTTACTGGCAATTCTAGTGAGAATTAGTTTAATCCAGTGGTTCTCAAACTTGGTCAGAGGGGCCCTGAGGACCAAGTTGGGAGTTTGTAATTATGAATAAAGGACACATTCAGAGATCTTGCCTTGATGGGTCAGAGGGGGACGGACACACTTTTAGGCAGGTGGATGCACAGACGTGAGACTTGACAGAAAGATAAATGTATTGTTAGCTTTGTCCTTTTCATTGTAATTGTTAAAAAGAAAAAAAAAAGCTTAAAACACCGCCTGCTTATTATGGTCTAAGTCGGCTGGCTGACAAGACACAACGTTGTCGCAGGTTTTCACTCCCACTCAGTGCTCAAAGGTTTTATTTATGAGTGGGAGCAGAGTCCAGTTTCACTCACATAAACACACCCATGCTGGAATCTTTATAGCTGTGAGGACATTAACTGATATAATACAGTTGGTTTCACTAAATACCTCACACCTGAACCTAATTCTAACCCGTTTTAACCCTCAAACAACACTTTGAAGTCGGCAGCACGTCCTCACAATTTAAGAATGTGGTGACCGTGGTGGCATCAAACCAACACACACACTTAAATAAGAAGGGCTGTCTCCATCCTGCAGAGTGCGTTCACCCCTCAGGAAGCCGGACTCTACATTCCCACACTCATTCATTCCCTTAAATCTCTCTCCTCGTTCAAATCACCCCATCCTTCCATCCTCTGCCTGCTCCCTCCTGATTGGCAGCCTTGGTTACTGCTGGTGTTTATGTGCAAAGTGTGCCCAAGCCAGCGGAGGGTGGCGGATAGGGATCAGAAAAATTCCTCTTCCTGGGGCCGCTTCATGCCTTTTAAGGTGCCCCCCCCCCCTCCCCAAAGGGGGGCAGAGGTGGTATGTGAGGAGAGTACAGAACAGGGCCAAGCTTGAGAATACATCTCAGGACGTGCAGGTTGGTTTGAGCCTAATAGCTGTTAAACACAGGAAGCCCAAGATTTCACAAGACACACACTCACACACACTCACTCACACACACACACACACACACACTCACACACACTCACACACACACACCCCTCCTTCCTTAGAGGGTTGTCCTGAAAACTTCAAAGAGGCAGACAGAGCTCTCTGATGTGCACAGGTCCTCTGAAGCCGCGGTGGCATGCACTTTGACCTCGGGCTGTGAGGAAGAGGAGGCATGAGGAAGAACTACAGCGCCATTCCCCTCATCTATGTGACAGAGGTAGAGTTTATTTTTTCTTCTTACGACTCTAAACGTGTCTCCGCGCGCTCGGCTGTCTGTTCTGCCCTGCGTGATAGATCAGGGGAATCACTTGTGCTGCTGTTTGTGTTTCATGCATGAATGAAAAACGGGGTAAATGAAGTCAGCTGCACACTCACATGTTATTACCTTGATCTTTATTATCACTTCTTTATAATTTACTCTTGAAATGTGATTTGTTTCATTTCAGCAGCTTTTCAGGGAAGCTGTCAGTAGCTTGGTATTCTGAGTATGTGACAACAACATTTAAAGAAACTGGTTGATCTTGTACGGTTTTATTCATTTGTTGCAGGAGTGATTTGTTCCTTTGCGATCACAGAAAGTCGAGGAAGTAGATTTTTAACAGTTAAAGGTTGAGTCAGGCAAGTTTCACCACGTTTCATTCTTTCAGTGCAGCATGTGATTGGCCTTAGCTGATGTAAGGAATGTGTACAGCAAACCAAATGTCACGCGCACCTCTGAAACTGGTAAAACTGCAGACTGTATTTTCATTTTAATCTACTTTCCCAGACTTTCCTCTGCCCTGCTTCTGAAGGCTCGAGCATGAGCTCATGTTTGGGTTCCTCCTGTCGTTATCTGGCCATCGCAGTCTCAGCTGCTCCATACAAATCACTTTTGTCCTCCGTGGCTGAAAGAAAAGCATCCCCTGAGCCAGTCCCTGGACGGGCTTTGTGCTTTGGGCTGCTCTTACTGTGCTGACATTGTGTTTTTGTGTGTGCACGCATCATGTGCCTCAGTCTGCCGGAATATGTGCAACAAAATGCCGTAAAAATCTTATGTAATGCTTCTAGTATAATGGGGCTCTTCCTGTGAAGCCAACAGTCCACAAACAAGGAAACAGTAGAAGGAAGAAGCAGCAACACTACTACTGTATTTAATCCCTCCACAGTGTGTTTTCAGCCTCCTCGTGGTCTCGGCTCTGCAGAAAAGTATCACAACAAGTCTATAATCAGACGTTTGTCACAGCTTCTGCACTGCTGATATGTTGTCAGAATGGTTGTGAACAGTCTATCTACAAAGTCTTAGACATGTAGATACTCATACTCATGCATGCAGCTGTTAACTGTGGTCACTTTCATCCATTTACCATGGTAACCACCACAGTGTCGCAGACACACACTGCAAGACCTTGGTCTACACTCAGCTTTTATGTGCCCTCTGTTCACCTCCATTGGGCTGCGTGTGTTTATGCCATAACAGAGATAATATCTTAGTGCATATCACAGTGTAACGTGTCAACAGCATGTGTTGTCACACTAATGCAGCTCATCAGGCGTCTGCGTGGGAACTTGTACTTTTATCCTTGCTCAGAAAAAAAAAGCAGCGTGAGGACATTTTCAGGTTGTCGTTACTACAAAACCCACTTCCAGGAAAGTTTGGACTTTTTCTAAAATGCCATAAAAACTAAAAGATCTTTATTTATCTGGCAAAAGTCCCAAAATATACACAGCATTTTGTAAATATGAGCAATGTTAGAGTTTGATCCTGCAGCACATTACAAAGAAAGTTGGGACAACGGCTAAAGTGAAGTGAAACACATTTTACAGCTGTAGATTTAATTGGCATATTCACATTAATGAGGTCAACAATGAGGCACTAAAACAAAATCTGATTATGGTTGGTTCTGATTCATTATTTGCCACCGCTCGTTATGTGCAGTCACCATTACTGATATTTTCCTGCCACAGTTATTAGTTTCCATTTTTGCCTCCAGACATATTGTGTTGTCTGCCGTGTTTTGAACACAAAAGTAAACCCACGCTCTCGCCTTTTGCTGCTACTGCTGCTGCTGCTGCTGCTGCTGGACGGTATTCAAATGATTTTCAGTGCATCTGGAGACTGGACACATACGTTTCTGAGGCGGCAGGTTGAATCAGAAACGATTCACTGCAGCTGCAGTTCGTTCAGTACAGACACAGGAAGGGAGTTAATTAATAAAAGGAACTGTAGCCTCGAGGTGAAGAAAGTTACTGTGTTGAAATGTGTGTCCCTCTCTGCCTGTTTCTTCAGGTCCCCCCCCCCCTGGTGAAATGAACGTAGGGCCTCTTGTTATCATCTGTTTGGTCCAAACTGAAATGTCTCAACAAATCTTGCATTGAATGCTGTGAAATGTGTTTCACATTTTTCTCAAGATCAACTTGCAAAAACTTCCTCTGACTGTTCCTCTGCACGTCTGGGCAGCATGGCAGCCAACAACAACACCAGCTGGTTGAAAATATTTATCACTAAGCTTGTGAGACCTGCAGTAATTGATTGAACTCTTAACTTCTTTGCCACCTGGGGGCAGCAAACAAGTTGTGAACACTGACATCACAGTGAACATTTTTATTCGTTTGCACCTACTTTTTAGCCCAGTTTTGACTTTCTTCAAGCAGTTTTGGTCCGTGCAGGACTCCGGAGGCAAATATCCACAAAGCAGCTGCAAAATGCTTCACTTTGTTGTTCATCAGCTAGTCCCTAACTGTGTTTCTCTGCTGTTTGCTGTAAAGCATGCAGTGTGCAGTGTGGTTTTTTTACTGGTAGTAGTAGTTTTTATCACTGAAGACAATGACCATCTGTGATGCCACGAGAGAAGTAACAGTAAAGTGGCAGGAAAAACAATGACCTAAAAGTTTACAGTTTGTAATGTCGGGGGTGTCATTGCACAAGACACCTCTGTGTCGCTCCTGCACAACCCTTCCGGCCATGTTTCAATAAATGAAAAGTTACAACACTAACTACTAATCCTTGCTATTCTCTGATTGGTCAGAGGGGGGAGGCTCGCTGCCAGACTGCTGTGAGTATGTGTGTCACAGGAGGCTTTGACTGCACCTCTCCACTCTGAGACGATGGAAAATTGTTGTTGTTGATTAATTTCCCTTTTAACCAGATATGATTTTAGTGGTAACAAGCATCTGTAAATACAGCATCTCCTTCAGTAACATCCTCCACAGACAGACACATAACCTGAACTCATTTGTCACACTGATTTGACTGGAGCTACGGGTGTGTTTAATTTCCCTGGTGATGATGATGACCTCCGCTGACGATCATGTGAAACGGTTTGATCTTCATCTGCACACCCCGGCCTCTGATTACACACACACACACCAACACACACACATACAATTGTTAGTGCACTCTCTATCAATTTCTTGTCATGTCCATTACAGACGCACCATTCAATTTGTCACCATGGCAACAACAGATGATGTTAGCAGTTACGTCTGTACTGGTTGTACGACAACAGAGCAGACGCACACACATTCACATATCTGTCAGGAATCTCTTTCAGATAATGTGTTTATCATCTTTAATAACCTTTCCTGGAATCCTAAAAGACATTTTAATAGTCTGAGTGCTCCACAGTAAAAAAAAAAAAAAGATTTTTAATATCTTTCCCATGTCATGGCTGTGTAATGAGGACAAATCTAAAACTTCTATAAATGTTCTTACAGTGATAGAAGAATTGTATGTATCATATCACCTCATTACAAACAGTACAGTATTCAGTACAGCCTTTATGTCTGTGGTCACTCCACGTTTTTATCTGTGATAACAATGTAAAAGCATTTTCAAATGATCAGTTAGCTGTTTAACCTAATAACCATTAATACTAAAAACACGTAGCGAGGACCAGCAAGTAATCATCATTCTCAAGATTCTAAATTTAAATTAATTTATTATAATTTGTCCCTCAGTGGTAGACATTTTATGAACCTTCATTTATGTAAATAACATCAGCAAATAATTTAAATAATTTTAATGTCTTGCTTTAACTACATCCACCACTTTTTGCCAGTGTAATCTAATAAACAGCTCCTCATACAGAATATTTTCTATACAGTAACTACGTGGTAAGTAGTTTTAGCTCAGCAGAAGTACAGTATGGTTTCACCTGTTTCTGTGAGCCGCACAGGCTGAGGTGTCTGTGTGTGTGCGTGTGTGTTGTTATGGAGTCTACAAGACATGCATGTAAAAAGACATTTATATTTTTTTTCCATGTATGTGACTAACATTTCACCACATATGATTGACTTTATTCATAATTAGTATGTCTGGTTAAATTAAACAGAGCAGTACATTTACGTGTGTGTGTGTGTGTGTGCATATGTGCACGTTTGACCTCATTAACATATGACCTTGTCTGGGTCTGTACCTTCCAGCTACCTGCTCTAAAGGGGAGAAAGAGGCTTTGTACTATAAACGATCTCCGTCATCATCTGTTTGTCCAGTGTGTTCAGCAAAACAGTGTTAGATTTCCTCCCCTATTTGTATATGAGGTTACTGCTTAACTTAGCTTAGCTTAGCATAGCTTAGCCTAACAAGTGTGAAGGGAGAAACTTGCTAACTCCTGTCCTTGGGTAGGCAAAATTAACTGCTATTACCTAAAGTTAATTAATTACCACATTATAATTTGTTTTGTTTGGGTACCAGAAACCAAAGTAAGTGTGAAAAAGATAAGATAGCAGTTTGCCCTGTGTTTTGCTTGTATGCTAAGATAAGCTAATTGCTATTGATTTTAGCTTCATTTTTAATGGACACAAATAAGAGTGATATCAGTGTTCTTATCTTTTTCCTGCCAAGTGTTAAGTTTAAAGTTGTCATGCAGATGCAGAAGTGTTTACAGTTAGCTTCACCAGCTGCAACATTACTCATGCATGAGTAATTATAGTTCAATACTAGAATCATTTGCTGTGAAATGGACAATTCTACAATAATCAGTAATAATATATACTTTTTTGTAACCTTAAGTATTCATGCTTTTTTATTTATTAGTATTTATTTAGTATTTATTCATGCTATTAATATTGTAATTTTACATAGGTAGAGGTTCCAATGCAGGACTTCTTCCATCATTTGCTACTTCCTGCTAATGGTTTGGTTTAGCTTAAAGATTAGAACAGGGCAAACTGTTGAACCGGTTCTGTCCAAACATCACAAAATCCAATCGTACTGCATGTTAGTCTGTTCAGCTGTCTCCTATTATCTCTCTGACATCTCACTTTAATGTCACACCATCAGTTCTTTTAAGTCTCTCTGTACACCTACATATCACAGCAGTTGTCATTTAGTCTGGCAGAAAAAACTCGAAGTGACCTAACCCCACTCAGACGAAGACAAAGGGGCTGAAATGTCACAAGTTGGTGGTGCGGGGTCGTGCCGTGACACAGGAGGGCAGCAGGATAAGGCATGAAAGCGTGGCTGGTAGGCTTCCTCTCCGCCCGCGCACACTTTGAAAGTGTGACCCCTTAGATGTTTATTTCAAACGGCCTCTGGTGCCCGTGTTCGCTCAAAGAGGCCGCACTGTGTGGAAGCATTCACACCTTCAGATGATCAGACTCGGCTCATGTTACAGTAGCGCTTGGATCAACAGAGTATGAAAAAAAAAAATTTGAACATGCAACAGCACAGACATAGTTTCAACAAATAGTGTTTAGCAGGTACACCTGTCATTTGATATCTAGTCTTTATAAGAATATCCCACTGGCCCCAAATATAATCAATTCACAAAGTTTCACTAGATCATAACAGATCAGTTCAAACTTTATTTTGTTTGGAATTTTTACAGCACTATGGATTAATGTTACACAACTAAAGCATTTTACAACTTTTTACAACATTTTTACAATTTAATTTGATGTGGAAATCTCACTTTTAAGCCACATGTGGAGAAATGTTAAACCACTAAACGTGCTCAGTGACGATGTTCACGTGAAGAAGTGTGTGGCAATGTTTCAGCTTGTTTTTATGAAAACATTGCTGTTTCTGTTGCATCTATCCACAAGGCACTTGTCCTTATTATACACTCACTAAGGAGACAAAACATTTAAGATTGGTATGATCACTGCAGGATATTGAAGCAAATGCAATCTGAAGCTCTTCATGCGTGACCGTTAACAGCATTAGGAATAAAGTGACAAGGGAACAGCCAGAAGCTGCTGGTGGTTGAAAGCTTGCTGATGAAACAGCAGGTACATGTAGACTGGCAAAAAATAATTTAACTTATTTTTTGAGGGCTGTGAACTGTGTGAAAATAAGTGTCAGCATGGATTCATTTCACTGTGTTGCACCAGCCGGGATATTACAAAGTTCCAAGTTTAAAAAGAAATACATTTGTTTATGTTTAATTTATTCATTAAATTCTATTTTCTAATTTATTTCTCAACTTTAAGAATCATATTAAGGAATTCAATTCAGGTGGATAAGAGCCAAATCTAGAATTTGGCATATTTATTTATTTTGTGCAACATTTAGCAATGAGTAAAAAAGTGTTAAACTCAAACTTAAATCTCTGCAAAAAAATCCAACTATGCAACTTTATGCATTGTGATATGAAATAATTCTAACGACCCTTTGTAACTCAAGCTGTACACAATTGTAGTGTGATAAAAAAAATATGAATAGACCTTAAATATAAGTAATAAATTATGTACTTGTTGTATCATCATCTCCATTTGCACAACTACTGTATGCAATAAAACTGCACCAGGTTTTCTGAAATGGTGGCCGTGTTATCAGCATTGACAGTGCTGAATCTGTCTCCTGCAGAGCTTCAGCTCCAGCCAGCTTAAATTTACTGCCAGAGCACCAGAAAAACCAAACAATTTCCATTCCCAGCATGTCCATTCAAATGCCCCATTCATTTAGTTCCCCTGCTAGCCTGGGACAAAAGACACGGCTGGAAAGCAGGGAACCTTAGTCCTCCCTGAAGAAATGCTATTGTAGAGGCTGAAAAGATCTCGAGGGGGGCGTGACGTGGAGGAGTAGTGAAGCTTCTTCTGTTAATTTGTATGAAAGGGAGAGTTGCTTCTGAGGTAGAGATTGCAGAGAGAGGACAAAAAAACAACTGAAGAATGAATTAAAGGAGCTCAGAAGCTGGTGTCCACTCACCCCAACCGGTCGAGGCAGATAGCCACCCTCCCTGAGATTGTTGGGTTTTCTACATTATTCTGTATATACTTATATTTTGTAAGGTCTAAAACCTTACACTGTAAGGTGCCCTGAGATGACTTCTGTGGTGATTTGGCGCTATATAAATAAAATAAAATTGAATTGAAGTGGACTAGTTATAACGTGGGTGTTTAATGTGGTGACTTGCTGCATTATAACAGGTTACACCATACAAACAAGTTCTTACTTAGTGATTACTTGTTACTGCATGTTTAAACCCTGTCGCTCATATATCTGCTGCCTAGCTAACAGAATAACCGTCAAAACTTACGTAAGCTGGCTAGTAAGGAGCAAAAGAGATAATGAGCATTATGTTCGACACCTCTCTTGATATTATGTTAATAACTTTTCACAAAATCAACACATTATACTTCAGATTTCACACACAGCGAGCTAGCTAGGAGCTAGTTAGCTAGGAGGCTAGCATAATCAAAAATTTCCCTCTCATGCAAGACTGTATAAGTACTACTTAATTTGAAAGTGTAAGTTCACAATATCAACTTTAAAGACAATGAGTGTTAATATTGTGGGTTTATAAGCTTTAATTGTGCAAGCTGGTTTAGTAAACAACTACCTAGTAGTTAAAATTGATAAGATCTTTATTTGCCATTTGTACACATACACACAGCCTGAGTACATAGGAATTATTGCGCATAGCTTAGAGTCGAGGCCAAGGACCACAAAATGAACTTGGGATGGACTTTACGTGCAAACTTGTGATAGTTTTATGAATAGCTTGTGCAACTCAACTTTACATTTCATCCTGACTTTTTACCATGGCTGACCCTGCCACTGGAGCGTGTTTGATAATACCATGTCAGACTGAGTCTACTCTGCTGATTATTTCTGCCTGGTGATATATGTGGATGCCCAGACTGATTAGTCACTGTCCCCCACTGCCCGCTACAGCTCTTTATCCCCACCCCACCCCCCGCCGTTGCAACTTGTTTGTTTGTCGTGTTTATGTGCAAGTAAGGATCATTACTCGTCCACTGCTGAGCCTAATGGGGCTTATCAGCATTATTAGCACAAGGTGGAAAAAACATTTATGTAGTTCAAACTGCTCGTGCTAACAGATTTAGCCTTTCTGACAGCCAGTCCCAGAGGATTAAATTCATTTATTTAATTTTTTAAGATCCTGAGATCAATTTGATTGAATATGAAATAAGTTATGAAGCAATAAGTTAAAGAGAGGCAGGGAAAGATAGTGGGAGAGATAAAAAACTCTGAGGTGAAAAGAGAGAGGTGGGGAAATTATCATCTTAGATAGAAACTCATAATGAAAGAAAATGCAATTGCTGGCACAGATGCATCAACTTGCAATGAAAAAGTGAGCAGGAGGTTGACAGATTTAATAAGCAGAGTGTGATCTGAGGACACGGGCAAACAGAATTATTAGGGGGGTTCTTGTGGTGCAGGGTGTGATGAAGAAGGGATGTTTTTTTTTTTGTATGGGGCTTGTGTGGGGGTTATAAAATCCCAAAATACACCATAACTTTGCTGCTCCAATTACTGAGCTCAAAGAATGCGTACGTGTGCAGGCGTCCTTCTGTTCAATTGAGTCTGACTGAACTGATTTGACTTTCATGGCACAAGGGATGAAAGATGAGTTATGTACCAACAGATGCACACAGCAGTAGGTTGCAGCCTCTGTGTTCATCATATTCCCAATTTTCAAAACTGATTCTTAACACATTAGCATCAGGTGGTACTCGTTGCATTAAAAATATGTATGTCAATGTGAACGTCTATATGTTAACATTTACTTGTAGCATTTCTACACATTCCTTGTGTATGTAATGGAGAAAAAAATTTGCGCCTAAAATATGTGTAGATTTATGTCTGTGTCTGTGCAAGAACAACAGTGAAATCCTACAGGGAACAAAAGAAATGAGGAAGCAAAGACGTCTCTTTGCTCCGGAGAGTTTCCCTTCCAGTCTGATGCAGCAATAGCATTGTCAGATTAGGACTGCTGTGTGTCAATTAGCTCTCCGCGTCTGTCATTTTCATTTTCACAACACATAGCGATGTATGGAAACTGATTTTAGAGCTGACATCACATTTACTGGCATGGAAGCAATGAAGTATCTATCGATCTATCTATCTATCTATCTATCTATCTATCTATCTATCTATCTATCTATCTATCTATCTATCTATCTATCTA
>JAUYWH010000015.1:13334825-13429295 GCA_034779795.1 Ctenopoma multispine | reverse complement strand
TATCTATCTATCTATCTATCTATCTATCTATCTATCTATCTATCTATCTATCTATCTATCTGTCTATCTGTCTGTCTATCTGTCTGTCTGTCTGTCTGTCTGTCTGTCTGTCTGTCTGTCTGTCTATCTATCTATATCTATCTTGTGAAGTAAGATCTTTGCATTTGTGTGGTGATCAGAAAACTTTGCTCTGGTTTCGGCTTCTCGAAAGTGAGGATTTGCTAATTTTGTCTGTTGTGGATAAATGCAAATGTATAATATAGTTATATATAGCTTTGTTACAGGTCATAAAATCAAAGTAGTGAGCTGAAACATGGCGATAAACATAGATTTATCTGTTAATATATAAATACACATTAATGCAGTTTGTGTGAGCTTGCACACTGGGGAATGGACCAAATTCTTAAGTAAAACATTTAAGAGCATTCTAACTCCACACTAGAACCCTGACGTTCTAGAACCCTAATGGAGTGATCAGTTTACCCTTAACATTCTAGAATTCTACCAGGACTCCCTGACCCAAACATTCCAGAATCCCTACAGAATGTTTCATTTAAATCTTCCACTATCCCACTGGAACGCTGTGACCCCCGGTCACCTAAACATTTCAGAAGTGAAACAGAAACATCCTTAAGCATTCCAGGGCATCAGTAGAACTTCCTGATCTTCGGCTTCACCTAAACAATCCAGAGCCACGCCTAAATTTTCCCGATCAGTATTGGTGTTTCGGAAGTCTTTGGTGTTCCAGTGTTCCGGAGTTCCGGGCGATGTCACAGCTGAGACGGAGACAGGAAGCGGGGCAGGAAGTCAGTTAGGGAACACAAACATTGCCAGTGGGAAAAGGGAACAATGGCATCTGGATATTATCAGCATGGATTTTATGTTTACATGCTAATTCTGTTATGTTATAACCACGAATTGGGATATTTATATTCAGCAGATGAAAAATAATGTGCTACATCCCTCATTGTGAAGAACAACTGGATTTCAAACTGTATTTCATTTACTGAATTCTAAATGTGGGGACAGAATTGCAACATGTCAGGAAAGTAAATGCATGTGTGGTTTTCTTGCAGTGAATCAAAGCAGAGGCAGTCATCTTAAACTGGTCTTCTCTTGCTGTTTTCCAGTTTCACGGCCTCACAGGCGCCATGCAGCGCTGTAGCACCCATTAGAGATTTGCTATTAATGGCTAAATTTGTTTTTTGTGAGCCCACAGAGCAAAGCCCTCTATGAACCAAATCAATGCTAATGTACAAATCTGGACCTAATTAAATGAGACATTAAACTCTGCTCCTCTCCCCATGCTGCTGCTTTCTTTGACACGTATAAGCATGGATTTTAAAAAATCAATACTCAGGGGAAATGGACTGGAAGTGTGAGGTTGTAAGGATCGATCATAGCAGCGAGATTGCTTTTGATCTCTCTCAGAACTATGCAATGATGTGTCTAAATGTGCACACTCTTACAGAAATTATATGATTGAATCAGCTTATTCAAATTTCAATGACGGAGCTTTTGCCCTGCAGGTTGACTCTGTGCCAGGTGCTGTTCTCTGCCCTGCAGGCTGAATTACAGAGCCTCACAGTGTCCAACCTGTCTGCACACAAACTCGTCGCAACGATTAACAGGTGACCGAGTCACTCACCGGCCTCTTAAAGTGGGTTTCAGGTCGATGTGTGCACTAGAGGAAAGAAAGTCGAGATTGGCAGAAGAGTATGACAGAGATAAAATTCGGGTCATAGCAGTGGTGATCCGCGGACTTACATAGTGAGGATGAATTCTTAATGCGTGCTTAGACAGTGAACAATGAGCAGGCTCGGATCTAATGACAGGGTCACAAACCATACTAACCGGTAACTGGCAGTGTAGACCTGCTGTGCCTTTAAATCATTCATGACCTTTGACCAGAGCTTTGTGAGATTATTCATCTATTTTTTTTTTTTGATATAGCCTGTGTCATGTCCATCTGTCTTAATTGTCTAATTATCATGGTGACTATGTATTTTACATACATATAATCTGTTTATTCAAAGTCTGCCTGTAAATGATGCAGAGAGGAGGGTCAAGGATAACTACTCCTCATATTAAATTACACATTTAAGTTAAAGTGTATTTATTTCACATTTTATTGTTGGTGGTGGAGCCAATTTCATATTTTATACAGGACTTTGACTCAGATAAATGCTCTGATTATATTCTTTGATTGTTAATACATAATACTGACTGGCCACTGCAGTCTCAAAATCACTCAACAACCAGAACAGAATAACAACACATCCTGACAAGAACACCTTGTCTATGGTGGATCATGGTGGTGGTGTTGTGGTGATGATCTGGGCCTGCTTTGCTTTATCTGGCACTTCTTCAGTTGTCATCAAAAGTTGCATTTTGTGTTGAATTATGAATTACTTTATTGATACCTTTGCAGAAATTGTTGTTAGATAGCTGCCAGACAGTATGTGTCAACGCTAATACAGGGTTCCGGTGTCTTGTCTAAGGACACTTTGACATGTAGCCTGGAGGGATTAGGAATCCAACTTCTCACCCTGGGGTTCATAGACCACTTCTCTTCCCACTGATGCTACTTGCATTAGTTGTGCTGAGCTATTTAAATTGTTCTTTGGTTTGCTCAAAGCTAACAGCTGACAGTGGTTTTAAATTTTGCCAACATACCTAATTTGCAATCCAGTTTGAATAACTTTGAGTGCAACTGTACTTCATATTTTAAATGCAGAGTATTTGTAACAGAGTATTTCTGTGGTATTGTATTCTTACTTAGGTAAAGGATAAAGGAAGGACTTCTTCCACCACTGAGTATGGCTGTGAAATAAATGTGAAGCAAGAATGCAACATTAGAATATGTAGTGGTGTACGGTGGATTATAATGCGTCATAAATACTTGAGTAAAGTACAAATACCTCAAATATGTACTATAGCTGAGTAAATGTACCTATTCCTCCACGGACAACAACTTATTGTATATTTGAGAACAACTAACTAAATTAGCTGTGGGAGATTTAACGTTCTGGGTTTATGAATTAATTAATGCGGGTGTATTGGATATCCCTCACAGCCCCTCCCTCTGTGTAACGCGGCGGGCGGGGCTTGATCACACGCTGTGCTGCTGTTGCTCGCGGGGTTTAGGAGGATTACAGCGGCGGGTCTGCGCGGGGAAACGACCGTACCGCTGCCGCCGTCGGTCGGTTTTCAGTGGGCGCCGTGATGGCATGTGTTGCGCCGGCGATGTTAACGGAGAACGGTCAACTTTAGTGACGTTTGAGGGCAACGACACGGGAGCGGGGGATCCGGTTCGAGTCCCGAGATTATGTCCGGAGCTGGTCGTGCTGCTGTGGAGGAAACTTTATCAGAAGTAACGTTAGGGACACGGTTACACCAGCGGCGGTAATATGGTAAATATACGTTTTCTACTAAGTTAGCTAACATTAGCTAGCTAACTGAACTCAGTAACATCACTTAAAGGAGATAAACATCGTTTTTTCATTCATTATCAAGTCCATACATTTTGTAATTTAAAGCCTAATCTGGTGTCAGTTAAGATAAGATGGGAAATGTCAAATAAGACTTGTCTGTAAGTTAAAATGTCTAAATTTAGCTAACTAACCGTCGGGTTTCTGTCATCAGTGAACGACCGGACTTCGGAGAAAATCCTCCTTTTTTCCAAGTAGTATCTGGTTAAACTGCAAACATCTGTCACACCGACTCCTACCGACAAGTCCCGACAGGTTTTGTTTTCTTATGAAGAGCAAAAACACGTCCCTTAACTCGATAAAGCTTAAACTATTGTTTGCTTGTCGGAAAAAATATGTGTAAATGTGCTACAGCACAACACATTTACATTCTGCCGATGAATCTGTAGAATACTCCTGTCAACACTCCTGTCAGTGCTTTTTTCTTTTATATATATATCTTTTTCTCTGAAACTTCGCTTCATAAACGTTATCAAGACTTATCAGCCAGATCCTAAAACTCGTATATCACATGACGCTACTGTATGTTTGTATCTACACTCGAGGCGACGTTAAATCGATGGATTTTTAAATGGAGTTTGGCGGAGATGTATGGCGCTTCTTACAGATAATCTGCCGACCAGACAGTGAACCATTTAATCATCTAAACATCATCTAAACCATTTTGCCCACAGACAAGGCCACTGGTGGAGCAGGTTTTTCCAGTCTATGTGCAGCTATTGCAATAAATTCTGGTGTTGACTCAAATCTTACGTTTATGCAATATACCTGCATATGTTATGCATCCTAAAGGTTGAATAACTTGCTATGAGAGAAAAACAGATTCTTCTCTGACCCAGTTTCAGGGTGCTCACATACAGAGAGCTGGTGCTTTGTGAGCAATCAGACTTCTAGGCTACGAGCTACAGGTACAGGACAGCTTTTATAAGAGGTGCACAGGCTTTTGTGTTTCCATGCAGTGCACAGGTCTTGATTGAACCCCAATTTTGGCATCCCTTAAATCACTTTAGGATTGCAATTTTCTCCTTCGGGTTGACTTAATTTGAATATAATCATTATAAGAGCCACTCAGACAGCTACAATCCTTAGAGAGACGAGAACAGCATTCCTGCCAGCTGACACCCACATACACAACTGTGAACCATATCTCTGTGATGTATTGTCCTCCTATCTGTTGGTCGTCAGTACCCAGGTACACAGGACGACACACAAAGATACATTTTTCACAACACCCTTATGAGACATTTAGGGACTGGAAGCAGATCATCCTGTCCTCTGTGGTTAGTATTTATTTGACAGCACTCAGGAGGTATGGTTGTGTTGTTGGCTTAGCATTTTTCACACCTCACATACAGTACTGCTGAGCAGCTCTGTTGGTGTAGTGCCTTGCCGAAGGGCAGCAGGATTGGCTAAACCTTGGTAGCCAGTCCAACCTAGTGTCCTACTGGGACAGATAATTGGATCTTTTTGAGCTAAGTGGAAATCCACACAAGCAGCGCGGCAAATCTGAGTGCTAATTTGACAATCAAATACTCTTTAGAGTCATTAAATCAAGCTACAGCGCAAAACATTAACTGGTTCCAGCTTTTCACATGTGAGGATTTTCTGCTTTTCCAGGTCGAATATAAAAGCAAAGTAAATATTTTTAAGTTTTAGACGTTCACATTGCGTTTAGTTATTTTTATAATAAAGCTGTGATTTAAAGAAGTAACACAAGAAGAAAACAATCCAAATGAGATCAAATCAGTCAAAAGTTGTCAGAAATGATGCTGCAAGGAATGATTATGATGTTTATCTTTTAATCTTCTGATTAATTTTGCAGTTAATTGGTCAGTCATAATGTTCGTGTGGGATACGCCATGTCTATATCCCATCATACATAATGCACTATTACCAGTTGTTTATTTTAGATGGTAACTGTCTGCTGAAGGACTCACGGTAACATCTGCAGACACTCGTGTCTCATATGTGACTAAACTGTCCCGTTTTTCTTAGATAACAGATACAGGAGACATGCTGTGCTTGCCTCCTGAGTGATGAAAAAAGAGGGCGACTGATAATCATGGAGGAAATTAAGTTGTTCAGCCAGGTATAAGGACTGTAGCGAAATATCAATATGGATGGTTCTTAAAGGTCGCTTTGCTTAAATAGAATATGTGCGTAATTATTGCATCGGGTTGGCTTTTCTCTTGCTATCATTAGATCACTTTCATAGAGGAGAAGATTTCCTCCTCTCCAAGCTTTTGTTTGCGTTTTTTGATCACCAGGAAAAGGATAGGGGTGTGTTTCCTTCCCCGTGCTCCTGACAGTATTCCCCCAGGGAAACAGGGTATTGAAGATTTTCTTTCTTTCTTCCTTAAATTCATATCAACAAAGACGAGATTGCTTCGCCAGAAACCTAATTCCTTTGCTGTCTTGGCACAGAGACAACTGAAATGTAGTTAGCAGTGAATTGCGTGTGTTTACTGTCATTCACAGATAAAGTTAAGTTTTGTTTGTTCCGCTGTTGGATTGTTAGACACCTCAGTAAATAGCAGAGTTTTCCATGTTCAGCATAACTTGTCATTAGGTTTAATCGTAATATTTGCAGCATTCAGGTGACTTTGCACACTAGTTGTGTCCAGTTTTTAATGGCGTATTGGCAACGCTCTTATTGTAAAATGTATTTTATCTTAAATAGTCTGTGTTCATATCTTAGTGGTAAAGGTTTAAATGTGGTTTGACAATCTTAATTCTCGCTTGAAAACAATGCAGTAGTTTTATATAACATATTCTGTCTTTGGGATTAATATTTATTTCTCTGGGCAGCAATAGAAAAGGATAACACCTGCACAGACTCTAAACAACATATTTTTGTATCTGATAAACATTCTACTGCAGAGGAAACGGTTAATATAAAATTAAATTGTTGACTAAAGGATTAAACCGTAAATTTGTAATCTGCTGGTTGCAGTTTTCAAGTGTGAGGATTTGATGCTTCTCTTTTTGATGTCTGACTGAATGTCTTTTGATTTTGGGACTCGTGAGGATTTTACAATACAAAACAAGATGAAAACCTGAAGCCTTAGAAAATTCAATAACCAGAAGATTATTGAATGTCCCTCACATGAACACAACACAATAGACAAGTAGAAAATAGAGCTTAAAAAGTGCACAATGACACAGCGTTTGATTACATGCAACAGGTGAGTTCAAATTTTTTTATTGTGTTATTGATATAATTTTAAAAAGCTAATTTCTCAAACACGATAGTTAAAGAGTTTCAGATTTGATAAAATGCTACTGATATCCATCACTAGTTTTATAATGAGGATACACAAGCACACACACTGACAGACACACACACTGACACAGACCCCCCCCCCGCCATCAGCACCACAAATCACAGCGATGAGCTGAGACGCAGCCTTTGTTCGCCCATTGAGGAGTGAGTGTTGTTGAATGGGAGCTGACTGATGGTCTCCACCTTCCACGCTCGCTTCGTCGGCCGTTACGACGAGGCGCAAGGCCGGCTCCACTCATCCGCGTCTGTTGTCACGGCAACCGGCGGCGAAATCCATTCCTCCATCTCCCCCTCTCTGCTTTCCTGTCGTATCCCGGAATAAACGAGCCATGAACTTATTAAAATGAAGCAATAGAGGCAATCTGTGACATGTAAATTACTGAGACGTTTTACGTGTAGGAGCATAGGTTTATCTGCTCGCCCGCCTGTCTCTCGCTCTGTATCTTTCTCTGTGCGCTTGGATTAGGGATTGAGTGGGGCTAAGCTGACAGCAGTGAATGGACACACCAGCAGTGATGCCGGGTGTGTGAGTAACACGGTGCAGATTAACCCAGCACACAAATACTGTGCCCATCAAAGAGATCCTGTGTTGGGCCACACACACACACACACACACACTTCTTTTTCCCCTAGTCATATCACATAAAGCTGATTCACTGTAATTATTACACTGTGTGAGCAGATGTAGACCCTAGCCGGCCCCCCCGTCAGAATAATCTATAAATTATCTTCTCAATTGATTGAGTCTATATTTTGTCCATAAAGTGTCAGAAAATACTAAAAAGAACTTTCTTAGACTTCTACAATAATAAACTTAGTATTTTAGGAATCGAGGACTTTTGGTCAGATATGAGAAGAAATGTTATTTGTATTTCTAACAATTAATTCAGTAGTTGCAAAAAGTAGAATACTGTAGATCTTTAGACTAATTGTAATATGCAGTAGTAAGTAGTAGTAATAAGTAATAAGAGTGGTGGATTTGACGTTCGGTTCAGACCTCTGTTTGTTTTCCTTCTCTGAGGGGCAGGAGCTTTTGAAACACAGATGACCTACACTCTGTACTGTCAACAACTGTCCAAAACACAAATATATTCAGTTTCTTCTCATGTACAACAGAGGAAAAGCAAGAAAAAGCATCACATTTGAAAAACTGCAGCCAGAACATCTTTTTTCTTTTTGCTTAAAAATGGCTGAAATGATTCAATTATGAAATAATTCAGTTGTCAGAATAATTGCAGATTATTTTTCAGTCTATTAATGGACTAATCATTGGTGCTGCAGTGGAAGCCTTTGTGTTCTTTTTGACTTATTTAATAATTTTCAGTCCATTATCAAGTTGATCAGCCATTTCCTGTGGAACAAAACAACACATACATTAGGAATAGTTTTACTTTTTAAGTCATCCGTCAGTACAACCGTGTTTTATGTCCTTAAAAACATTTTGCTTTTGTTATGTGGATATCTCTGCAGGTGGTCTGCACATTCGGTTTTCAGCTTGTACTTCCTGGTAGTCTTTTGTGTTTCTGAATTTATGCACAGAAAGTGATTTAAACAGATAACACAACACATATTTGGCAACAAAAGTCAACAAACTTAACAGATTTCAGTGATTTTCACAGCAGCACAGTGACTCGTTCAAACTGTCACTGATGATCAGTTGGTGCACCAATAGTTGCAGACTTTGTCTTCACCATCCCAGCTCATGGTGATAATTCAAACTATGTTCTTACTGCTTATTAAGTCTCCTCTCTGGTTTTTAGCTGTAAACGCAGGCCTTAAGCTGTTCTTAACATGCTGTGTTTTGACTGAACTCTCGTGTGGCATGAAAAAGTAATTAGTCTTACTGACTGTGCGTCAATGACTGAAATGAGTAGAGCCCTAAAAGCACTTCGCATTTAAGAAAATGCCTGTTTTGCTACTCTTTTCTAGATGCCACTCAGTTCCTGCCTTTGGTTAAAATATTCATTTGAACTTCAGCATTTTACTCCTGAGGGGTTTGAGCAGCGTTTTAGAGACTGGACATTCTGCAGCCGCCAATATGAGTGTATGGTTGATTTAACATCTCCCTGAGATAGTATGACTAGATTGTATTCTCATTTCCACTTGGGTACTATAGTTGGAGAAAGAAAGGGCCCCTTGTCTTCCTGGGACCTCAGGTTCACTCACTCGCTGTATTTTAGGTGTCAGGTGATAACGGAAGAATGTCATTCTTTCAGGTCATGGGATATCTGGACATGTCAGGTTACACCTGTATGAATGTTTCCATTCATGTTAAACTGATTGTTTGATCACTCTTGAATCCTTAATGTTGGAATTGGAATTTATAGCACTGGAATGTTTAGTTTTAACAGTTACTTGGTTTTGTTCATTAGTTCATTAGTTAGTAGATTTACTTCAGTGTTTAGAGTCACTCTAGACTTTAGACTTCCACAGAGCTTGATGAAGGATGTCTTGAGTAACCTGGGAATTAATTTTCCACTTCACAATGGCAATGTGACCAGGTCCAGAGCCAGCAAAGCAGCTCCTAATCATGATGCTCCCTCCACCGTATTGCAGTGTTCTGAGTTGATGTTTTCATGTTGGTGCTGCTTTACAAACTTTTTTTTTGTTTCTTCCACCATGGGGTTCTGCTTTATACATCATGACACACAAGGTCTTCTAAGATCTCTGTTGCTAGGCATGATTAATCAGCAGATGCTTCCTGTGAAGAGCATAAAAATGTTTTTATAAGTCAAAGAAGTTCTAACCCACACCTCCGATCTCATTTCACTGATTGGACCGATTTTCTCAATCCATTTAGCTTTTACTGAAATCAGTAAAGGATTTACTTTCCCACTAACACTGGGAATCTTTAACGAATGCGTTTAATAAATACACAAAAGGTTATGATTGTGCTATTGCCACACAGCTTGAGCACATTGTGATTGGATGAAGATCAGATCACATTTTATGACCAAAGAAAGCAGAAAAGTCGTTTGCAGCACGCAGGTGGATTTTAGCAAAACGTGAATTTGTTTCCTTAGTTTAATATTATATTTGCATAAACATGTAGATAAGGTCAAAATGTATTTGTGTATTCATTGTACAATGTATTCATTCACAATACAATTGCTGAACGTCTCCAGGCTCCATCACTATGCTCTGATGTCTGAGATCAATATGCTTTCAGATGCTTTCAGAAAGCAGAATTTTTGGTTTGTTGTTGGATAATCCTGAGGTACGGATCATACGATTATTAATTCATTGTTTCAGCTGTACTGTAGGTCAGTGTGGGTGGGTAAACTTGACTCTAGCTGACTCAGAGACTGTGGATGTTGTAGAGATGCCTGCTCAGTACATGGAGATACAGTTTTAAAATAAACAAATGTTCATTTAAAGGCCACAGTATAAACTCTGACCTTATCTTGTTTGAATGCTCTATAATCTCTCTTCCACTCTCACTCTTTTTCTTTTCCTCTGCCACTTTCTATCGCCATCATTTCCTCATCTTTGCCCTTTACCTCTCTTTTCTGTCTTTTTCTCAATATTACGACCTCACATTGTTTATAACCCCACCCTGCTTTTTGTCCTCACTGAGCATTTTAGCCCCCCCCCCTGCTTAAATGGGAGCAAAAGCTGTTGGTTAATCTTTGTTTTGCAGAGATTAAAATCTCAGATTACAAGAAGAGAGAAGAGAAAAGCAGGGATTACAGCATTTTTATCAGTGTGTCCCAGAGTGTATGGTCATATATGAACAATACATAAGGTTCAGATTGTTTAGTGGATCCTGTGCTCAGTTTTAAAAGCTTGTGCAGAGCTGCCCAGATAGTTAATAGATTGCCAACTGTTGCCATTGACTTTTAACTCAATATGCATCCAACGCTCTCTTTCTCACTCTGCTGTGATTTATTGATTCACTCTATTACCTAGTTTCTCTGTTGTGTAGTTTAAAAAGCTTTGTAGTGGAATACATCATCTCAGTGTACAGGCACTTTTATCTCCTGACTTACCAAGGATATTCTGTTTAATTTTACAAAAACTTTATTTAGGTTGCTCCACAGGACACTTATGAACTTAAATGATCCTTTAAATTGTGGGAAATGTTCAATGTCCATATCAGCACTTTATCATCAAATATCATTAGTACCATTCATTTAGACACATTAGTTTAATTGCTTCAAACACATAAGGCCAGATTACTAAAACGATTGGCAGCTGCACGCTGCATTTAAACACCAATCTGAGCTCAAAACAAATCATGTGTGCTGTTCTGCTTTGGTGGATTCAACTTCATGCTTTAAAATGTGTAGTTAGTGTTAGGAAAGGCTGTTTTCGCCTCTTATGCGTCTCACTCCTCAACAGAGGACTGCTGGAGAGTGGAGCAGAAACATCCTCTGTGCATCAGAAAAGCACTAGAGTTCGTGCAAAATGAGGAATTTTTAGAAGCACAAAATGCAGAGCAAAGCACATTAAAGAGTCCCTGCTTTTAGTCATGCTCGTTGTGCAGCCCTACGGATGGTATTTGTGGTCTGTCTTTTGGTTCACCCCTCTGGACCAGACTGAAATATCTCAACTAATGGATGGATTAATCTAAATAGTGGCCAGAGGATGAATCCTTGGTGATCCGCTGACCAGTGCCACGGGCAGGTCAGAGTGTTCACTTAACCAGCGATGTTTTTTAACATCAGCTTGATGGTTTGGCGCAAAATTTTATACAGGATTTATTGTTCTCAGATGATTAGCTCGATTCAGTTTGTCCCAAACTTTATGATGTCTGTGCCCAAATACCTGCAAAACTAATTACCATCAGGTGTACTTGGTGTTCAGTGCTAATTACCAACTGTTAGCATTAGCATTAGGTCTGTGTCTACAGAAGTAAGCCCTTCGCTTAGGTACAAACTTCTCCTTTCGTCTTGGCTGGTCAGAGTTCCTCTCCTGCATGAAATGACCCGATTCCTTTTGTTCCGTGCAGCCTGCATCTGTGCTGTGTGCAAGAACACAAAGTGAAGAATATAGCAACCACCATCTTAAATAAATGACACTTGAATTCTTTTTTACTTATAGACATAATTTGAGACATCTAATAAAAACCCATTTGCTTTGAGATGAAGGAACAGAAACAAACTAATTTAGCACAAGTTTTAATAAAATTTCCAAAATTGTATATAAAATAAATGAATAAATATAAAATAATATACACTTCTGTTGTAGGAAGGTTTTTTTTCCTCATAGTTGGACACAAATCTGATGTTTTCTTTCTCTTCGGAGGCCATTTAAGGCCTTATGCACTCTGCATTTCAATGCAGCCCCTTGTAGTAAAACAATGCAGAAAGCTGTAGGCAGGAATGGCTGAGGGCGTGTTGTTTATTGACACAATTTTTACCTCCAGAAAGCGCAGAATTCTTTGATAAATTAAAAAAATAATAAAAAAAATTGGTTGGGTGTGATATTTCAAATTTACTATGAACATCCTGGCATGCTGATGTTAGCATTTATCTCAAAGCATTGTTGTGTTTACAAGCAGCCTCCCAGAGCTTGAACTGATGTACTAGAACAGTCTGTTCTTTTGTCTGAGTAGATGTCTATCCTTTTATTTAATAGATTTCTCTGCAAGTCCACACCGCAGCCATATTTTTTCTGGGAACATATTAACCGATTAGTTTAAAGAGTCTAAAGGCAAAGAGAAGAGGAGAGGATGAGAGCAGAATATCTCAGTCAGTCTGACTCAGTCAGACATGCCCTCCTCCCTCATACTTCCATCTGTGGGTTGTTAATGAGGCTCTCGGGTGTTTTCCTAGGCCATGTCGCTCAAACGTTGTGACACTGTCACATTATATAGACTGGGAAACTACCAGGCACTGCTAGAAATTTGATTGCTTTCCACATTTCGTGGCACATATTGCATGAAGTTGCAACTTAAGTGTTGAACCACACTGAATAAAATGCTAATTTCATCTGTTCACAAATATTTTGTTTAGAAATTCAGTATAAATCCTATGCCAGTTTATATTTAGCCCTCCCCACTTTTCCTTGGATCCCTACTTCTTCACCACCATCACACTGGTGATTGTAGGTTATCCGTGATTAACACCACATATGTATTTCAAACTAGACAATAAGCCAATTTGACAATTAATATCCACAGTGTCATTGATTAAATTAAGTGGTATTGGAAGGAGAAACCTGACAAAGCAGGAGAACTGAAACTGAAAAGCAGCTGTGATAAAGATCAATCAGGGAATGAGCCTTAAAATGTGGCACCCCAGGCACAGATTTCAGCGTGGTGTGACATTATATCTTTGACGCTACGTCTCGCATTCTTGCGCGTCGTATAATGTGGACGTGTTCTGTTCTGCCCGGCACAAGTTCAGCATATGGGCGTGTGCAGAGCTGCCTGTTAGGACTTGAAATCAGTTTTCAGTGAGCGCAGCGATACAGTAATCAGGCGTACACTGTTGACTTCCCCTCAGCCCCACCTTAGGTTTGGCCTCTGTGCTGGTGTGTGTGTGTGTGTGTTACTGAAGGAGGGCAAAGGTCAACACAACGTGAGCCATATGTGGACGTCTTTGGATGAGTGTGTTAGCAGAAGTGTGTGTGATAATTCACTTCAGAAATATTTGTTGGAGCCTAAAAAATCTTAAACGCTTCGTATAATAAAATAAGCTCTTGTTATAATGCTGAATATTTCTTAGACTCTCCGTATTTGTGTTCAAGCTAATTTCCCCTTTTTTTCCATCTGTTCTGTGGCTCTTTGGTTTCTCATTTGCTCTCTGGGTGATTCTCTGTGTCTCTGAAGCCCCGTGGGGAGGTGTGCCTGTCCGCCATCTCCTGTTCCCCACAGGAGGCTCCCCTCTCCGGTCACACAGTCATGGCTGATCCCCTCCAGGTGGGGGAGAGGGAGGGGTTGAAGCTCTCCAGTCCAATTCAAATGAAGCGAGCGTCTCGTGTCACCTTAAACTGTCCTTATCATCGGTGAACTGAGACCTCAGTCTCTGTGAGCTGAATAATTTAAAAATGGGAACGGTTGAACAAACAAACCTGAAGGATCATCTGTCACCAAAACAAAACCACTTCTGTTCAGATTAAAATTATATAGGGAGTTTACAAGACACCGAAACCCCGCAGTAGTGTCCAAACAACAGTTTGTCCAACAGGATCAATAAAGTATGTCATTAGTATCATTAAGCTAAAGTACTAATACCACACTCCTAAAGTACAGGTCAGTAAGTCGTACACTGAAAATGTTAAGTAATAAAACACATAATAGTCATGAGATGAAATTGCATTGCACAATTAGACTAATTCAGATAAAATGGAAATTTCCTGCACTGTTGTCTCTTGAGCGTTAGATTCAGGACGTGTTACAGAGTTTGTCGGGGTTAGGGGTCCACGTGGAATACCAAGTTTTCAGAATAAATATGTCATTAAGCCTTATGACCGCTGTGTTTTTATTGTTTTATGTTTTATAGTTTGCTGGCGTGGCCCCATGATAGTGTTTGTGTTCTGCTTCAGGTGAAGTAAGTTTGATCTGATCTCTAAAAATACATTTGTGCTTCTTGAGATATTGTTAATATCATTTGTTTTTCTTGTGGACATTAAGATTGTATGTAGAGCTTGTGGTTATTTCTTAAAGTAGCATTAAACTTCCTGTTTGTTTGTGATGGCTTTATGTATTATAAACGTATTCGTAGTAAGTAAACATGGGCAATTCACCTTTATCCATTCATGTGATTCGCTTAAGAAACACAGTTTTAAACATGTCCTCCACTAAATCTCTTGATCTGGATTGTTCCAATCCTATTATTTCCTCCCCAGCACTCAAACACACACCAGTTTAAATCAGCCAGTGTTAATCTGGTGAGCTGTTTCAGACGACGTGTTGCTCCATGCTGGGCTAGAGCTGACAAATAGATGACTAATGCAGTATTATCAGTTACACTCAGCATTTTAAGCTCTCATTTGGACTAAAGACCAATTAGGATTCATTATTTTCTTTGGCTTTCACATTTTGTGCTTTACATTCTTGCTCTTCTCTTTCATAAACAAATAGGAAACCAACTAATTTGTCTTTTGATTTGATTAATTGATGAACTTTTTGGTTTGAATATCGTCAGAACATAGTGAACCAAAGCTGTCTTCTAGTTGTCTTATCCAGTTTAGAGAAGGCTGTTTGTTACTCTGTGATTTTAGTTGATTTGATTTATGTTAGAAGTTTCATGTTAAAGTGGTCCAGAATCCAGCCTGTAGCCTGTAACTTACCACATGATGTGCATGAACACTGGATGTTTTATCAGCACTTTGATACAGGTATGTTACTGTAGTTATTGTTGGCAGCTCTCACCTTCTGTAACACTGAAATATAACGTTTATGCAGCGTACTTATCAGAACTAGTATTCAGAGTTCCATGTTTCTTGTGAACACCCTCTGGCTGGTGGATTGGTGTGTGGATCATTTTGTTCTCTCGTCAGTGGCGGACGTCAACTGATTGGCTTTTAATAAAACGTTGACTCTCACGTATGTTATTTAGTTTTTTTTTTAAGCACTATTGATTATCTTAAAGAGGACTGTGTTTCTGACATTTCTCCACCTCCGGCTCATGTTGGTGAAAAGTGAACTGATGGTTAGGAAGGCAGGAATAAATAGCTCCTGACTCTGTGCTGGGAGCAGCAAAAGGAAATGTTTCCCCTGGCAGTTTTCTGTGTTTGTGCATGGCGGAGATCTCCTGGGGACACGTCCCTACTTCCCTACTCACTGCTCCATCAATAAGGCCAGGTCACATCACAGGCTCCCTCCCAAATCACACACACTACAGTAAATCTGCCTCCACCTGTATCCACTGCATGTTTTCTTTGTTTATTTTGCAGTAGATAAGAGCTTCAGCTGATTGCTTGGTTTCTTGGTTAAACTACTTTGAGGGAACGAGAGAAAAAAAACTGTTGTCATTTAAATTTTCAGTGTATTATAACCTTATCTTTTGTAAAAATGTTTTTGTGATTGTGGGAGTGAGAAGATCAGTATTCCTTGAAAGGAACAAAAACAGAGCTGAAAAGAGAACATTTGTGGTTGAGATGTGTGTCTTTGATATGCATCAAAGCTTCCAGGCCAAATTTGAACTGAGGAGGCTGCAGATGTTATGCAAATTAAATAACCAAGGCTGTGGAAGATCAAATTTAAAGTGTTTGTACAGCACGTTATCACCACCTAGCAGCAGCTCTCTCTAAGGAGAACCACCGCGGCTCATTCTCACTCAGCGTTCACGTCCATTCATACATTTTTCATTTCTCAGAGACGAGTTGAATTAGACAAGTGAATATTCACTTTACAGTTCACAGTGTGTGTCCATCTGTAAAACACTGTAAAAGACCTCAATGCAGACGGGGTCTGTGAAACAGACGGATGTCCAACATGAGTGTAGCGTGAGCCATCGCCAGCCGCACATTTACACACTGAATCCCCCTGACACCAGCTCATTTATAACCAGACTATTTGTTTGTAGGAGGCAGCAAAGAGAGAGAGAGAAGGCAAACAATCTGGTCACAGGTGTGAAAGAGGGTCATTCAAGGTTAGGATCCCACAACACGCCTAAGCAAGAAGTATGCAGAGTCACGTTCGCATTTATACGAGGCGTGAGTTTGCTCGTGTTATCATGGTTACGTGTTGTAACCTCAGGTCTATGAGTGTAGGTCGAGTAGTGGCTTTGTGCACATACATCCTCCGTTTTCTGCAGAAATACTTTGTTTTGGTGTAGTGTAAATATATGCTCCAGGTGTACATGTGTGTAACACATCTTGACTATGGATGTTCTTGCTTTCTTGTATTTACGTAAACCTACAAGAGCTTATGACTGTCAGTCAATACGTGAATGTACTTCAGCACTAATCCTCTTGTGCTGCAATTTTTGAACAAGTATTAGTTGCTGGAAGACTTTGCACTGTCTAACTCTAACTTAGCTAGCTCAAAAGCTCCTGGGCAAACGTGATAAAGATGGGCTCATCTGAGAGACTCTAACCTCACATTTTCTAAGGTATAAACAATTTTTTTACTTTTCTGACTGCATTTCTTATCGAACCAGTGACTGTGCTATGTATGGCGTTCTGTGAGCGGCACCCTTTACTTGAAGAATGATTCTGAGATGCCAAACTGTGTTATACTGTGGAACCGTTCTAGGGATGAAGCTGCTGATTGCTCATCCTGCAGGATGCTTCCCAGGCCGCACGTCTGAAAGCCACAGGACACGGTTAAAGTGTCATGTAAGAAAAAGACAAAAAGAATAACACCAGAAATCTCCCTTCAGGACAAGTCAGCAATTTGTTTGTTTGTTTGTTTGTTTGTGTGTGTGTGTGTGTGTGTGTGTGTGTGTGTGTGTGTGTCTGTGTGTGTGTCTGTGTGTGTGTCTGTGTGTGTGAGTGTGTGTGTGAGTGTGTGTGTGAGTGTGTGTGTGTGTGTGTGTTAGAGCCAAGCCTGTGTGTGCTTTGCTGCCGTGGCAACTACAGTTACCACATACTAATATTTTAGGTTTGTCTTACATAATCGTCTGCTTTGTCAATGCAGTGAGTGGATTTTCAGTACAACGGGAGCTGGGGGTTGTTTGTTTGGAGCCCTGTGCTCATCACCGCTGCACTGACTGACCATTGTGCATTGTGTCTCATCAGCCGCCTTTTCTGCGTTCCAGTCTAAACACCAGAATCCTCTCAAGACTTCACTCCACAAATAGTCTTTTGATCTCTTGTTTTTCTCATATAGCTCTGCTGCTGTGGATGGTGTACTGACTACATCTTGTGTCTGCCTCGTCTGTTAAAGAACCTTGGAAGATGAAAGAAGCTACACCTGATATTTTCTATCAATGATACCTTGATTGTGCTGCAGGTGTTTATCACAGAGTGGAGCCTGAACGCCTGAACAGGCTGACGTTTGTGAAATCTCTACCAAATGTTCTTGAATGAGGATTTTTACAGTTTTACACCTCTCAAATACGACTCTCAACACCAGTTTTAGGCAGCTAGTGGATGGCATTGTCAGCCCACCACTTTATTCCAGGCTGAAATTACTCAACAAATGTTGGATGATTGCCGCGGAATTTTGTACAAACCCTCACAGAGGATGAAGCCTGCTGACTCTTTGTCTCTCTAGTGGCACCAGCAGGTAGATGTTGATGATTTCAAGTGAAATATCTTTGCATTTTTATGGAGGGATTAATTGAACAAGTACTATTTCTGTTAGCTGCTTGATGGTAAACGTGAAACAAAATTTTTTTTTTTTCTCGACATGAAACGAGAAATAACAATCAAACCAGTGCGTGTTTTCGCCCACAGGTTGCTAATGCTGGAGCAGCTCCACAACTCGTTGACTTATTCACTCGTTTCGGCTTGAGCTTCGTTTAATGTTCAATCAGTGATGGTGATGAGTGACTCGTGTCTGCCGTGCTCTGTCCCCTCTGCAACAGTGCTGCTCTGAATGTTCATTTTCACTATCAAATGTTGGATTATACGTTGTGTTTGCTAATAAAGCTTTATCAGTTTCGAGGAGGTGAAATAAGTTGTTGAATGGTGTGAATGGGGCATGCGCCTCTCCTGCAAATGCTTCTTTCCAAAGCATCATATTGATTTGTGAGAGTAGAGGCTAAAATAAAAATTAAAAGAAGAAAAGATATTCCCAGAGATCATATCAGCTGCAAAAGAACCTTTATTGATTTTTCTTTCTTCAAATAACATAAATTGCCTTTTCTTCTGTTTGTGTGTCTGTCTGCAGGCAGAGCGCAGCGGCTGCGATGTCCTCACCATCCCGGTGCCCATTCGTCGCGGCGGCTCAGAGTCCAACCTGGACGTGGTGGACAGCATCGGACATGAAGGAGTTGGACTGGATTTCACAAAGGGAGCGCTGGGCATCGACAGCCTGCAGCAGAAGATCCTCAAGGTCGGAGGAAATGTTACTCACCTGCTGCGTGGCCTCTTTGCAGATTTACTGTTCGGCTTGCAGAGCACTGTGTGCACACGTGATTCATGGAGCTTCTGAGCAAACACTGAATCACCCAGGAGTAGAAGCAAATATTAAACACAGCTTGGTTTGGTCCTAGTTGGCAGAGTGTTTATTTGTTATGTGTAAAAAATTATGTTCAAAAACTATTAGGTTAACTAGTTTGTACTGGTCTTAATACACCAAAATCAAGTGAAAGTGAAGTAATGCAGCAAAACATTATTTAAAACACAATAAAAAAATAAAATAATAATAATGACATATAGAATCTGTTCTTTCATTCTTCCATTAGGTGACGGAGCAGATCAAGGTGGAGCAGACGGCTCGGGACCAGAACGTTGCTGAATACCTGAAGCTGGTGAACAACGCCGACAAGCAGCAGGTGTCACGAATACGTCAGGTGTTTGAAAAGAAGAACCAGAAGTCGGCACAGAGCATCGCTCGGCTGCAGAGGAAGCTGGAGCAGTACCACCGTCGCATGAAGGACAGCGAGACCAACGGGAAGCACAGCCACAAGGATGGAAGCAGCAAGGAGTCCGGGACTCACAGCAAGGAGGGCAGCCTGCGGGACGTCAGCGTCACCGGGCGACACCCTGCGCTGGACAAAGTAAAAACGATCGGGCCCGGTGTGTCGCTCTCGCCGCCGTTCTTCTTCAACAAGTCGCGGGAGTTCGCCAACCTCATCAGGAACAAGTTTGGCAGCGCCGACAACATCGCCCACCTGAAGAGCTCCATGGAGACGGGCTCGGGGCTGCAGGTGGAGGGCGGGGCGAGGGGCCTGAGCGGCAGCGCCACCACGGTAGCAAAAGCATCAAAGTACCACAGCGACGACGAATGCTCCACGGGGACGTCCGCATCTGCTGACTCAAACGGGAATCCGGCCGGGGGCTTGGGGTTGGAGTCTGGATGTCCGGGAAGGTCTGATTCCAACGGGCGGCTTGCGGAGGTGCTGGACATGGTGCGGGAGATCAGGGAGGCTCAGGCACAGCTGGCTGAGGACATGGAGAGCATGAACACACAGTTCAAACGAGACTACAGCTACTTCACACAGGTGGTTCAGGAGGAGAGGTACAGGTGAGTCAGGTTTCAGAACATGTGTCCAACTTAGAAACTTAGATTAGATGAGGTTCAACTTTATTGTCATTTTACATAGTGCAGGTACTAATACAACATTTGTGTCAGGTGAGCGAGGAAGAGCTGGGATTGTTTAGGACAGGACATAAACAGGAAGTCAGGGTGTTACAACAGCAAACAGCGTGTGTCTTCTAGCTTGTTGCAGTTCACTCCGCAACTGGGTCGATCTCACACCCCACAGGGGCGTCTGGATCACACACTTCGTCTGTGTTTCCTACACGCCTGACAGTTTGGCGTCTAACCAGTACTGATGATATATAAGTATTGTATAACAATATAATGTATTCTAATATATATACTGAACCATACCATATTATTTTTGGCTCTTGAGGTGCAGAGGAGTCTATGAAAAAACTGAACAGTCACCATGTATTGAGATTCAGGGTCATTTCTGCAGCTGCTTCTATGTCCTGAACCTAATCCAATCATCCTTTTTCTAACTGGGCTTGTTTTGTTTAAACATCAGCTGTTGAACTTAAGGGCTTTTGACAGTTTCACGGGCTCATTATTATCATCTCTCATAAACTAAAAATAGATATCAGCGTACACACAAACCTTTTGACTGTTGCTAAGTCAACCAAGGGCAAATGTTTTCAGCAGCTTTGTTGCAGTAGTAGTTAAACTGCTGTACTGTTACTCGCCCACACACATACACTCACTGCTTTGTTTCTCTCTCTCTCTCTGCCTCCACCTACTCTGAATGTGTGTGTGCGTGTTCCTGTCTGTCAGATGTGAGCGGTTGGAGGACCAGTTAAATGACCTCACAGACCTGCACCAGCATGAGACCGGGAACCTGAAGCAGGAACTGGCCAGTATTGAGGAGAAGGTGGCTTACCAGGCCTACGAGCGGGCCAGGGACATACAGGTAATGGATGGATGTTTGTGTAAACAGACGCACACACAGCATGTAAGAAGCTGTTTTATGATGCACCAGTTAACAAGATGAATTGAATAAAGTAACATAAAGTTTCCCCTTTTAGCTGGTGCTTATTGTTGTTGGCAGCAGGTCGCTAACGAACATTTGTTCCACGGTGTGACTTAGATCGATGGCAGGACACCACGGCCACGTTTGCGCGCTCTCTGCAAGTCGCTGGAGAAACTTCGTTACTGCTGTGCGTAACACAAAGATAATTTATTAAGTGAGATGCATCACTGGAACAGAAAAGCGTCAGTTTCCAGTTACAAGTATCAGGAGCTTCAGTGATTGAAGCAGTTTCTATTTATACAGTATATTTTCTAATTATCTTAAAAATCTATGACACAAACCTTTTGCCATGTTATCACCATTTATATCTCTACAGGCAGTGTTTTTGTTTGTTTACAAGAGCTCCACGTTCTTCACGGATCTGGACCCTTATTTTTGTTCTCACAGTGCAAATGTCGCAGCCAAATGACCCAGATCTGCACGTGACTTACAGATCCGAAATGAGAGCAAACTCAAAGTTTTATTTGAAAAGAATCACACTCCCCTGGATACACAACTCTGTCATATATGATATGTGACATTAGGAAAAGTAACCGGACAGAGCTGATGAAGATGATTTTACAAAGTGGAGTCACGTTACAGTGAGGGGTGTAACGTTTCTGAATCTGAAATCGAATCTACGCAGGTCCACGACCACTCCTCCCCGCCCAACACACTGCCATACTGACATACAGCTTCCCTCGTGGTGGACTTGTGGACGCCCAGTAGCCCAGAAATCTGATATTTCTCTCTGTAAGACAACCTGTAGCTTCCTTTTGTGCAAAGAAACTGTGTCCAGCTTAGTGAGCTATTTACCAGCTGTACTGATGTGCTGCATTCAGGGACAGTGCGGGGAGTTGTGAGGCATTCAGACAGTACAGAGTGTACACCCTCTGTATTTCAAAAACCCCCAACCTCAAATCAAAGTCTGTGGATTTAGAGAATTGTTACACGTCTAAGTGGCCTTCCACTTAATTTAACTAGTATAAACACGTTTCTGATGATTAGATAATCATATTATCTTCTGTTTAAATAGATAAAAATGAAAGAAAGGTGATGATTACTTTACAACACTCTTTGTGTTTATGTGTTTGTGTGTTTGTGCGCGTGTGCAGGAGGCCCTCGAGTCGTGCCAGACCCGAGTGTCGAAGCTCGAGCTCCAGCAGCAGCAGCAGCAGACGGTTCAGCTGGAGAACACAGACGCCAAAGTGCTGCTGGGGAAGTGCATCAACATCATGCTGGCCATCGTCACCGTGATCCTGGTGTGCGTTTCCACAGCGGCCAAGTTCACCGCCCCGCTGCTGCGTAGCCGCCTCCACCTGGCGCTCACCTGCGTGGGCGTGTCCGTGTTGGCGCTGCTGTGGAAGAACTGGGAACATTTGCAGTGCGCTTTGGAGCGATTGCTCCTCCCGCATTAAGACGACAAGGGGACAGAACCTGGGTCCAGGTCTCCAGGAGGTGTGTCGTCATGGCATCACGGAGACTGGTCTACATGTAGCCTTACACCAGCCCTGGTTCCCCGGTGATTTTATTTGGCTCCGCAGTGACTTGATATACGGCTCTGTGCTTTGCATGTCTTAACGGGGTCCACAGAAATCCACAAAGGGGCCGGCAGCCTTACCCAGAATGCACCTCCACGGTAACAACACACAGATGTAAGCTGATACAACTACTGAACAGAAATATGATAAAGCTCTACAACACATGCAGAAAGTGCAATGATGACAGTGAGTCACTACAGTCTGAACTTTGGGAACTGATCCGATTCTGGTCACATTACTGTGTCATCTCTTCATCAGTGGATTCTAACGACACTACGGCCTGTTTGAGTGAGTGGGCTTTTATTGTGGAAATACAGTGAATATTTCCTGTCCTTAAAGGGAAGAGCAAATGTTATAGCATCACCTCACACATCTAATCAGACACCTGCACCTCTGTGTGTGAGTGTGTGTCAGTCGATCGGTTTGCCTCCTCGTACACCAGCCAGCTGTGACTCAAACACAAAACTTGACTTGTACTGTGCGTCTGTACTTCACTGTTCTGTATTTATATACGTTTTCTTTGTCTCATTTAAGGGGATGTTTTTTAATCTTTAAGTGTGTTTGTGTCTGTCGTTCGCCTGCTTGTGTGTGTGTGTGTGTCTCTGCACTGTAAAGGAATTATTCATCATTTTGGGAAATACACTTACACTAATACACAAGCTTCAGACAGTTAAATTAGTCTCACATGAGGACTGGAGAGGAAATAAGTCGAGTACGGCTCTGTCTCAAACTCAGATTGACATCGCGTCTAAGCATCCGGACTGCGCTAGCTGTTATAACTCAATGCAGCCTCGCGTTCACCGTTTCTTTCATCGATCTTTGTGACAAGATGTCCCTGAATTTTTACTCCGCTGCAGCTCCCTGCGTCTCGGGTGCTTCCATCATCATAAATTTGGTTTTGTCCAAATCCATGAAACATTATTTTGTGAAGTAAATCTACTTTGTTGTAGTCGTACTCTCCACAGTGTGCGTACCCTCCTCTCTGCCCTGCTGTTACTGCAAACATATCTGAACTAACACACACCTCAACCTCTTGTGGACTCTCCTGACTCAACACTTAGGGCTGATGGGAAAAATAGTTCATTAAAGGCCACTGAAACTATAAATATGAGACTGTTTTTCAAAATGTACAGTATGCTAAGCTAACTGGCTGCTTTGTATTTAGCTTTAATGTCCCGGCAGGAAAATAAGCACATTTCCCAAAATGTGAAACTGTTCCTTTAAAGAGAAGCTTGAGCATCGGTTCCTGTCACGTTAATGTCACGCTTCATGCAAAATCCGTTTCATGTTTTTTTTTTTTCAACATCAGCTTCTCAAAGCTACTTGAGGAACAAACGTGCTTTTACTGCGGCGTTGCGTGTGAACTGTGAGGGAGGACGAACCTGGAACCTGAAACCTGAAACCTGAAACACATTCGTCAGGAGATGAGAAGCAGAGTTCATGTGTGATTCATCCTCGACGATTAGAGACGCACGTTTGACCTAAAGATCTTGATTTTATTGAATTACCTTTTTCTCAAGGTGAACAGAGCAAATGAGTCTGTCTGTGTGAGGCCTTTGATGCCGTGCTGCGTTCATGTCCACTGGGAACAACAGTAGTGATGTTCTGACAGATCAAAACCCCGACACCTGTTGAAAATTGTTTTGCACCACGAGTGACAACTGCTGGTCATTTTAATGGCGCAGAACGATTCCTTTAAACCTTTTCACACTTGATTCCTGCAGCTGTGAAGTGATTCAGCTGAAATTAGCACAAAACCTATGAATTGTCACGACTTTGAGGATAATGATTGTTCAGTTTGGGTTGTTTTACTTGAATTAAATATTTGTTCTTGTGCGAAAATACTGAAATGTGAGTAACCAGGAGAAATCGGTTCCATTGTCCTGTTCCTAAGCAGCATTTACCTCTTAAAACTGTGGTAATGTTAGTATATTAGTAACATAGCGACCGTTTCCTGCGTGACATGAACACAGCATCACAGATCGGACAGAGGGAACTGAATGATGTAGCTCCCTAACTGTGTATCACTGTGATGACGAGGGGGGGGGGGTTGGGGGTCGGGTGAAATGGGACGGATGCCTTTTTAATGCAGCTGATTTCTTCTTCTTCTTCTCTGTGTAACTGTTTTCTGTTTGTGTCTGATCAGAAGCCAAATGTGGAGATTTCAAAGGCACCTTTTTCAGTAACACTGAAATTACTGTTTTGTTCTGTATGTTTTTCCAAATTAACTCAAACACTATGCGTGTCTGCTCTCCGGCAGAGGAGAGACCTGCACCCTCTCCCCAAAGCTCTATTTGTACATCCATAATGTATATTTTCCAAATCTGTCTCTTCTATGTGCATTAGTTCCCAGTTATGGGTTTTCCATAACATTCATTTTTTCAAATGAGAAAATAAATCATTGTTTTTCTAAAATTGTTCTTGATTTTCTGTTTCCCACTGGCGTCTCATCCATTATGCATCAGACAGACTGTGTGATTTAAAGATGGAGCAGATCTCTCTGTGAAAATCAAACCACTCTGCAAACATCATAAGGAGTTTTTATATGAAATGGGTTTAAATGACCAGCTGTGCAGTGGAGGACGTGCACGCTGTGTATGCACATACTTATGTAAAAGTAACAATACAATGATTTCAAAATGCTCTTTTGAAAAGAAAGAAAAATACACTTACAGATACTAAAATAATGGCTGATTTCAGAGATATAAATAATAAACTGGTTCATAGTGTAACATCTGTGTAACATATGTAGAGAAATGTGTTTCTATTGATTCAGTTGCTATGTATGTGCATCGACAAATGAAATTTGTTGAATTTGCTATTATCAGCTCCCGTTTGCTGAGCATCATTTTCACTGAGTTAATTTCATACTGAAGATAATTCTCACTTAAGTTCTGAGCATATTTGATCTCTGACTTCTAAGCAGGTTTATGGCTGTTTATTTAAGATAATGGAACAATTATGAATTGAAACACAATAAATGTGCATCTGTGTTCAGATATTTTCAGAATAACTACTCGCTTTCTTTTAAAACCTCAAAAATACAGCAATATATATTTTATGTGAAAACTGTGCTGACGGCAGTACAGAAAACAGTACAGTAGATTAAGTTACAACCGCATATTAAAAAAGGAGTCACAGCAAGCTTAAATGTTTAACAGCGATTCAGTGTTCCTTACATAACCCAAAATAGTTAATAAAACTATATGAAACAACACACAACTATAGAAAAACACCCACAAATAAGATTTAAAGAGCAAAATACAAGATAACATCTGATTTAAAGCTGCTTTTACAGTGCAGTGCAAGTATGAATAAATAGTTCTAAACTGGATTTATTTAAAGAGAGAGAAACACCAACAGACACAGACAGGTGCAGTAGTCTGCGAGGTGGAACCCTGTTCTTCCGTTCTGATTGTAACAACTCATTTTCACTATATAAACTCGTCCCTGCAGCAATATTATGCTGTGCATGCATCATTCAACAGCTACTGCACACAGCGACAAACTGTGAAAAAACTCAGATTTGAACAAATCACGAGTCAGAGTCAGACAGCCGAGTATTTTATACACTAAATGAACTTTGGTGTTTGATCAGTTTTTTTTGTGGATTATAAATCTTTCACCCAGTTTTGCAGATTCATTATTCACATGGTGTTTTGCTGTTTTTTTCTTTGCCCTGCTCGCTGCTCTGTTTCTGCCAGAGTTCATTCCCCTCACAAAGACATGAGTCACCCCGACAAACATCTGCTCTGAGTCCTGGATACAGACTAAAGGTGACATACTGTAACTCAAATAAAACAGAGAGACTGACACCTGGCTGCCAGTTACCAGCAGTACGCTTCAATCTGGCACATTTTAAGTCAAGTACTTTCAGTTTTAATTCAGTATTGAGTAATATGTACTTCTACCACCTCTGTAGCATTTAAATATTTTTTATAACGTCTGCCCATAAAAAAGACACCTTTGTGAAAATTGTTATGGATACTGTGTGTAAACTGGAGACAGTATTAAATTATTATTAAACATAAAATGAATTATATCAAAACTATAATAAACTATATTGTTGATGTTGAATAATAACAAGAAGAAGAAGAAGAAGACGTTTAATCAGCCACGTCACTGCGTAGCGCTAGAGAGCGTCTGTGACGTTTTGGCGCAAACCGGAAGTCGTCATAGCTGCCCGGGTTAAAAAAAGTAAAATTTTGCTGCGGAGGTTCTGCATCGAAACATCGAAAATCGTTTTTTTATATTTATAAAAGAAATATCTAACTGTTGGTATGAGATCACCCTAACGAAGTAAATTTGTACGTAGCAGCTTCAAAGTGGACTCGCGTTAAAATCTCACATAGCTGTACCGTTAGCTAATGTTAGCTTCTGTAGCTACCAACAGCACCAGCGTTAGATAAAAACAGTGTTTACGTGTGTGCGGGTAAATAAATTCAGGTTAGGATTTTTATGAAATCGGTTTCTACTTTTTTTAGCTTCTGCCTTAAATGGACGAGCACAAGGAGAATGTTAATGCCAAGGACGTCAATGTGAAGATGTGTACTACGAAAGAAGATGAGAAGGTTAGTGGATACCTAGCTGACATTTAGCTGTGTATGGACTGAGTTAATGTGGGTCTTTCTGACATAATGTTACGTTCAAATTAATAAGTGTAGCGTCTTAAATCTCAAGATCCATACAAGTTACCATGAAAAAGTACTTTTACCATTACGCCATATAGTGATATTTAGTAAAATACATGACAGTTTTAACTTTACTGCTTACCTAGTTATTCTCATACATGACTCTGTTGTTGTATCATATATTTAATTTTCTTGCTCTGGTGACTTTGAATCGTTTGCAGGGGGAAACACTAACCAATGTCACAGATTAAATTTCAAATCACTGCAAACATAAGCTGAATGAGTTTTTTCTTACCTATGTGTGTTTAGGCTTTTTTTTAAACATTGTATGTTGCAGTTTTGAACCTTTCTCATTCTTATTTGAGTAGTACTCACATATTGCTGCTTATATTTCTTATGCATGGTTGGATGGATATATGGGATTTGTCTGTATATTTGTGTGCTGCTTATCGCGACCAGGCCACTCTCGAAAAGGGAGAGGTCTCAGGACCTTTAATTTAGATAAAATAATGTTTCACAAAATATATATTTAGATATATGAATGAATAATGAGCCACCAACGTAATTTAATATAAGGTTAATAGGATAAAACAATACAAAGCTGAAATTACCAACAAAACGTTTTCCGTCCTATAATACAACAACTGACGAAATGTTTTCTTTGTTTGCTGTATTCTTCAAGCTCTGCACTGTGAAGTTTTCCTTCTTACAAATCTCACATCTTAAATTTCTGCTGAATTTCTCTTTTCTGAGAGTTTAGTTCACATGTTGCATTTGTGAGCTTTCTTAATAGCATTACTTCATTACAATACTCACTGAGGTCACTCTTTTCCAGGAGAAGTCCTGCAGCAAGATTTGCCCTGCTGGAGAAAGTGCTCCTCAGGTGGCCTCCTCTCAGTCGAATGGTGACTTCAGTCATCCAGTGTACAAAGAAATCGCTTTGGCTAATGGACACATTAACCGCATGTCAAAGGATGAGCTTCGAACCAAGTTAGCAGAGCTGAAGCTTGACACAAGGTAACTTAAGATAATACAACAGAGTTCATTATAAAGTGTATGCAACATTTTTATGATCCTAAACTCAATTAGAGATTGATCTAAGGTGGATTTAAGTTTCCTAAATCCTTCTGTTTCTGCATGTGAAGGGGTGTGAAAGATGTGATGAAGAAGAGGTTGAAAAGCCACTACAAGAAGCAGAAGCTGACGCAGTCTGCAGCGGAGGGAGGACCAACCGACACCTACTATGACTACATCTGTGTGGTGGACTTTGAGGCTACGTGTGAGGAGGATAATCCTTCTGACTATCTCCACGAGATCATAGAGTTCCCTATGGTTCTCATCAGCACGCACACCTTAGAAATAGTAAGATGAATCTGTGATAAAGGCAAGATTGTTCTCTTATTAATCTGTAGAACATTTTGTAATCCTCTATTTATATTTGTTTTTCAGGTGGACACTTTCCAGGAATATGTCAAACCAGAGTTGAACCCACAGCTTTCAGACTTCTGTGTGAAGTTAACAGGAATAACGCAGGTTAGTCGGGCTCAGTCTCCCTTGATGTCACACTAATGTGATACGAGGTTCTCACTTTAATAGGGTATTTTTTGATTTGTTGAGCAGAAAATGGTAGATGAAGCAGATCCGTTCCCAGCGGTCCTTCAGAAAGTCGTAGCTTGGCTGCAGGAGAGAGAACTCGGAACGAAATACAAATACGCCATTCTGACTGATGGGTACGACTGAGTTTCATCAGAGTTTATGTGTCTTCATTGAACTTTCAAATGACTCAGCAATTTGTTTCACATGTTTTCTAAGGGCCTGGGATATGAGCAAGTTCCTTAACATCCAGTGTCGCATAAGCCGGATCAGATATCCTCAGTTTGCAAAGAAGTGGATAAACATACGGAAAGCGTACGGGAACTTCTACAAGGTTTGATTTTTACATTGTTGGATGATGACGTAGATGATGGATGTACCAATTGTCCAACTAAAGAATGTTAATGAAATTACAATAGCGTGATCTTAATAGAAGAGTGCAGTACTATTTGAGTGGAGTGGAGCGTTTGACTTAGTGTACCTGCCAGGCTTGACGCTGTTAATTATTAACATTATTATTACATAATTATTTGGTGGCTGTAACCTGCTAAAAACAAACAGTTGACAGTTGAGGCAGTTTAACAGAATTGGCTCCTGGACATCATCCTAACTGTTCTCTGATTTTTTTCCCCCCCCTTCCCCCAGGTTCCTCGCACGCAGACGAAGCTGAGCACCATGTTGGAGAAGCTCGGTCTAAAGTACAAAGGTCGTCCTCACTCTGGCCTGGATGACTCACGCAACATTGCCAGAATAGCCCTTCGCATGCTGCAGGACGGGTGCCAGCTGCGGGTCAATGAGCACATGCACGCCGGCCAGCTGCTCTCAGTTCCTAGCTCAGCTCCTGTGGAAGGAGCTCCGCCACCACATAACCCCCGCAGCAGAGACTAGACCCCAAATCTGACGCTCGTCCTGACTCTTCACTCCCACAAGTAACAGAAAAATAAGCACTTTACAGTCTTAATGTAAAGTGGTGCGTTTGTGTTGGCAGAGGAGATTTAAGCTAAGCCAATAAATGAATATTATATTTTGATTTAAGATTGTGCAGGTCTATTCATCCACAAAGGTCAATATTATCTTCTTATATTTGTACACGAGATATGTGAAAACTCATAAAAGGTATTCCTCAACAACTTCAGTGTTTCTTAGTGTTAAAACTGCGTCATCGTGCTTCATCAAGCTGCTAATAGATGAAACAAATGGATGAAATCTTTTGATCATTTTTTCTTTCAGGCTTTGGTGAAATCATTCTAGAGGCAGCCATTGTGCTCATATTATCACGCAAAACCTACACAGATGTTGGTGCTGTTGTGCTACCTGATAACACCTTAACATCACAGTGTTTGACACTTCCAGAGTGAGTTGGTGGTTTGGAAAGTGCTTTTATTGTATTGTCTCAAATTCCTAGAGAACTCGAGTCACTATACAGGTGTTCGTCTGACATGTTTACGAACAAAGAAATTACATTTTGTCTATGTTGTAGACTTTCCATCTTTTGTATGGAGTTGATTTTAATTTCATGGAGCTTGATCTATTTTAATGGGAATAAATATTTGTCTGCTAAACAATGCAAATGGAGTATATTATCTGTTTATATTCACTTCTAACATTTTAATAAAATTAATCTTCCATTTTTGTGAATAGTGGGAAGTAAAACAACACAATAAGTAATTTCATTAGGTTAATCTTGTAATAAGTAGTGAAAAGCACTGGTTAAAACTGAGTTAAGACAATAATCTTTGATTATTTCATATCAATTTTATTATTATCCATAAATATAGATGGGAAAAAATTGAGACAGTTGGGCTAACCTTAGCATTAGCTGATGAGATGGCCTTAGCTTGCTTGAGCTAATTTATCTAATTTTCCCAACATAGTTGCTAATATTTCAAAATAAATTATCCTATATCTGACCTCTTGGTTTGTAGGTATCTTAGTATGTGTGATTTAGTAATAGAGGGAATTAGTTTTTAAAATAGGTCCAGACAGGTTTAGGCAGCTTTTTTCCCTTTAGCTAAGACCATCATCTTTGACCTTTTCACATTTTATTTTATCATAAACCTAATAAATCTGAATACATGTTCATTTTGTCAAACAAAGTGTACAAATATAGTGGTAAAATATGTAAAACAAAAATACATCAGTTAGCTGTTGGACTGCATGCTAATGTTAGCATTAGCTGGTGAGATAGCCTTATAGCTAACAGTTTTGTTTGGATTTCACTGACTACTGAAATGTAATAATACATTTTGTTGTATCGCTCATGAACACTGATTAATACAAGATTAGCTTTTACTAAAATCCATATCAAAACCTGTTGAAAACCTGAAATATTCTCTGGTATCCACAAAAAAAAAAAGAGACCATCAGGGTGCTTTGGTAACTTCATTTTTAAAATCAAAATGTTATTTTATTTATGGTCACAGCACCATTTACAAATGCTTTTTGCTCCAGACAGTGTTTCATTCTCAGGTATTATTACACAGTAGAAATAATTATAAAAAAACTTGCTACGTGAATCAAATATGTTCTGTCATATATTTAAATACAGGTATAATGTTTTATATTCTCTACACATTTTTGGTTTCTAGCACTGAGGTCACAGTGGCTTTTAGTGGTTTTAATACTTTAATGGTCTTAGGCAGCATATTTAAAGTACATTTTGGCATGTGTAAACGTACCCAGGTGTAAATTGTTGGCTCCTGCACACTAAGACATTCTGAACTGAACATCTCATAGTGTTTGGTCATTATAGCTATAAAACACTCAGGGAGCAGAATTTTCAAATGTTGTCCAGACTTTTGACACTAGTAAAAATCCAAAGGGTTTGAGGTGCTGGAGCGTCCAGGTGATCATCACAGACAGGTGCTGTACAGTGTCACTTTGTTGCTGATCTCCTCCAGGATCTGGCGAGCGGTTTCCTCCAGCTCGGCCAGTTCTGCAGCTTTGGCCCCCAGGATGCGCTGGTTGGCCTGGTACGAGCTCTCCAACTCTGAAAGCACAAGGCAAATATTTACGTGTTTTGTGGAAAATGTTGGCAAAGTGGTAGTGAGACCTGCTGTGATGTATGGTTTAGAGACGGCGGCACTAACAAAGAGACAGACATTGTACTGGTACACGTTTAACGTTTTCATATCTTCTGCTGATTACAGTATATTTTTTACTGCGTATTAGTCTGGTACAGATTTATTTAGTTTACACCACTGTAAAAGCTGTGATACTGTGGACTTTGTTCACCTCCGAGTCTCTTCAGCTTCACGACGCTCTGCTCAAGCAGCTCTTTGGCTTCCTGCTGCAGTTTGTTCGCTTTCCTCATTGCCTGCAGCGCAACTTCCCCTTTATCGACCACCAAGCCCTCCACCTCCTCGAATCTGTCCTTCACCTGCCCTTCAAACTCCTACACACACACGCGCGACGAAAGAAAAGTGCATTACAGGTGTGACAGCAGCAGGTCGTGTTGTTCAGCCTTCCTCATGACCTAAAGTTTAACTGTGAGATAATTCATAAAGCATCGATGTGTGTGTGACACCTGCAGGGCCTTCTCCGCATCCTGTTTGGCCTGTTCAGTGGTCTGGTCGGCTGCCTCCGCGAGCTGGTTCACCTCCAGATCCCTCTGTCTCAGCAGGCCGACCTCCCTCTCCAGCTGAAGCAGGCGACCGGTGGAGTTACCGAGCTTCAGCTCCGACATGGCCGTTTCAGTCTCCACCTGACACACACACACACACACACCAAGAGAGTGAGGTTGTTAAAACTTACATACTTTGTTAAACATTTAGTTTTATTCAAAATAAATATAGTTTAGAATTATTTCTATTGTTATTGTTTTTCCACATTTCAGAATATTGTGAATTGAATAACCAAAATAAATAAGTAAACTACATGATGTGACATTTGTTCTGAGTTAAGAGAGTTAAAAATGAAAGAAGGATAGAAAATTAAATATATTATGCAGTATTGGAACATCCAGAAAACGATAAAATCTCTTCAACAAACAGCACTAAAGTCAAACTCACAGAGTTCAGAAGGTCCATGGTGCCCTTCGTGTTGTTAGTGGCCAGCTGGATGGCGTCCATGGCGACGCTCTGAGCGCGCTCAGTCTCATCCAGAGCTGCCTTCACTACATCGGCTGTCGTCTTCGTGTTAGACGCCTGCTTGCTGACGGACACATAGTTAACATGGTCATTTATAACTGCATAACTATCTATAATCAATATTCATATACATACCTATACAGACATTATCTGAAACATTATCAACAACATACGTCTGCTGGTTATTTGTGTCTATGTTCTGATCTGACCACAAGGTGGCGCCATAAAGGGAAAAGAAAGATGCAGGTGACACAAATGAAGACTTGATTACTGACTGACAAATATTTCTGGAACATGTGGCTGCCTCGCTGGAAACAAGCCCGTGACAGAGGCGTCTGTCTGTTGGAGACAGACAACTGAACACGCCGTGCAAAGCTCTGCTGTAAATTAACCACAATCATCAATCTTATTACGAAATAATTCAGGAATGTGCTCCTGCATACACCGTGTGTATTACCTGGCTGTCTTGGCCTGCTGCAGCAGCGCCTCCGCGGCCTGGACGTCCTGAGCGCTCTGGCTCAGTATCGCCTCCACACTGGTCAGAGCACCGACCTTCTCCTTGATCTCCTTCGTCAGCTCCTTCAGCTTCTCCGTCGAGGTCGGCATCTCCAGAGCCAGCACCTCGTTGGCCACCGCCTCGATCACGGACACGTTTGCCTTCTCGTCTGGATTACCAGAAACGCATTTTTAACCAAACTCCAGTCTGAATTTTGTGATTTTTCTTTGTATGTTTTCTGAGTTTATCAGATGCAGTTCTTCTCCTGTGTGTTGCACTCACTCATTAGAAGGTCTCGTATCTCTTGGATGAGGTTGCGGAGCTGCTCGTTGCTCTGCTCCACTCTCTCTTTGCTGCGGTTGGATTTGATCAGCACCTCCAGAGCATTGGCCTTCGCCTCTTTTGCCCGAACGTTGGCTTCCCAAACCTGTCCACAAACAGAACCGGTGATTTGAGTGAATCCGTCCTGAGATGTTCTATAGTAGTTAGAGTAGAAATTATTGTTGACTCACCATCCTAGAGAGCTTGTCCACCTCCTGCATAGCTGCTAGGATCTCCTGGTCCAGGTTCATGGCTGATTTGAGGGCAGTCTGGGAGGTCGTAACAAGACCTTTGCATCCTTCTCCTCCGCACTGAGGAGCTCCATCCTCGCCAACACATCCCAACCCGCCGCAGGAGGAAGCAGAGCAGTCATCCCCTTTAGGTGCACCACCACAGGTCTACAGAGAACAAATATGTATTTAGTGTAAGTGAATATGTTGGTATATAATGTTTAGTCCTCATGTGTTTCTCACCTTGTGGCTGAGTAGTGACAGGTCAGATTTATTCAACTCGTTGGACAGTTTGTCCAACTTCTCCACATTTCTTTTGTGCTTCCGCTCAAACTCTTTCTGACCACTGCTCAGTTTGTCCTCCGTGGCTTTCCGTACTGTGGCGGACTGCTCCACTGTGTTTCCTGGATTACTGGTGGAGGCGTTCGCATGAAGCTCTGCCATCGTAGACTGCCCGTGTGCTGTGGTAATGGTGTCCAAAGCACCTAGAAAAAAAACACGCACACATGCTCGTGAAGACTTTTCTGTCTGTGGGAACTGTAGCTGAGTTCTAACCAGTTTGAATCATTTAGTGAGAGTCAAAGAACGAGAGAATGATTTATTTTACTTTATAGGAATATACAGAAGCGGAACATCCATTAAAATATTCATGGATCCACCCCGATACCGATCCCTAGAATCAGCTCTGCATAATTATCCAGGATGAATGTTGAGCAATATGTTTCTCTGTTAAATAGAATTAGTTCTGTTAATTTAAAACGTGTTGTTTTTCTCCAACAGTCTGGTTTCTCACCCTGAATGTTGGAGTTCTTGATGAGGTGCACCTGCTGTATCAGATCCTGGACACTCAGCTCCAGCTTGTTGGCCTCGTCGGTCAGTGTGTCCAACGTTGATCTGGTGACGTTGGCGTCTTTGTGGAGAAGGTTTAAAGTCTCCTCTGTTGTATTTAACCCTCCGCTTAGGTAGGACATCAAACCGCTGAGAGCACAATGAGACAGTAAGAACTGTAAATAAAAAGATGTGTACTGCATCCTGCATGTGTCTTTATTTGTCGGTGTACTAACGTAATCTGGTGCATCTGCTCCTGTATCTGCTCCAGCTTCAATGCTGCAGATTTGCTCTCGACTATGTCTCTGACAGCCTTGGCGTTTCTCTCCAGTCTGCTGATCAGTTCTTTATAAGGCGCCGTGACCCCGCTGGTCTGGAGCTCTGTCACTTGGGCCTCCAGACGTCGAGTTTGATTGGTCAGCTCGCCAACCACTTTGTCCCAACTAGCGAAGCACTGGTGGCAGGGTTCGCACGCAGGGAACTCACCCTGAAAGCCTCTTGCACACTTGTCGCACCGCATTCCGGAAACACCCTCCACACAGGCACACTGACCTGTGGCACGATGACACTGCCCACTGGAGGTTCCTTGAGGTTCGCAATCACAAGCTGTGAACACAGAGAAAAGTCAGGAAAAACTAACTCCAGCAATGCTTAAATAAAAAGAGGAACAGGCATTCTGAGACACTCTTATATCACACGGCACATTTTAACCTTTAAATGCATCTAAAACTGTAAGAAAAACCTTAACACAACGTGGCCACAATGTGCAGATTTCCCATGAACTGGTGCAGATAGGAAGAGAGGTCCAGCTGGGTCAACGGCTTAAGAGATCTCTGGGATACATTCTGGGAATAATTCAGGATTGTTAAGTCCCCTGGGTGTTGGCCCATGACGAAAATGTGAAGCCTGGGAGTTCCCAAGAACATCTGGTTCTCATGAGCAGTGCAGCAGAGGGCATTCCCAGTCCCCCTCCCCTGCTCTCGCCTTCCCCTCTTTCCTACTCCCTCTCTGTTTCTCAGAGGCTGATCTGGCTACTGTGGTGCACATTTCTGAAAATGGACTCCTCAACACGGACGATGAAACGTTCAGAGATCAGAGGCTGATGCTTGGAGCAAACGTGCTGTTTCACAGCTGCTGACGTAAAATCACTGTTTACCAAAACCGACTCCGTCACCATCGGTATGCTTCAAAGACGAAGAGCAGAAAAACACGGTAACGATGGGAGGAGATAATCTAACATTTTTATCTTCTTCTTTCAGCCGCTTCCTGCAGGGGTCGCCACAGCGGATCATCCGCCTCCATCTCACCCTATCTGCACCTTGTTCTGTCACATCAACCGTCTGCACGTCCTCCTTCAGTACATCCATGAACCTCCTTAACATGTGTGTCACAGTGCATCTAAGAGAACACCACTTGGGGGCGCCAAAGTTAAGAACTTTCACATCCTGCACATGAAACAACCTTAGTATCAATACTTTACTTGGCAGATGCTTTCATCCAAAGCGACTTATAAGGAGAAGACACAAGCCTACCGTGACATTTAACCTCAGGATCCCCCCAGAACAGCTCTCTGCACTCCCGACACGTCCTGCCGCCAAAACCAGGTTTGCATACGCACTGTCCTGTGACCTACAGCAACAACAAATACACGTCAGGTCAGAAAATGTGAACGAGTTACGTGTGTTATTCAGCAGGTTCTTTCACATGCGGACACAATGCACTTTTGTAGTTTGATAAAAGTCGCCCCTCTTAGAAGAAATGTGTATTCAGTTAGTCCACAGTGTATTCTGAGACTTCCTTCCTCTGGAGCACAGCCAGTAAACACAGAAACTAACATGCCACTGACTGTGTATGTGTCTGTGCACTGCTCTGTTTTTATGTGCGTGTCTCTGAGTATACACAGGCAGATTTGTATGTCTGAGTAAACCAGAGCTGCAGAAAAACAGAAAGAGGAGCACCTCCCAAACAGCTGGAGTCCATATATCAAAACCAGTTACACAAACACAGGCCTCTGTGATTAGATGGTCACAATGACTTAATGCCACCCGGCTGTCCCGCTCTCAATGAGAACTGTTTGGAAAGTTTTCATGTCAGTCCTCACATTGTGTAAGGAAAACTTTGGCAACAGCAATTTAGTGAGAGATGAGAAGTTGTGCTGCAGCTATTGTCTCATTCATGGAGACCGAACTGGAGCAGCTGCTGTGATGCTTACGCAGGAAATGATGCAGACTCTATTCTGCTCGTTAGGTTTACTCAATATGTGTCCTTACTCAAACTTAACAGCCTTGTTGTTTGCATTACAGATTTGTTCCACTAGTATACGGGCCATTCACTGTTTAATACCAACAGGAGGAAAGCAGGAAACCAGATACACATTCACCTACTTTGTTACCTTGTTGTGCCTCACAATCTAAAATCTCTGTTGAGAAAATGCAGTTAAAGATGCCACTCTGGTTTTCATGACAGTGACTCGCCTCGTTGCACGAGGATCCGGAGGAGTGGACGGGGTTGCAGTCGCAGAGCTGGCAACCCGTCCCGCTGCTGATGTTCCAGGTATTCGCAGCGCAGCGGTCGCAGTTCTGTCCGACGACGCGCGGCTGGCAGGGACACTGGCCGGTGTGCTGATCACACTGACAATCATCAGGGGAGGAACAGGCCTGAGGTGCGGTGCCCGCTGAGTGACACATACACTCTGCAGAGAGGAAGAAAGATCAGCGTTCAACAAGTGTTGGCTTTTGAAAGTCTGTAGAAAATGCTGCAGATCACAATTTACTGATATGACAAATTAAAGTTGGTTTCACGAGTTAATTAATTAATCCAGATTACTAATTCTGCCATTGACACACACCCCGTATGAACAACAAGCGTGTGTCACATTCGCAGCTGTACTCACTCCTGCAGCTCTGGGTGGCAGCGTTGCCGTAGTAACCCAGTTTGCAGTGCTGGCACCTGTGCCCGTCGGTGTGATACCGGCACTTGACACAGACGCCTGTCTGTGCGTCACAGGACTCGGGGTCGTGCATGTCGATGTTGTTGTTGCACTGGCACGGCTTGCAGCTCCCACCAGGCACTTGAGGGTTCCCGAAGTAACCTGGGGCGCACTCATCACACCTGGCACCTGAGCGGGGGGAGCAAATCAACAGATGTGACAAAAACTGAATAAGAGGAGAGAGCAATACAGACTGTTTTCAACCTTTTGAAGACGTTTAGGCACAAACACACATTAACATTCCCTCATGAGGCCTGCAGGCTAATTACAGAGGCACTGAAGAGTTGTTTGGGATGTGACGCGTGTGTGAGATGAAGACACGATGACATGAAATGAAATGCTGTGTACCTTTGTAGCCGGGGCTGCACACACACACCAGCTGGTTCGTGTTAGCGAGAAGGTAACAGCTGTCAGCGAACTGGCGTCCACTGCGGGGTCCGTCGGGGCACGAGCAGGGGCGACACTGGCTGCCTGAACCCAACTCTGGGTCCCCGTGGTAGCCATTCAAACACCTGCAAACAGGCGGAGAGGTGAGAAAGGCACAATCCTCTTGATTTATTTCTATTTTGTTTAAGGTGACAGAGACATATATCCGTGTTTATGCTGACATTACTCTGGAATATCAACCCGGAGGCGCATCTAAATGTACTAATCTCTTCCCATCATGCTGTACCTCTCACAGTGGTGTCCGGTGGTGAAGTCTCTGCAGCCCTGACACTCTCCGGTCTGAGGGTGGCAGTACTCGCTGTGTCCGTTACAATGGCAGGGGCGACACTGAGGGAAACCCCAGAATCCCGGCAGGCAGTGGGAACACTGGCGCCCTGAGGCCCCCGGGACACACTCGCACTGTCCAGTCACCTCATGGCAGAAGGCGCTGATGGAGCCTCGAAGGTCACACTCACAAGCTGGTGTTGAAGGAAACGGCATTATCAGCGGTTGTATCATTCAGGTAGTTATCTCCTGGAGAAACACTGCATGTAATGATCTGGTTTCAATTCTTACTTACGTCTGCAGCCGGCAGGGCTGAACAGGAACGTAGCCGGGGCACAGTGCTCACAGTTCCTGCCAGAAACGTTGGGTCGACACTGACACTGACCTCCGCTGGGCTCACACATGGCGCTGAGTGAACCCTGAGGATCACACTGGCATGCTGGGAAATGAGAAAATGGAGATTTAGAAGAAATGAAATTGGATTTATTAGAGATTTTTCAATAGACCAATTTAAATGGAACTTTTGACCAATACAGAATTTTTATCCTGCTCAAAATGTAAGTAAAAGATATTCATGTTGAATATGAATATATTATTTTTATTGGATTCTGATTTTTCACAGCCCTTTTTACAGCTTAAAATTTAACTTCAAAATCATACTAAAGAAACATTAAAGCCTAATTTCACATTTTATTCAGTTCCACCTTCAGACAGTTTCTCAGTTGTAACTATCAAACTTTTGTCTTTAGTGACCGGAAAACACAAATATTTGGATTTTGACTGTTGTTTGAAAGATAATTTTGTACTTAAAATTACTGTTTTAGTTGGAAGTCCTAAATAATCGGCAGTAAAACAAACGTGTAGACCCACAGCTTCTTGCTTTTATCATTTCTTCCCTGACCTCAGTATTAACGGTATATTAAAAGTACATATATTTCAACAGTAAACTCTATGAGAAATCACGATAATGAACGGCACAGACACAGAACCACGTACCCATGGCTCCTTTGTGCAGCAGAGCAGAGACGCTGAAGATGTAGTGCTTACAGATGTCGGTCATGGGGCTTTTGACGACGCTCTGGCTGCTCTCCAGACATCGGTAGCGTTGGAACGTATCCCACGCTCCCTCACCGTCGATCCCGTGGAACATGTCGAGCTCCCTGACCCGAGGCATCAGCACCAGCTACACAGAGAGTGGAGGGGTGATACAGAATCAAAACATACAGAAGGTGAACAGGAGGAAATATTTCAGACATTTGGGATTCCAGAAGTAAAAAGCTGCACATTTCTCTGAATACACTACAGTTTGAACACTCGCAGTTGTTCTTCCAGTATCTATCACATTGAATTAAATCACTGTACTGCAGTTAAAGCCTGGCAGTGCATCATCAGGGAACTCGCCCAGCATCTGGTGATGTGCACTGGTTCCAGACATTAAACGTTCATTGACTGCAAAGAATTTGCAACCAAGTTTTAAACCAACAATTTAATTTACGATCCCGGTAGTTTGTCCAAATACTTTTAAGTCTCTAAAGTTGGGGGCTATGAATAAAAACAGGACAGGCTGTAATTTCTGCACGCTTCGTCCAATATCCCATGAACCATTATATTTAAGCTGACAGTCCAATTCATTTCAGGTCATGACGGAAGTGTGTGTCAGTGTGTTTAAGTCTTATCATGGAGTTTAAACTGTTCACTTGTTCAGTACCTTGGACTGTTTCTTGATGATAAATAGGCAGGTAAAGCAGGACTGTGTTTAAATTCAACGTACAGAGTCGATGAGCGTGTACGGGCTCTGGATGTCGCTGTCTGACGAGTAGAGCGGCAAACTGAGATGGATCGTGTAGTTCAGCCCTTTCTCGAAACACACTGGGTTGAGCAGCTGCACATGTCTGAAACACAACAGAGAGTCAGTGGGGGCCGTGTGAGTGTACGAAAGTGTCGCTACGGAGACACAGTGACGTAAACTAACCTGGATCCAGGTGGAAGAGAGATCGACTGATCGTCTCCACTCTGGATGGAGTTGCTGCAGTGACTGGAGTAGTCTAGAGAGTCGACGTCAGGGCGCTGCACTGTGATGTCCACCAGCTCCCACTGCTGTGGCAGCTGCCAACACAGACATACATGGTCTATGAGTTATTTTCCATTTTTAAAACTTGGATCATAACCCAGCTCTGAACAGAGTGTGTGTTACCTGTGGTTCATAGCGAATAAGGATGTCATAGTCCATGGACTCTGGGATGTTGTTGACGTTAAACTCCAAGAATGCTCCTTCTGGCACATTGACAAAACCCATACCAGTCCACGTAGGACTACGATCCAGCGGATAAGGCCTTGGCACCACCGTCACACCCTGACACAACAGTGTAGAGAGGTTCAGCTCGTGTATTTCAGAACAAATGAATACGTAGGATGTGAAAACACACTCACGGGTCCGTGTTTGGCGTCTTCGGCCTCATAGGTGTAGTGATCCAGAGCGATGAAGTAGAAGCCAGACTCGACCTGATCACAGCGTCGTCCAAACGTGTGCTCCCTGCAGACACACTGTCCGGAGTGAGGGTCACAGCTGCAAAGAGAGAAATGGACATTAGTAGACTTTATTTTTTATTATTTTCTTTTCTGTATTTTTCGTGCCTTTAAAATATTCATGTCTCCAAACCAGAAACCGGAAGAAGCCACATCGATATTTAAACTTACTCATTATTTACAGCTCCACCCTGGTCACAGTTACATGGCCTGCAGCCGTCCATGTCATTGGACAGACCCCAGTGCTGTGGCTGTAGAAAGAAAAGAACAGAGAACATACATTTGTGACAGTGGCTCACACACAGAACAGAACTGAAGCTGTTCGGAGTCGTACCCGACACTGATCACAGTTGTGTCCGCTGGCGAGGCGTTTGCAGAAACACCTTCCTGTGTCCGAATCACAGGAGTTTCCTCCAGGCAGGGTGCCCAGCGGGTTACAGGTACAAGCTGCCAAAACATATGAAAAAAATGAGTGTATAACTTTCTCTCACTTATAATAACTGATTTCCTCAACCTAAGTTACAGTAAATTGCAGATTTTGGGTAGCAAGGCATTTGACAGTGTACTCTAAGATAGTGCAACACGCTTTTTTCAAACTATTGTAATTTATGATTCTAGTATGATTTATTGTAAACTGCAGCCTTAATGGCCACCACACTAAACACCTTATGTTATAAATTAACAGTAGTAAATTGTGTTTGTTTGTCACTTCTTGTCACAGAAACATAATATAGGCCTTAAGTGTAGTGTAGTTAGCTGTGACCTACGCAGGCAGCCATGAGGACCCTGTCCCAGTCCGTAGTGTCCCTGTCTACAGTAGTCGCATCTCTCTCCCTCCACGTTATCTTTGCACCGACACTGGCCTGAGATCATTCCAGCTGCAACATCTGTCCTCTGGTCACATAACCCGCCCTGCAGAGATCCATCTGGGTCACAGTTACAGGCTGTGGGTGTAGAAAAATGACATCATATCGATTATATCGAATAATAAAAAAGGAAAATCTACCCAGTAGGTTTTAATATTTCTTGTGAAAAAGTTTGCCCTGACGGTGAAGCAAGAGAAAATGCCAGTGGTTCTCCAGAAACATATACACATGTACTCCTGGTATCTTGCATATACGCAGCACATTTTAAGACAATCTAGTCAGTAAATGTTAAAAATAATTCTGAAAAGCACATCCAAGGAAAATAAAGACTTAAACTAAGATTATGCTGACTCAAAATAACATGACAGGCCCAGGAAGTTATCTGTGAATGAGAAAGGACGAGATAATGAATAGCAGTGTGTCATTTAGGTCATTGTGCTGCTCACTTCAAAGACTTCACAAACAGTTGGTGAGTGCAGAACCAGGTGGTTCATGTCTAAGAAGGAAAGATGAGAGTGTCCGAGAGCAGGACACCAAGATGTAGGATGTAAGGAGGAACAGGTGCAGTGGGACACTCAGGATCTGAGGGTCATATAGAAGTGACTTACGTTCACAGATGTTGGGGTCCCTCAGGTCTCTGTTGGGGTGTTGGTAGAAGAAAGGTGCACACTGCTCGCACTGGCGCCCGACTGTGTTGTGCTGACAGTCGTCGCACACGCCTCCACTCACGTTGCCGGTCGTCATGTACACGGCCAGGTCAAAGTGGCACGAGGTGGAGTGCTGGTTACACTCGCACTCTGGGAAAGAAAAGGACAACGTAGAGCTGCATCACATTTAATTTTTAAAAGATAGTCTCCTTATGTCAGGACTATCTTGACATAAGGAGACTATGTCAAATGTTAAAATATGATATATACATGTGTTACCTAATTATACAGTACAAAGTTATGACTAAACTTTGAACAGTCAGGCTAGATTGAGGCTTTATACTAAGCTAAGCTGATTGGCTGTAGCTAGCCATTTGATTTGTTTGTGTTCTCACTCTTGCAGGAGTGGGTGTTTCGCCCCTCCGCAGGCCTCCAAGGCAAATCGTGGTAAAAGCCTTGACAGCGCTCACAGTTCAGTCCCTCAGTGTTGTGGTTACAGACGCAGCGGCCGTGGACCTAAACACACACACACACACACACACACATATATGTCAATTATTTAACATGCAATAGCCACAAAGTCAAGTTTGTTCAAATATGCAGATTCGTTAGAGCTTCAAATGTGACTCTTTGTCTTATTTATGCTACATTCACTGATGAAGAAGGTAAGATCCAGTTGTGACCTCAGAAAAAGCTAAAGTGAACCAAGCTGGTCACAAATTCAGGTCGTCAAAATCTGATCTAGCTTTCATGTTAATTACAAAAAAAATTAAGTGACTAAATTAACTTTTAAAATCTGCAGGAATCTAAATCTATGTTTCAAGGTTCATTCTTGAACTTGGTTACAGCTGATGAGTCCATTTAGTAGCTGGAATCTCATTGGATATGATAAAAAACTTCAGAAGAGTTACTAAGTGGTTGTTACTGTTTGCTCGAGTAAGGTCGACACGGACAAGAAGTCCTTGAAGTATTCAGAAGAAATGTGACATTGAACGTCATTCTGCTGATGAAGATTGTGTGAAATGACCAAAAGCTAGAAAGCAGCTTGTCACACAGAGTTTAATAATTGATTCATACTTCATTGAGCCCCTTGGGGAAATTCTTTGTGGACAGGCAGCCCACCTCAGGCGCCAAGGGTTCAGGGTTCAGTGTCTTGTCCAGAGACACGTCACCATGTGGTCAGGGATTGTGGAAGGACAGGGAAACGAACCACCAAGCCAGGGATTCATAAACAATTGACAATAACCGACTGCCCTACCTACTGCTCCACTGTTGCCCCAACTAGTCCTACTAAGATGTTTCTGCACGACAACACAACATGCTGATTTTCTGTAGCTGTGCTGTAAAAAGAATTCACCTAAAATCACATTATTTTGACTTTTGGTTAAGTCTGTATGTCTTTCTTTCATCAGCTGACGTGTGTACGGTGGATGTACCATGCCCTCAGCTCCTGCCGGTGCTCCATCGATGGGGGCGCACTCTGAGGCGTGGCCGTAGCAGAAGCAGTTCCCTCGCACGACCATGTCGTACAGGCCGTAGTAATACTTCTCCGTCACCTCGTCGCGTGAGTCGAGCAGGTTGTCGCCCAGCGTGTGGAGCTTGATCAGCTTCACACGGAGGTTAGTGATCTTCAGCATGTCTGTACACAGGTTAGAGCATCAGCATATCAACGCATTTACGAGACATTTCGGCAGAGTCACTGATAAGACTCTTAGATAGACCTAAAGGATGCTGCTGCTGTTCCTCACACACCCACTGCATTCACCACATACTTAACATGAGGCCTCTGCATGTGTGTGTGTGTGAGTGAGGAAGCGAGGGTGTGCGTCTCAGCCTGGATGTCGGTGAATGTACAAAGAACAGGTCGTATCCACATGTGAAATTCCCTTCCAGTGCTCTTCCTGTCTGACCTCTTACCGTTGCATCTCTGCATTATCAGACACAGCTTTTTCAAGTGAATTTCTTCACTTCAGATTTAAACAGATGCTCAAATTATTCAAATAAATGATGGGAAAGTTATTAGTGTCTAATCTATGTGATGACAATCACACAACATGAATAGTTTTAAAGCTACAATTCATGGCAATTTAAGAGCAGCTTACTCTGTATCCTCAGGCTGTAGGGGTCCTGAATCATGAAGGCGGGATCCAGCACCCGAAATATAACCTAAAGGAGAAGAAGAAAAGAGAAAATTTTATGTGGGTCAGAATCTCAAAAGATTTACACATCTAGGGTATACTCTAATCTAGACACAGTATAAAAGAACTTGTTAATTAAATAAAATACTCGCCTCTCCTTCACTGGACGGTTCGATGTCTGAGTAACGTGTGTCGCAGATGATGTCATCCACTTTGACCATAGGTCCAGAGGATACAGCGGGGAAGGACAGCTCGCAGTCGTAAGCAAAAAATCGGTACACCTGCCAAGTTTTCCCAAAGTCCATCGACCGCTCGATTATCATGGCAGCTGGACGAAACGTCTGTCAACAGAGACGGATACAAAAATCACTAGCTGTGACAGCTTGTTACACGACTAAAAGGTCTGTCATTAAGAAACAAGGGAAACCAATCTGGATCTGATATGTTAGGATAACTAACTCTTCCTTAAGTTGATTCTGAGCCTAAAACCCCAAAACGCATAGTTTTACATTTATAGTTTTTCATTTATAGTTTTTCATCTAACTACCAAATAGTAACTTTAGTTACTATAGTAACATGGGTAACTGGATATTCACAGCGTGACTGTTTGAACATTAATTACAGTTATATCCAGTGCTCACATTTTGAATTATGGCAATACAGCAAGGGTGGTGACTCAATGAAAACAGGTTAGGACAGGTCCATGAGAGGCATGAATCCAGCTGGCCACTATCATAGCTGACCAGTTTTTATTACACAGTCCTGAAACCCATCCTCTCGCTCCTCCTCTGTTTCCCACCACTCTCCAGAGACCAAAAAGATTTTCCACATTCCTCTACCACAGCTGGTCAGCGCTGTGTTTATCTCCCAGCCATGAGTATGAGAGTGTTTGTACGATATATGTACTGTAGTTGTGTATGTTTGTGTGTGTGTGTGTGTGTGTGAGAAGGAACAGGCACCTTGAAGGTCATGATAAGGTGTGTAAAATGAAACTCAGCCTCCAGGTCCAGCTGGATGGTCACGTTCTCCACACCTGCAGATGAAAGCAAACACGGTCATACAGGAAATTACCAATTAGAGCTGTATCTTTTTCTTTCCATTCATAAGAATTCAGCATTTAAAATGTCAAACAAGCCCAGATGGACTTTACACACACTCTGTTACAGTTACGTCCGCTGGCTCTCCGGCAAAATCCAGATACAGAACAAATCAGTTTCAAGCACTGGTTCTGGATTGAATTACATCAGCTATTTGCAGTTCCTTCACTATGTTCACATGTAACATCCCTGTTGTTAGTTTTGGTCAAACCAGATATTAAAAGGAGCGATTTTTTCTTTGTAAATTTGCCATTAGCCATGTTGCGTCACTTGGTTGGTTGATCCAACACTTAAGCCCAGACTTAAATATCTAATAGGTTTGTTATTTTAAACATAATATAAAGGTTCCTAAGTTGGCATCAACATTAAACAACAGAAGTCAAATATATCAACTCATTTCTGCCCCAGTGATTAGCAAGCTAACGTTAGTTCTGTCAGTTAGCTAGCTAGTTTAGTTAACTATCTTAGTTAACAGTTGAACATGTCATTAAAACAACTAATCTAATCTAATTATTATTTATTATTACAGTTTTGTGGTAACTATTTATGAAATATTATTTAATTCCCCCCCAGTTACAATAATCAACAGAATTAATCACCAATTAGCAAGTTTGCTATGTAATGCTACAGTATTTGTACCAACTAATAAAATTAAATAATGTACAAAATAGTTTGTGTTTTTTTACAATTCAAAATTAAAAAACATTTTAGTCAATTATAAAGATGGTGTTGTTCTGGGCCCAGCCAGGACTGTCAGCGGGCCTGGTTACACCTTACTAGATGTAAATACATTTCAGAACTTGTGTAGTAGTCCAACCCATTATAGTTAAATAAAAACCTCTAATTGTTGTGTGCTAACTAAGCACTGGTGAAACTGGCTCAGACACAATGGGACTGGAGGAGTACTGCAGGGGAATTAGGAAATCCCAAGCAAAGCCATTGTGTTCCTGCAGCTTCCTGATGTTTCCGAGCCATCTGCAGTGCTGGCTGCTGCTGCTCCCTCCATGACTCACATTTCTGACAGATTCCCACCATTTAGTTGGAACAGTGTGTGCATGTACGGCATGACTGTGGGAGCAAAGATGGCAGGATTTGTTAGTCTGCATGGGAAACTGCTGAAGTGACTTCTAACAAGTAATTACTGGTTAATTGAGCGAGTGAACTAAGTGCTTGTGCCTGTTTTTGGTTCCTGCATCTAGACTATGTCCTTAAAAACATTAGATTCACAACAGTCTAGATTTAAAACAGTTGTTGTTTTATAAGCTCACTGGACAAATTTACGCTCATACGCCTGGCTTCACAGAAAGATTTCCACCTTGTGCTTGTAGATAATGGTAGTAAAAATAAAACTTCTCAAACTGTGATGTCCAGTAATTTCAAACTGTAATTAAAATACATTTGTCATTACACACTTCCCTTTATCCACTTTAAAGTCCAGTGTGTGTTCAAGTGATAACATCAGTTTCTTGTCTGCACACCTGTTCTCCTCAACACACCTACATGTCCCGCCTCCCAGGCCTGCTGTGACTGGCTGCAGCGAGAGGCTCTGTGATCTCCTGTCTAGTCATTATTGAGCTCAGCTCCCATGAGAACCGTTTCAGTGAGAGCTCACACGCTTTTCTGTTTCTCATTCTGTCTCTTCGTTTGCCCCATTCTCACCGTTCTCCGACTGCCACCAGGTCTTGAGGCGGTTGGGGGCGAAGGTGGTGACCACGTTCTCAATGGTGTGGCTGATGGGGTTAGTGTCCTCGTCATACATCTCCCTGGAGTCGCACATAAAACATTTTTTCTCCTCCTGATGGACAGAGGGCACAGAAAGGGTCAGTTCAACCAAAGTACAACTAAAACATGTCCCCACAAACCTCACAATATTAATCATGTAATTAGATTTGGTTGTTGGATTTGGATGTTTTTGCTTATAATTAAGGAGGGAGTCAGAAGACATGGGAGAAGAGAGGAGCGTATGACATCTACGAGAGACTTTAAAGCTTCACTAACTTATATTTCTGATAATATATGTGATGATTATTTTGGTCATCTTGTAGTAGGTAATTTGAGAGACACTCTTTATCATCCGTGCCTGTGCTGAGCCCGTCTAATGTATTCACTGCCTCTGTACAGAACAGGGGCCAGCGTGCCGGATGATTTGGCACATACACAAGCAGTACTTACATCTCACAAAATCTCTGTGTGTGAGCTTCTCAGTTTCACCCAGACCCAGCCAACTGTGCCTGTGTTGAAATGTAAGTGGAGTCTGCATAAGTGGCTCCACTTAGCAGTGCTTAGTGAAAAAGAAATCTCAAGTCTGACTTCTCCTTGCTCATCTGCTCATACTTGAGGACTGTGCTCATCCTCAGAAAGTTCAGAAAGGCCCCACAGCGTGTGTGTGTGTGTGTGTGTGTGTGATTTCATAAGGACTGTGGATTTCATTCACACACAGAACTCGCCAAAGGATGTGTGATAAAAAGAAAATATCTCCTAGCTCGCCCCCGGCTCACATGCACACAGGGATGGGATTGTGATACACACAGAGCTTTTATTGTGGAGGGGAATGTCTGAACTCCCACTCAACAAGGCGGCGAGCAGATACTGTACATGTGCGTCCTCCCACACACACGTAATCTAGATAGTTTTCATTAAATCTGCATTTATCACTAATATAAAATCAAAACAAGCTGGTCTGGAGACTTAATGTCATTGTCAGCTTGTCTTAAATGTAACGAGGCATAGATCACACACAGTTTGTCGCATCAACTAGTTGTGCAGGTTCTTCAGTCAAATCTAGCTGAACATTTGTTAGCTGAGTCTGGCACATACTAAGAATCTGACTCTGTTTGTTTAGTAATTATTTGTGTATTAAAACAGAAATAATTACATTTAAAGATACAGGTGAGAGCTACACAACAAACTAACAAACCATTACCACCATAACTTAAACAGACGTGTTGTTAGCAAATGCACTTAAGTCTCTGGAGCACGTTACTGTAATGGTAAAGTGCAGTAACTCTGGGTATGTATTCAGTTATGTTCCTTCTATAAATCTTATTTTTTTCCTGTATCATTAAGGTCCCACTGGTGAACCAGTGGCCTGCAGGCAACAGCAGAATCACTCCACAACCGTCAATGATTCACACACAGAAAAAGCAGAGATCATTTAAACAAAAAGCATCCTCTCGTCACTAATGAGGCTCAAATAACGCATCTTGAAATATATTTAAACTTTTTCTGCACAGTTAAAGATAAGAATTATTCTCATTATAAGAGTTTTGTGCCTTATCACACTATTTAAAGCTTCATGGGACAATATCTACATAGAAAGAAGGTTTTATCTAATACTATCTACCTGCTGATACTCCTGGAGTTACTGTATTACAAGTTCAAATGCTGTAGTTAATCTCCTGATGCTGCTTTCTTACCTCCAGATGCCCGACGATGCAGAAGACCTCCGGCTTCTCCAGGCCGCAGGTGGAGGAGGCGGTGAGTTTGTGCGCTCGGCCGATCAGCAGGTCACCTGTGGCCGGGTAGCAGCTGCCCTCGGTGCAAACATCCGCAAACTCCGGCACTTGTGCCCTGACAAGACACCTCAGGGCTGCGGAGAGGAAAACTTAGTTAGTTTCACTTATAAAAGAATTCTGAGATTTCGTGCAGCTCATCACAAACTGGAATGGACTCCAGAAACTTTTATTTAGCTCTCACACATTCCTGGGAAAGTTGAATAACGGTCTGCGCATGGATCTCATTACATGTGTTGTTGTTGAACTTTTTTTTTTGGCCGCTACAGAAGATAAAACTCCACCTCAGCAGCTTTTTTTAATGAACAGATTTACAGAATAAAAACGTCAACTCACCTAAAGTTGTTAAAACGTGGAATAGAAGCGACATCTCCAGCAGCTGTTGGTGGATCCTCAAGCTGATGTGAGAGCTGCAGAAAGTCAGTTGTCTTCAAGAAAGTCCGCATCCCATCAACAGCTCCACCCTGCTATCCGAGCGATGCAGTCCGAGAAACAAGCGCACCCTCTGCAGGCAGGAATAAAAAAGGATAACACTGATTTACTTCAGTTTTTGCATTCAAATCAAACTGCATTAAACACGTTTATTTGGAAATATGCAACATGTAGTACAAACTCAATACATGGACAACGAGTTATGTGAGGTTCTATGTTCCTGTTAAACTACTTAATTACATCTTCACACAAAAATAATAATTTCTCCCCACATTGTCCCAAACTTCACCTTTTCTTTACTCTTCTTTTTTTACTTTTCTTACAATGAGAAAATAACGTGGACATATCAGCACCTGTGATTGTAATTGTACCAGAGTAAACGACGATGTTAATAAAACATGTCAGAAATTACTATTGTTGTTGTTCTTGTATTATCTTGTAACGAGAAGAGTCCAATGTGGTATTTAAGAGAAAAATTTTCATAATATTTTCACAGAATTTATTTGCGTGATTTATTTTTAAAATGGTCAGAATTATGTTTTACGTGAAAGCGGAACTTAAACGCCTTCCGTAGATTGTCGGACACGTGTTGGAGACGGACCGGAAGCAACGCGAGGATACTCAAATCTCCTTAGAAGCGCTGAAGCTGGTAAGTTTTGAACAGCCTTTTTTTCTGATTATATTTAATAAAATTTGAACCATTTTCCCATGAACAGTTGCTGTTTTCCTGCTTTTCGGGCGCAGTAGCTCGGGAACCAAACCGTCTCTAGAAAACAGCCAGTTCTGATGATTTGTTCCGTGTGTACATCGTATGGCGGGAGTCTCCAGAAGCCTCATTGCTGCTGTGACATAGCGAAGCTCTGACTTTGAGACCATGTTTACATACCTGTGTTCTTCATGTGTTCAAGAAACCGCAATGTGACAACAGCAATCCAACCAAACTCCATTATAAAACATGCGTATTTTATTGCTGCTTTGCCTTTTCTTTAACACACAATTCGTTTTTCTGAGAAACATGATATAATAATGCGTCAAATCTTCGCCTTGCTGCACTAAAACGTGTTGACACAATTTTTCCTCATTTAGCAAAGCTTTTTTTTGTTGAATACCTGGATTAAAAGCCAGTCGTAACAAAGAATTTTAGCCCGTTTGGTAAGTTAAAATTAATTAAAATTAAAAAAACCTACTTTAAAATAAAATAATTCTACTGAATTTGGCTTTTTTTTTGGCATGTTTTTTTTTTGCCTGTACTGTTAAACCATAAAACGCCCTCTGCCATTTGTATTTATTCATCATTATAAATTATACAATTTCATTGATGACTTTGGTGATTTTGAACTTGCATGTTTTTTCTATTATATTACTTACTAACTAAAACCAAAGTGCTCTGTGCTTACAGTCTTGTGCAGGAGATTTGTAATATAAAACACATAGGTACAGTTGGAATGGAATTAATAAAAAAAATAAGTGATTGCTTTAAAGTAACATGTTTTTAGCCGTTGTATATAAATCGCATGGGGGTATGATGTCACTGTGCTCACACCACTTTTCATTGTTGATGATTTGATTTGATGTTGTGTCTGTTCTCAGCTGCTGTGTTTGAACCGTTCGTGCAGCACAGAGAAGATGTTGAAAAGCGCCTCAGCCCAGGTGAGAAGGAAACGACTAATATTGCACCATATTTACTTTGCTGGGTGTTTTTTATTTTCATTGAGATACACAACAAAAATAAATTGCACACGCCCAGTAAACTACCAATTTTATTATTAACTTAATATTATTAGCCTAATATTTGCAGACAGTGAGGTAAACTGTTGTCATTGAAATTGAATTGTCCACAGAAAAACAGAATAATCAGTTAGCTGAAGAAAACTCTTTTGATGTTAATGCTTACACACATCTTCTGGGTCTGTTTGTGAATTTAAAGTAAAGCAACAACATGAAGATGACGATGGGATAAAAATATGCAGGTAGACACACGTACCAGCTTTGGATTTTTCAGTTCATGTGGTGAATATTTTTTTCTGCAGATCTTCAGACAGGTGGTGAGGTACAGGAGCACAGACACCAGCCTCATCCTGGAGAGGTGTAAGTAGAATTTGTGTTTTATATTTAGAAGGGTACATATTAAGTAACCTTAACAAAATGATCGTGTGTCTTTGTTCCAGCAATAAACCGTGTGCAGCTGTTGGGTCGGGTTGGCCAGGATCCTGTGATGAGACAGGTGGAGGGTCGTAACCCTGTCACCATCTTCTCATTAGCAACAAATGAGATGTGGCGTTCAGGAGATGGAGAGATGAGCTCAACAGGTACGACGTCACAGCAACTTAAGATGCTTAAGCTCATTATAAATGTTTTTGGTTGTGATCTATTATGCTGTTTAATGACGTGTGGTCTGTGGATTTATGTGCTGCGGTTTCTCAGGTGACATCAGTCAGAAGACGACGTGGCATCGTGTGTCTGTGTTCAAACCTGGTCTGAGAGACGTCGCCTACCAGTACGTCAAGAAAGGGTATGATCTCCATGTTCCCCGTACGGCGAGGAACTAAAAACATTCACATCGCCTAACACCTCATTCTTCTGCAGGGCATTCACAACAAATATTATTCAATAAGCTGCTAGGCACATAATAAATATGAGTAGGCATCGCTCCATGTGTTAATCTATCCTTTCAACCAGCTGCTCCGCTCTGCTGCTTTACCTTTCTGCAATTCTTTGTCATGCACATGTGCAAGTGTAAAAACTGATTAGGAACCTGGTTACATGGCAGAGTCATGTGTCATCTCAGGGACAAATCAGGATTATTTCAGGCTTCTCACTTACATGACAGTAAAGAAATCACCTACTGCAGAGTGAAAGCAGGTTAATTAAGTGCATATAAACACAAACAAAAAATGTTGAAATGGAAATCACTATTCCACCAGCAGTTGTTTGTAATAGCTTTAAAACCATTTGATTTACATCATCGTATACAGAAATTCACGTTAGAGGAACTTTTGTGATTGATCTTGTGTCTGTCTCCTTCAGGGCTAGGATTCTAGTGGAGGGAAAACTGGACTATGGAGAATATGTGGACAAGAACCAAGTCAGACGTCAGGCCACCACCATCATCGCAGGTCAGAAAAGAGACACACACACACACACACACACACTCTCGTATTCAGCATGACGTCCTAAAACCCAACTTCTCTCACGTGTGTGTCCTCAGACAACATCGTCTTCCTCAGCGACAACGTACGAGAGAGAACCTGAGGGACCCCCCGTGTCCGTCGATCGATAACCTGACAACTTCTTTATTGTATTTTCTTGTTTATACAAAAGACTGAGGACCTGAACGCTGCCAAGTGAAGGAACCGAGAGGGGACAGAATAAGCTGTGACAAACCAAACTGACCTTGTTTGACTATGGCGCCTCCTGCTGGTGCAAAAGATTAGAGGCATAAAGAGTAGCAGAAAAAGCCCCGAAGTAAATAGACACTGATCATGGTTGGGATTGTGTTAGATGTACACAGTCTTTGCAGAGATGCACATTATGCTCTTTTTGTCATGTTTTATGAGTAAGAATAATGTTGGGTACCAAAGTTAAAAAGATGAAAGCACTGAAATTAATTTTCCTGTCCACCTTATTCTCCTTAAACTGCTCGTTGATTAATGATAAAACTGAGTTTTTGGACTTAATACAAGCCTTTGAAAAGTTGTTGGTCTGTTAGGGGAAAGTCTTACTTGCCTTTAAGCGCACAGACAAAAGTTTTTCTTTACTGTGTCAGGTCAGACGAGACATTGTTTTTTCACTGTAACTCTTCCTGTTCCTGTCTGCAAAATTAGGGCATAAACACCTTTTTTTCTCCAGGTCTTTTATTCTTTTAAGCTCAGTTTAAAAATTAAGTGAATTAAGAAATTCACCTGCTTCTGGAGAGAAAAATCCACGAGAAGGGAATTTTTTCGGAGATGTGTTATTCGATGAGATTGTCAACATGCTGCATCAAAATGTGCAACTTGTTGATGCGAACACTTCAGCTCTAGAAAACAGGTTTACCTCAAAGGACTCAGCATAAAAATGTGTGTTTCTAAACTCATCTGCATGGAGAAATGTGTGCTTGTTAAAACAGCAGTGTCACTGTGAGAGCTGCTGTAAATGGGAAGTCTGTCAACAGAATTATGTGACTCTCTTTATCATGTGGCTCAAATCTTGGCCCATTTGACCTCGAAGACTCGTAAAACCTTTCCGTTAAAAATAAAATCTGTATTATGAAAAGTGAAAAACTTGAGAGGTAAAAAAAGAAGCTGCTTCTGGTAAATTTTATTTCCTTGTATTTAGTTTTCCTGTTTTAATATCACCATATCTTCTTATATATTCTTGTTTTCTGCCTTCTCACTCTTATCAGTTGGTAATGGACTTGTCTGTTTCTAATTTCCTTCCTGCACAGTGACTGGTTGCTTTGAGGTTTGAGCTATTGACTCATTTCTCTATAATGTATGCTACAATAGACCTCCTCCCCACACAATATTTTAGTTTTTACTTTTGTGTTCTGTCCAACATTCAGAGCATTGTTTAAATTCACGTGAGAAGCACCATTAATGCTGGAATAAAGGGAGAACATTTTGTGAATTTTCCTCGTTAAGAATCATTAAAGTTTTATATTTTAAAAGTCTCAATTGAAGGAAAATCATAAAATAAAATTATTGGGGCATAAAAGAACATTCAAGACAAATATTAACTTTTAGGAAATATTTCTAATTCATTCGATATTTATTAACTTGTAAGATCTTTCAAATGTTTTTGAATGCTGGATTTTGATTGGCTCTTTCTGGGACATCGGGGTCGGGCTAACGGGAAAGGTATTCTTGGCCTAAACTGATTGGTCGCTGACATTTTAGGCGTCTTTTGATTGGCTGCGCCGCTTGTCAGTTACAGGCTTTGGAACGCTGCGGACTCCGGGCTTTAAACAAAGGAGCGATCTGATTGGTGAACTGGATGGATGTGGGTGTGGCTGTAAGTTCTTAGGAAACTCGTCGATTCAGTTTTAAAGCAACCGGAAGTGAGACCGAAAATATGTTATTTAGACTCAAAAATAAAAGCTTAAAACTAATACACCTTTTGAGGTGAGAGAAGTGCAAGTACCCACACTACTGCTTGATGAATCCTAGCTCGTTGTCATTTTGGAGTTTCTCCAAGTTTTCACTGGCACTTAAGCGACTTTGTTGTTAAGCTTTCTAACGTTCATTGCAGCGATGACATGAGATGCGGAGAGGGGGCTTTATTTTGGAAATCCTGCCCGGAAGCTGTAGTTTGCCGATGCAGGTGTTGACACAAACAGCTGGAAAAGATGTCTTGCGTTATATTTCTAACGTACTGCGTTGAATTTTTAGCTGATAAATGTGTGGCCACTGTTCCCAGAACAGTTAAATGTCGAATGAGTTTCTCTTATGTTCTACTTTATTCCTCGCTCCTGCTTCCCTGTGTCTCCGCCCCGTAAATTCCTGCGTGTCTGGTGGTGAGGAGGAGGAGGAGGAAAGAAAAGGAAAGAAGGGCTGCTGAAAGCTGCCTGTGGACCCTGAACCAGCTCGGAGATGATAAACAACAACTCTCGGCTTGAATGTGACCGCTGCAGTCCTCTGACGCATTTCTCCCTCCGTGTCTGACCCAGCTGGACGCCTGTCTGTCGTCTTTATGTGTTTCTCCTGAACTCACACAACTTGTTGGGAACTTTTCTTTGCTGTTGTTGCGGAGCTGGAGTTTGGTTTTCCAGCCTGATCGGTGAAACAGAACCCGGCGGTGTCTGTTTCTCTGCTGCTGCTGCTGCTGCTGCTCAGGAGAAAAGAACCACATCCAGAACGAGGCCGGACCGAGTCATGGAAATCCTGGACAGCGGTGAACCGTTTGTGCACTGGGACAGGAACCTCAGCGAGCTGTCTGAGGCCGGGGAGATCGACTATGTGTTGCACACCAATGTAAGTGATCGATAAGTGATGGATGAGTGATCGATCAGGGCCTGGTGATCAGCTCTGCAGCTTCTCGGTGGAAATGATCAGTTTAATCTCACTTTGATGAGGTGGTGTGTGTGTGTGTGTGTGTGTGTGTGTGTGTGTGTGTGTGTGTCACCCTGCTCTCCATTCAGAACTTGAGCCTTGAGGTCCAGGATGGTAGTTAGACTATTTCTCAGCCTGTTGATCGTATGTTTAAAAAATTTTTTTATATATCGTGAAAATTACAGACACACAACTTTTATTTATAAAAGATATGTAGAGTTTTGAGAACTGGGGAAGGATGCAGCTGAGGAAAAACCCCACCGGAACTCTGTTTAGTCTGGGACTGTTTAAAGGCTGCAGCCCACAATGTTTTTTTCAAGTAAAAACATCTTGTAAAAGTCAAAATCTTAAATATATTCACACTCACTTTTCATTTCAACAGAGAAATCAAATTCTCAAAAGCCACTTTAGTTAATTTATCAACAAATAATGAATCTGAATTATTCTGTTTACAGACGGAGTCTCAGATAGTTCACAATGTGAAGAAAAAAAATGAACTTATACTAACGTTTATATAAAGATAAGATGAGGCATCAGTAATAAGAAAAGTCCAGAAGACCCCAGACACTCATCATGCATGTCCCCTGACTCATTCTGGGACCAGGAGACAGCAAACAAAAACCATTCTTGGGATGTTTCTGTGTCTGTTTCCAGCTCTTCTCAGCAGTAGAAAGAAAACACTGGTTGGAGGAGCTGCTTCCTTGTTAGCTGCCAGTTACAGGGAGACTCTTAATTTGTCGTTTTGTGGTAGTTAAAATGAAAATATTAAACACGTATGATAAAAATCAGAGAAGTCTGGGAGCTCAGGACATTAGGAGCTGAGATTTCACGTGGGGGTGAACCAGTGATTCCACCTTCAAAATAAAACACCCAGTATGCTCTGAGTATGTTCGGCTTGCTTTGCTCGGTGCTTGCACGCTTCCCTTTATATTACACATCCAATTTCTGCGAAGATCTGTAATGTTTAGTATTAAATCCACCAGAATCAAGCAGTTTGTTTCTGCTGTCAGATGTGTAGCAGCCTGCTCTAATACGGTGCATTGGCATAGTAAGAGCTCAAAACAACACGTCTAAAAACCTAAAAGTTTTAAACTGAACTTTTCTTTACACATCACTAACGGCTCTAACTTTCTGTGGAGAAACACACTGGGAGCTAATTAAAGCCTTACTGGTTACGGTGGTTGAGCTCAGATCATAGATAGACCAGGGGAGATGTGTCTTTGAAGAACAGTTGACAGATGTGGGCCTCATTAGTGCCTGCACGACTTTAACAAGTCTGAATTATTAACATTTGCAGTGATTTACAATGAGAAACATAGATCATAAGCTGGAATATCACTTTACATGTGTCAGAGTTTTATTTCTTGCCTTTTCTGCTTCTCTTTACTCCATAGACAAACTTTAAACTACTTTATTTGATTGTGTTCTTCTATCAAATATCACACTGAATGGATTATTCAACTAACTGTTTCATCTCTACAGTGAAATGTGACATAAGAATTACAAAAAAGTGTTTTAAATAACAACCCTGTCTCCTAGAAATGACATTTGCATCCTACTAATTTGTCTTTCCAAAAAACTGCAGCACGTTATTCTTGCAAATTATTAGAATATAAACTAATAATAATAATAATTTCTATAAGGCAATGTTGGAGAAGTGATGTTCAAACACGGGTAGAGTGACGGATGCTGTTCTGCAGGTTTATTATGCTGATGTTTCTTTTAGTGTGTGTGTGTGTGTTACATACACAGTAATTGGTAGAATAGCAGAAGTACAGTAGAGGCTCAGTAAGACAAACTGTGCTGTAACGTGGCCTCATGCCGTCAGTTATGTAAGTTGAAGTGTGCGTTCCAGCCATATGTCCTTCTGGGTAACACTGTGCTGTGTGCGAGTGTGTCTTCATGAACTTGTATTTGTGTGTGTGTGTGTGTGTGTGTGTGTGTGTGTGTGTGTGGAGGCGATGTGGGAGGAGCGGTTGGGTTTACGGGGAAGGATCCAGCTGGCTTGCAGGATGAGAATCAGACACCACAGAGGCCAACTGAGCCTGAAACATTACACACACACACACACACACACACACACACACACACAGTATTTAACTCCTCTAGGAAAAACCTGCAGACAGGTAAAGACTTGTAAAGGCTGTTCAAGCTTCAGAGAGAGTTCATGCTGTGAGCGTGGGTCCTTTAAACGAGACCCGAGGCCACAGTTCCTGATGCTGATCCTTCACACAGCGTTTCTCAACCCGTGTTTCAAGTGATAAAAGCATAGACAGGTTAAAAATATCTTTAAACCTCCTTGGATAAATGGTTTCTGGGTAAATCCTGATGGTAAATAGTCACTGCACCATGCATCAGTCTAGTCCCAGCTTGTGCCTCTCTGACTCTCAGGTTAAAGTCAGACACGGTGACCGGTCATAACTTTGTAGACTCATTTTCAAAGTGTGATTTTTAGTTTGTTTCCTCTCCACAAAAACAAAGATGGCAACAGTAAGCGATGTTGCCATTCAGAGAACAGCATTTACATTTGTCTGTCTTGTGTTGTCTAATAATTTTACGAAGTCAGTATCACCATCACATCCGACAGCGCCCGGTAAAGCCACAGAGACGGCGACGCCATCTTTGTTTTTGTGGAGAAGAGAAACCTGAGAAATGAACTACACAATACACACAAACACCAAACTACTTGTTGGTGAGAGGTGAATATTCCATATGTAGAGAAGCATGAATCGTATGTATGTGAGTGTATGGCAGTGGGAGGGGGACGGGGGGGTTGCATGAATGTGAACAAGACTGTAGTGTTTGAATCTCAGGCTGCTTTAGAAACAGACTGCAGTCTTTGTTCCTCTCCCCAGGCTGTGGGTCGGGTCTCACTTTCTCTGTCCCGGGGGTGGGGGGGTTGTCCACATCAGATTCCTCACAGCAGTGTAAACCCTTTTCAGTCGGAAGCATGTGTGGGATCCTCGACCCTAACGCCTGCTTCCCTCATCAGCAGTCAGTCAGACGTCTTCTCCGCCTCTGTGGTGTAAAAAGCTTTTATCACAATCTCGTTCGTCTGGTTTTAGAATAACAACAGTTCATCGGTATGAAGGTGGAGACGTGCGCTCTTCTTTTAGCTCGGCTGAACACAATCCTTTCTGACGTCGAAGCGAGGAAATACGTTATCTCAGGGATGGTGCTTTGACGTGAGGGATACAGGAGAAAATATTTTCCACTTTTCTTTAAGAGCCAAACCCACTTTATAATGGGTTCATAATAATAATAATAATATTTAAATAATAATTTATAATATATATCAAATTCCTACAATTTCACGCCACTTTTCTCTAATGTTTTTTTAATTGATGAGTTAATTCTTAAATTCTGCATATTAATAATAAACTGCTGCCTGGTTGTGCTGGTTTGGTGTGTACTTTAAGTTAATTATGTAACTTTTTGGTAGTTTGTCGTCTGTTTTTGTCCATCTGGTGTCTATTTTTGGTCATTTGGTTTATGTTTTTGACCATTTTTTGTCGCTTCTCTCTATCTTTGTGTCTATTTTTGGTATTAGTCCATCTTTTCTGAATTACCTGGAGTCTCCTTTTAGTTGCTTTTCAGTATTTTTCAGACAACTCTATATCTTTAACTGCACTCTGTAACAGTAAAGCAGAGTGACTTCGTACCGAGGCTGTCTGGGGCACTGGGTGTGTGCTCGTGTTGAGCCTGTTCAGTAATCCATCCAGTGAACTGTACAGAAAGTAAGGTGCCTCGTAATCTATAACATATTTTGTTTGGAACAAACTAGAAATATTCTCATACACTGACAGTGTATCTGTCAATGTGTCACAATGTGTCTGTAGATGCTGTATTTCACAATTTGGCCGATGCAAATTCCTGTTGTTACTTTTGTTTGCACTGAAAATTGGAATCAACACAACATAAGATGAAAACTGGAACTGAGCATTAAGGTCCGTAGCTTTAATCTGCAGCAGGTATGCTGCGCGTTACATAAGCAGATGCATAGTTGGAAAGTTGTGGAGCATGTGCAGAACAAATACACATTTTTCATTTGCACGTTGGCCTCCTCTGCTCTCCATGAGTGCAACATGTGCTGAGCAACAAGCATGAAGAAGTGCGTGACGTGGAATTTGAGGCCGCTCCATTTGTTTTTCTCTGCATTTCTGTTCCTTTCTCTACATTTCCTCAGTTATCACCTCTTAAAATCATTATTACAGAACAGTTCAGGGTTTCAAAAACACGTACACACATGCAGCAGCAGCACAAAAATCGGAATCTAACAGCAGCTGTCATCCTGCATTTTTAACTAATATACGTGGTTGTTTTGAGTCAGGGTGAAGTTATTTTGTTCACACAGAGTCGAGGGCAAACAGCTTGATCCATGTGCTCACAGAGCAGAGCCTGTTCTCCGTCGGGGCAGGGCATCCTGCTCTCTGGTGGCCTCGCTCTGTCGCTCTGTGAATGGTCCGTGTGTCTGCTGTAACACAAGTGTCAGTGTGTAGGAAGACATCAGGACACACACACGTTAACACACACTCGCACACAGACACGACGTCTTATGTCAAGGGTGAATAAATGACGACACAACTTCACGTGGAGTCGCACCGGTCAAAGGTCAAAGTGTCTCCACGGTGTGTTTTGAATATGACAGACCGTTTTATCTGTCACTCACTTGTCAGTGTCAGCTGAAGGAGTGTAATATATGATGATGAAGCACACGCTGTTATTACTGCAGGTGTGGTGCCGGATCTTCAGGTTAGTCTGTGAGCACAAAGACGGCTGCACAATAAAGAATCTGAGGCTTTGTTTAATTTTAAAAAATACAGCGACACCGTAAAATGCAGAGTAGTGAGCTTGAGAGTTTGACTGAAGGAACTTGGTTAAAGTTAGAGAAGGACTGCAGACGACTTAAAGATAATTTAACTAAACAGCCTTACTCTGCCCCCCCACTATCATTTCACTGCAGATTCATTATCACACGTGTGAAAGGATTTAACATATATACGTATCTGCCCTTTAGCTCACTACTCGCGTCAGCACTGCGGAGTTGAACTCTTTTTGGCTTTAGAAAGTGACAGTAACGTTCACACACATGGTGCACACATGGACACGGGGTTTCTTTTCTCTCATTCATATCTGATGCAACTTTTCTCTCTCTCCCCCCCCCTCCCCAGTTTTGAGGTGGACTTCAGTTCGCTGCAGGCAGGCGGCCAATTTGAGAGCAAAGCGAAGGTAGTAATCAGAGTGTGAGGGATCATTATGGGAAATCCACAGGAGACTTCATTCTCTGAGGAAAAGCTAAATTTACCCCTCTGTCTGTACTTTAGCCCGTCTGTCTCTTCCTTTACTCCTCTCTCTTGACTCTGCATCTGTCTGTCCCCCACTCCTTTGCTTCAAGGAAAAGGTTTTAAATGCTTGTGTGTGTGTGTGGTTAGCAGGGTGTGGGTTTAAAATCCCTCAGAGTAGTTTATACACCCAGCCCTAAAATGAGCCTGGAAGCAGTTTTGTATAATAGCAGCTTGGTGAAATGCAGAAAACTGACCGCTCTTTTTTTTTTCTTCTAACATCTTTCCACTGCTGTCCTCTTGTGGGTTTTTGTGTTTCTTTAGACATACTAAAAGATCCTGTTAGGAAAAGTAAAGTTTTGAGCTTGAAACCGAATCATTACGCAGTAAGACTTTTCAGTTTCAGTTTTTTAGCATCAGACGCTCGGCTTTGATGTGTTTTATGGATCCTGCAGCTACTGTACCTCGTGGCTCAGAGTGTACAGTCAAGACAGAAACGTCTCCATCCGCTGTCTAGTTAACCTTTCACCCCTCTGTCCGCCCCTCCTACGTCTCCTCCTCCTCATCCATCACTCCTCCAGGCTGAGCTGAGAGCTGGGACGAGTCGGCTCCTGTCCAAAATGCCAGAAACGTCTTTTTCCTTTTCTGTCCTGTTCTCGCCCGTCTCAGAACCAGGATCTCTTTTGCTCTCCAACTGTTTTACTTCTACTTGTATGTGAGAATCTCATGTTGCAGCACAAACACATTATCATGCAACTACAAGACATCCAAACTTCAGATTTGGTTGCATGCAGGGGAAACACAGGTCCGCCTGGCTCTCCTGTAAGTCAAACACTGCGTGTCATTCAAACACACGAACAAACTGTGTGTGTGTGTGTGTGCAAGCTGACATTCAAGCTTCTTCTTGGCAAGCATCCGCTTCAGAGAGCTTTACGTTAACCTTAACATGACCGGTACGCCCAAACAAGTTTCCCTGAGTGTTTGATTTCCTGTGGTGCAGCATCCAGCAGGAGGTGGAGGGAAAAACCCTTCAATGACCTTAACCAACGTTAGTGGGGTGCAGCAAACAAGCAGCTAAAACACAAAGAAAATGCTGATGAATGGAGCTTTAGTGGAGCTCAGCTCCAACCAAACACTCAAATCTTCTCACTTGAAACCTTGAAGTGATTTTCGACGTTTGTTGAGAGGAGAGAAGGAGACTGTGCCGGAGAAAATCAGAGAAGTGTGTGAGCAGCAAGGGTGAAGGAGTTCAGTCACTGAACGGCTGGAGAGGTGTGTAATGACCGGTCTGTACAGTGGAGAGATGGAAAAAGCTGTGTGTGTGTGTGTGTGTGTGTGTGTGTGTGTGTGTGTGTGTGTGTGTGTGTGTTGAACCAGTTCTTAACAAGCACACACAGAGGATGAGAGCAGGATGAGAGATGTAGAAAGACAGCTGTGCTTGTGTTTGTCACCAACACAACCTCTGCATCGGGCAGCTGTGTTTGACCAAGTCGGACATATTATGAACGCGTTTAAATGTGCCGCCCAGAGTTAACGGAGGTTATGTTGACATTAATGTCACCGTCACCTCCTCACAGTCTTACTCTCCGACACAGATGAGACAACACCTCAGTCTCTAAACCTTCTGACCTGCCTCTGGTTCCTGCTGAAGAATTTGATCAATCTCTGCAAATCGAAAGTATAAAAATGACAAGTTGAGGCTAATGTGCAGCTCACACTGGTTCACACGCATTCAGCAGTTGCAGTATGTGAGACTGAGTCAAAATAAACCACAGTGTGTGTATTCTGTATTAAGGAATGTTAATGTTTGCATGTTTGTGATACGGTGAAGCTCCACGGCACAGAGGAATCTGATAAATGATGATTCATGTGAGCTGTTAATAATAACAACACATTACTAGCTTTGTATGTGTAGGTATTTCAGGTATAAGAGGAGCCTGAAATAGAAAGATTTTCAAGCTGAGTCTGGTGAAGTCGTTGTGTAACATCTGGAAGGTCAGTGGGGGTTGTACTCAGTGATCGGTCAGTATGACAGAGACACACTGGAAAGTTTGTGTTACTCTCAGTGTGTGTGTGTGTTTGGGGGCTGCAGCTTTTGGAGGAACCGGAGGAAAAACAGGGTGGGATATTCCAAGATGGGGGGTCCCGGAGGAACAGTGTGAGACATTTTTTCCATTTGTCATCTGCTGGTCTGTTTTTCCTATTGGCTCCTTATGATTCCACATGCGTCCATCTGCCTCACGCAGTAACACACACATGCACTGCAGCATCAGCTCAGCCGATACCAGCTGACTCACAGTGATGAACTATTCCACTTTAAACACATTTCCTCTCGGGGCTCGTCGTAAACACCGGCATTAAGGCCTCTTTTTCTGCAAGCATGACACATTAATGAGGCCAGAAGGAGGCTGAAGGCCACGATGTTAAAGAGGAGACAGATTGATTCTGGGATCTGCTTTGAAAATGATCTGCAGTGATTTTTGTCACATTCAAATGTCTTGTGTGTATGTGTATTCCTGTCGTCGCCTGTGGGTGGAGTAAACATTTGCAACCCTGCTGGATGTTACACCTCCTGTGTTCTCTCTGACATCCTGCAGCTTACATCCGTTAACCATCTCTCAACCCCCGTCACACTTTCTGTCTAGATGCAGTCAGAGCAAAGCAGACGCAGACAGTTTCCTACATCCAGGAGCTTTAAATTAGGATATTTTAATGACTGATCAAGAACTTGAATGATAAAAATGCCCCCATTAGTTTAGGTTTTGAAATGTTTTCCTAAGAATTACATTCCTATGCAACTAAACTACAAATAAAAGTTGGTTGGTTAGGAAAAAACAAAAGTATAGTTGATTATTATTATTATTTTTCTGCAATGTAATTGGTATAAAATTAAATCCATTAATAAAAAAAGCCACTCTGGGGAAGTAATCACTAGTTGCAGCCCTAATCACTGCAGGCTCTCTTTGTCAGCTTCCATTATTGTCCTCTTTCTCCTGCTGCACTCATTGCCTCCTTGATTACTAGATAGTTTTGACAAATTGTGCCGGTATCCATGTCTGGGATCTGGGGCAAGGAGCGTCTGTGTTGTTCTCTTATCCCTGTGAGAATGAGCTCAGGTCTCCCCGTGAATCAGGAGCATTTTTGTGTGGCGAGGTCACCTGGGCTGCAGCTTCACTTCTTCGGGGGAGATGGTTTAAGGCTGGAGTCAGACGTTATGGAACAGATGATGTCAGTTAGACAGACGTGTGTTTGTTTGTCTGCGTGTGAGATGTAAATGCAGATGAGGAGGAAACCCAAACACGTTCTTCATAAAGTGCTGAAGCAATTTATTAAAAAAAAAAGATGGCGTCACAGTTAAAGCTACATGCTGTAGAGACTCTGACACAGTCCAGACATGTAGGCTTGGTGCTCGGCTCGCCTCCTGTTGTCTCGCCTCCACAGATAAAGCCCAGATAGCAGAACCCCTCCAAGGCCTGTGGTTTGTCTTGTTTTCCTGAGGAACAATGTCAGTCTCACAGCCAAGCAGGCTAAAGCCATCGAGTTCATACAAGAAATATGTAATGATTCCAGAGGGATATATGGGCCTGGTGACTATCTCGGGAACTTCATGCACGGTTTGATGCAACTGAAATCTGGCAAACATCTTGTGGTTTCAGCTTTAGCTGTTTTGAAAAGATTTGCATCAAGTCAGTGTGTGGTTGGATCATCATCATTTATTGATAATAAAGCTGAAGACGTGAACAGTTTGTATTCACAACCTGCAAAAATCTCGTCTTCTCGTTTTTTGGTATTTTTTTCGTTTGAGCTATTTTCATTTTAGCTACATATCTATACGTGTTTTTACTTTAAAAACTAAGTACGTGAACAAAAAACGCACTTGTCTTGCATTCAGTCATGAATTACTGTCATTCTAAGCTTTAATCTCTGTTTACAACCAATATAACATGCTAATATGGACAAAATTTGAAGCTAACACAATAGTAAATTAATTTATGTTAGTTAAAAGCAAAGAATTTTACGTGAACTATGACTGACAAGATAAAATCTGTTAATACAGATTAAATTTTTTTTTAAATGCTTGAAACGTTGACATGTAAGTTGTTCTGATGTAATTTAGTCATCAAACTGTTTATTTGTAACTTAGCTTCTCTAGCTTATCCTGCAGATATTGACACTGGAATTTTTTTTTTTTTAAAAACCATTTGGATTCTGCCTGTTTTTGCACCAGATGTCACTGAAAAATAAGAAAGAACGTACATTATTTACAGCCTTTGTACTCATGTACTCCAGCTAAGTGTTACGGCTGCTTCCACACATTGTTAGCATTGTTAGCGTTGTTAGCATTCCAGCAGGTACTTGCTGCACATTGGTTCCCAGCTGCAGGATCCAGCTGTTCCACTCATGAATGCTAACAATGCTAAAAAACAGCTTCTGCAGCAAACAAGGTTCAACTGTGCCAATGCTGTACTTTTTTATATTTAGGTGTTTCTGAAAAAATGTGTAACTTTTCCTCCTGTTATTGTTCCTAATGGAAATATGTTGTATTTATATTTGGTGTCTGTTTCATCTTGGTCCCAGGTTCAAAAAGCTGCAACGAAACTGAAACTGAAATCTGGGTTTTTTAAATTTAGAAACGAGACACGTTTCTGTTTCTTAGCTGAAAGCTGACGCTTGTTTTCACTACCTGTCCCATGACAATATGTGCATGAATCTTGCCAGCACTGTTCACATATTTCATATCACTTAAATATTTGAATCAAGTCCGATAACTACACTCGACACTGTTGTTGTCTGTCACGGTCTGTGTCTTTAAATCTCTAACTCAGAGTTTGATCTCTGAAAACAGCTGCAGAGCAAGTGCATTTAATTATAATAGGAATTTTAAAAACTGTTGTTAAAGTCGTTTATTAGAAGAAAATTTTTTTGAGCGATTAAAAATTTGTAGCTACAGATAACTTACTGTTTAGTTTGTAATTTAGATAACTTCAGATTTTATATTCATTAGTGTTTATTAATGATTTAATAACTTATTAGAAATGATTGATTAGTTACTCTGTTTAAACTGGTAGTTGACTTATAAACCCTTAAAACTTTGAGTGGTGCAAGTGTTTCAATAAAATAGAGAAATCTGTTCACAATAATCGATTAAAAAATCCCTGTTGAGCAGATAGTGGCAGATAAAAGATATCACGTCAACCTTTCGTACTGGTTATCTGGTATGAATGGGACACGTGTTGGTAATATGTGACGGGTACAACCTGCATCCAAATCAAACTAATGAGTCATTCGGTTTATCTTTACATTAGTTAGTGTGTGAGCGACTCTGTTTGTCTTTTTTATTAGTGTGTGTTTCCAGGCTGTGTGCTCTCGTGTGACGTGAAACTGTGTGATCAGCAAAAGTACACACAGATGAGTCCAGGGCAAGGTACACACACAAATACACACACTGTACTAAGCTGGAAACACACTCCAGAGATGACCCCCCAGGCCTGCGTGTGTGTGTGTAAGTGGTCAGTGAGATGTTTTACATCTGTTTTTGCTTTTCATTGAAGAAGGAGGAAGGTGTCTAACTTTCCTTTTAACCTCCAAATACTTACATCTCTGGTCATTAAGGTTTAAAACAGACACATATGCTGTTTTAAAGAGGAATTACAGATCTGAGAGGACATTCCTTCCTGCTCACACACCACCAATTTAGCTTCTAAACATCTGCTGAGGCTTTTATTACTGACTCTTATCAGTCACTACTCTACCTGATAACTGGTTTTTAAGATTTCACCAGTTCTTTAGAAGACTGTACTGGTTTATTTATCTGTGGAAGAGCAAACTGACTGACTGTCTACACCAGAAGCACATGAGCCACAACTATGCAACTGATACGTTCTATACAAAAAAATCTAGCTGTGGAAATTTAGTCTACCTGTGTAAAACTTAGTATTTCAAAATAAAATTGAGAAATATATTAAGTAAACAAAGAACATAGAATAATGTTGACAACACAACACAAAGTAGTACAATCCGCCCATGCTACTGATTCAGTCGTATGAACTAAAGCTTTGTTTTCGGTCTGACTGGGTGTAGTTTACTGTTTTTATTCCAGCTGTTTCACCAGAGTTGGGTGTTGCTGTCAACCCTGCAGTGTCTCCACATTGTGCAATAACCATGTGGTTTATTTTAGTACTAAATGTGATCTGTGCTTGTTCTTTGTGGGTTTATTTACCCCACAGTGCACAAAGTCACTGTCTCTCAGGTCAAACTCAGTTGTCGTCTCTGATGAAGTTTTCTCATCTAATTTAGAGTCGTCCTCTTTGAGTGTTTTCCCGGATTTGATTACGATCGCGCTGCCAAGCTTCTCTCTGCATTTCCTCCTCCATCTACATTTTGGCTTCAATGAAAAGATTAGAATCTGCGTTTTCAGTGATGTTCTCTCCGTGCTACAGCGGGAACTTCAGGAGAATATGAAAACAGGCCCTTTGTTGTTGTCGGAGTAGCTAACGACCTTCTGATGCCCTACCTCCAGTTTAAACTCCCAGTTTAACTCTAGTTCCCAGCTGGAGAGTGTCAAGTTACAGCCGGCCTTGAATAACACCTCTCCGCTGGGCAACAGTGACAAAGACATTTCTGTTGTATGTGTGATGATGACTGATCCTGCAGCCCAGTCGACTGCCCTGCATCAAATGTGTCTCTTTCCGGCACAACCACACACTCCGACTGCAGAAATGACAGCTTACAGAGCCTCGCTGTGTGTCTTTGGTGTGGTCGTGTTTTCATGCAGGCGGAGTTGGACCTCTCCCATTTCCTGTTCTTAAATGCAACAAGGATTTATTCCTTTCTGTGTCCGGAGGATTTTATTTGTCTTCATATTTAAAGTGACTTAAAGGGTGATTTGGAAATATAATGTGAGTGGCATAAGTCATATTCACAACTGTATGCAACAAAGTCAGTGCAACTGGATTCAATATTAATAGCTTATTACCTCATAGTTTTGTGTGGTTTCTTATTGTTTTGTCTCTGTTTTGTAAAAATGACTTTTTAATCATGGTGAGACATCGGTCTAAACCATCAGTGTGTATGCGTGTGAAGATCTGCAGGGTAAAATAACACCAGTGACATTTTGATGTAGGAAATGACCCTCGGTAACTGTGGAGATGTGGTTGTTGGCAGGTGACACTGATTGGAGGTAAATATCTGCAGACGGTGTGACGTGTTGTAGATATACATTTAAATCGTGGCACATGCTGGAAGTTAGAAATGGATGCGTAAATGTACAAATATTTGTCTTCCCACCCTTGAATAGGTTCACAGTGTGCTGTCGATGTTTGCATCTCACACACACACACACACACACACACACACACACACACACAAGAACAGAGGCCTGAAATCGAGCCATGTAGGGCAGCCTCAGCGGCAGGAGTGTGCTGCATGTTTATGAAGTGAAGAGGTCATTTCACTGGTTGTGTGTGTGTCTGTGTGAGCGAGCATGGTGCCTGGTTTCAGTCATTTAGTGCCTCTTTTGATAGTTTTGCTTCTCTTTTTGTTAATTTTTAAATCAAGAAATATGGAGTGTGTGTGTATATATATATATATATATATATATATATATATATGAATATGTGTGTGTGTGTGTGTGTGTAACTAAAGCCACATGCTCAGTGTGTGGCTGTCCACCCTTTTCCCTTCCTCCATCTTCTGCATCACCGTATTTACCACCCACACACATACACACCCACACACCCACACACCCACACACCCACACACCCACACACACACACACACACACACACACACACACAAACACAGGATAGGGTGTGTGAGTCTGTTATCATCACATCACCACACATCAGGGTTTTGCTTTTGCTGCCTTTCGTATAATTTAGTCCTAACACCTGAACATGGAGGAAGATCGACACACGCTGCTGAAAGACGAGATAAAGAACGGGGAAGATTAGTGGTGAAGGAGGAGGAAGAGAGATGGTGTGGGGTGAGATGGGGGGGGGGGTGTAATTCTCATTCTTCTGTATCACCACACTGAGAATTACACTGACAGCTTTTCTCTGAAAGACAGTTAAGTTGTCTGCTGTAGTGTCACCTGGGGAAAAACTTCAAGGAAAACTGGCAATAAAACGTTTTAACAGTGTCTAATTACAGACAAACTATCAGCATTTATATAATTATTTGTCTCCTCCTGCGTGTGGATTCATGTCTCTGCTCATATTTAATATCATCTCAAAGATACTTTTTCTTTCTCTTTCGTGCAGCACTTCTCCGAGCTCCTCGACGACCTCTCCCCGGAGGCTCTGCTGGGCCAGCTGCTCAGCGACCCCTTCCTGTCTGGGGTGAGAGGCGGGGTGGAGACTATGGAGGGGGAGGATGGTGGTGACCTGTCCCCGTCTTCCCCTCTCCCCCCTCACATCACAGCCGAGCACAGCTACTCGCTCTGCGGCGACAGCCGGCCACAGTCGCCTCTGTCGCACCTGACCGGAGAGCAAGGCAGCGAAGCAGGTGACTTATTATTAATAATAATAATAACACAGCAGTTTTTAGTTTGGCACGTTTCATACTTTCACATCTGTCATGCGCACATTTTATCTGCTATTCAGTCATTTTATGTTAGAAATCACTAAGAACAGTTCATGTTGCTTGTTCTGCTGCAGAGTCCGACGGGGATTCACCCGAGTGGCCCATGGAGCAGGAGGAGGCCATCAGCAGCCTTCTGTGTGAGACTCCTGCCCTCCTCCCCACTCTCTCCCTGACTCTAGGCTCCACTGAGGGGCCCCAAGCACCTGAAAGCCCTGTTGTGGCCCCTACGACTGCTACCACCACCCCAGCTCAGATCACAATGAGCAGCTACAACCAGGGCAAAGGCATCAAGGTGGGAGACGAGAGTCGAATGATGATTATTCATTTAATGTAGTTTTTCATTCTTTCATGATCTCTTTTGTCTCTGTTCACAGATTAAGGAGGAAAATATCATCCCTCAGATTAAACTAGAGCCTCATGAAGTGGACCAGTTCCTCAATCTGTCACCCAAAGGTCAGAAATTAACTTCATGTCTCATCCAGTCAGTCTTGGTGTTTGCAGATCAGTTATATGAGGACCCCTGCTGGTCATGTGTGCAAATACCAGTTAAAATAAAGAACCTCAATCATTTACTTCAGTAGAAGTAGTAAAAAAAAAATCAAAAAAAGTAGAAGCAGTTATTATCTAGAATGGCCTGATGCATTAACATGAGCTCTGTTGTTTCACCTGCTGAAACCTTCTGCTTATAAAGATTTTCTGTCTTTTACTAAACGCGTACTGCTGTATTCTGTATTAACATTTACTTCTACTGTATCTCAGCACACGTAATATACTATACTAAAGCAAGTGGCCCCACTATAATAATAATATAAAGTTTATTTTATTCTATAAAATAAAAATAAAATAAATGTTATAGCTGCATGAAGTGTGGTTCTTTTTTTCTTTTTGAATGACTGTAGATAAACTTTCTTTCTTCTACGACCTCCAGCCGTAGAATTAATCAGCCAACATCGTGTGTTTCAGGTCTGGAGTCTCTGCAGATGCCTCCCACTCCTCCCAGTTCCCACGGCAGCGACTCAGAGGGCAGCCAGAGCCCCGTCCACGCTCCGCCCGGCCTCTCCTGCCCCACCTCGCCCACCAGCCCCGCTCCGTCACAGGCGAGCCTGAAGGTGTCGCCTCGCGCTGCCTCGTCTCTGTCCAACTCCCCTCTGCTCACTGCTCCTCATGTAAATATGAACTCGTGGTCTGGAGTAAATGTTAGTTTGCTCACAGCAGCTCCGATTTTATTACAAACCAGCACAAATGCTGTAAGAGAGCAGTAATAAGACGTGACGTGTCTTTATTATTTATTATTCAACGCAGAGTAACTTTAAATGTCTTAATGCAGAAACTGCAGGGGTCAGGACCACTGATCCTGACCGAGGAGGAGCGCCGCACGCTGGTGGCTGAAGGTTACCCGGTTCCCACCAAACTGCCGCTCACCAAAGCTGAAGAGAAGGCGCTGAAGAAGATCCGCAGGAAAATCAAAAACAAGGTACAAACTGCTGTCTGTTATAATCCTCCAACTTTTCTGTTTCTAAATCAGTTTCACAGCATTTACTGTAATGAAAATATTACATATTGCAAACACTTAGATTAAATCTTGGAACAAAAGATTGATGGATACAGGATTTCCTGGAATTGTTGAATATTTTCACAATAATATGAACTGTAGATGGTGAACATTTTTTGCAGTCTCTTGCAATTAACCTATTAATTTTGGAATCTTCCAGAATATTTTATAAACTTTTTTCAGTCTTATTTTCTGTCTGTGTGAAGCAGCAACAAACTTCATGTAATTCACTTGAGTTTAGTTGATCTGTGACAACCTTTTTTTAAAAGCCCAGTTCTGCTTTAAACACTGAATAAACCAAAGTAAATGTGTGTAATCGTGTCTGTTTTCAATTTCTATTTCTGTCAGATCTCAGCTCAGGAGAGTCGCAGGAAGAAGAAAGAGTACATGGACACACTAGAGAAGAAGTAAGTCTCCGTCCCCGTTCTTCAGTCAAATTAGAGAGACTGGGACATAAAACACCTGCTGACACGTTCACATAGAAATAAAATCATTTGTGCCCTGAGCTTTTACTCTTGGCAAGTTTAGGTTTGATCTTTTTTCATGTTCATGAAACATAATAATGACTCAGCGTCATAATTGTCTTCTGTGTTTACTGAGCAACATTGCAGATCATCTCCTGTTTAACGAGCTAATACTAAATTCTTATTGTAGTGTAAGGCTGAATTTTAGCACCATGAGTTTATGCAGGAGAAAAACTACCTGAATGTGCTGCACAGATAAGTAAAACGTATCCACATGTTTTGACCACAGGGTGGAAAACTGCTCCAACGAAAATAATGAACTACGCAGGAAAGTGGAAACTCTGGAGTGCACGAACAAGTAAGAGCCAAACAGTCAGAGCACACATACATGATACACATGCATGAATATTTAATGCATGGTAAAGGTCCTGAAAGATGCATCCAGACCTCAAAATTAAACTCGGGCAACAAGATTAAACTTTCCTACAAATCAAAGCACAAATACACAATTAATAATAATTAATATAAGTATATGGTGGTGCCTGATTAGAAAGTATTAGTACCTGGACAGTACAGAACTTTTCAGCCAATGCTCAGGTGAAGCTCAGTGTCGGTTTCATGTTGAGAGATTCACTGGATAGAGACGAGACAAACTTTTTATAGCTCTGATCTCTGAGTGAGGTTCAGGAGCGATGACAAGTTTGACTCATGTCCGTCACAAACATTCAGTGATGGTGACAATCAAAACCTCGGGAAATTAAGGAGGAGGAGGGGTTCAGACCTAAAAACGTCCCTCTGTAGCTGGGCGCCTGCCTCCGAACACCCCCCGTTTCTTTTCACAGTCCTTTAAACGCATTTGTTTCTGTTACACACTCTGTCGGGGAAACACTGCTCAAGTTTTATAATTTATCAATAACACTGAATCAGAACCTCCCCGTCGATCCGTTCAGCTGCAGCTTTGCATCCATACATAATCATGAGGCTGTTTTAATGTAAAATGCTCAAGCTGCTTTAAATAGGCAGTGTTGTTTGCTCTCGTTATGCGTGAATGAACTGTGTGTGCGGTGTGTGTCGAGTGTAGCTGACTGGAAACGCAGCTGTTCGGGGTGTTGTTCTGCACTCAGTGGTTAAAGTGGGCTTTATCGTTACTGTCTGAAAGTTAATGAACCAGTGTGTGTGTGTGTGTGTGTGTTTGTGTTGGTGGAGGCTTCACTTTTAAATGAAGCGAACAGCAGAACAAAACCTCAGCGGGATTTCAGGCTAATGCCGAATCACAGGCATTTAAACAGCATACGTGTCATTTTAATGACAGTTGTAGTTGATATAAAACCTGCAGGTTTGTGAGGAGAGAAGATGCAGATCCTTAGACAAGACTAGGTCCATCAGCTGCGTGTTGTTTTGTGTGTCTCTGACCTGTGTGTGTTTGTGTGCTTCTCCCCAGGTCTCTGCTACAGCAGTTGCAGTCTCTGCAGGCGATGGTGGCCGGTAAAGTCCACAAGTCATGCAGGATGGCTGGCACCCAGACGTCATCGTGTTTAATGGTACTAATGCTGTAGAAAGACAAACGTGCACTCTGTGTGGTGGTTGGGGTTAGAGTAAGGAGTGGATTATGTCCATGAATGTCCTCACTGTGATGAACAGGACTGACTCGGAAACATCTGCTTCCGTTGTTCATTAGTATGATTTTACGTGATTTATAATTTATTTACCGTCTTTCTGTTGCTGTCTCTCTGCAGGTGGTTGTGCTGTGTTTCGCTCTGTTTTTGGGCAGTTTTTACCCCAGCGGTCTGACTCCCTGCTCCACCATCACTGAAACAGGCCTTTCTGCCAAACAGCTGGCTGTCAGAGAGTCCTACACAGCCACAGGTGGCTATGCTCACACAAAATGACCACATCTACACACTTGTCATCAAAAGTCACAGAGCACAGTTAAAATATGGGAAAACATTATCATACAAAATTAATAAGAAATAAAAAAAGAGGCACAAAGTACAAGTACAATGAAAAAATGATCACAGATATACAAAAACGGACCAAAAGAGATAAACAATTACTAAAAAGAGACAAAGAAACTACAAAAAAAGACAAAAATGACCATGTGTCAATACTGTAACGGAAACACAAACACCAGGAGTCACTTCAGTACAGTTATTATTTAAACTGATCCGTCCTGCTGCTCCCGTTTTAATGAATAATTAGCTTCCAGCTGTAAAACTGTGGAGCTCCATTATAACTTTGCCAATAATCAGATTCCACCTACGGCGCTGCGATAACAGCCGCAGAGACTGATGAGAAGACTCGACCTTTCGCTGCATCCTCTCTGCTGCCTCCCACACACGCACACACATGTGAATAGAGACCAGATATCATTTATAATAAAACAACTTTCCAGTGTGAGTGTGGTTCTTATTTAGTGTATCCAGTCGACTTTGTCCTGTTAAATACTTTAGAGCTCAAAGGTGATTTTTCAGCATGAAATGTAACTCACTGAACTTAAATTGAAAAGTAATGCAGCTTTATACCTCTGCTTCACTACATTTTGATCCTCTCTGGTTGGTCAAACCCCCCCTAAAAAGTCCCTTTAGTATTAAAAAACCTCCAGCAAAACCAGGCTCAGGGTGGGCGGCCATCTGCCCCGACCGGTTGGGTTAAGAGGAAAGAGTGGAGAAAAAAACAGCAGCAAAAAAATGTTTAAATTCTATTTTTCTCTTCTCCTGCAGTGAAGTCGAGGAGCCTCTTATCAACCATCGAAGACGAGCAGCCTCAGCTCCTCGGCCTCGGCGGAGAATATCCCGACGCATGGGAGGACACGCCGGCTGTCGTCATGGCAGCGTGGCGTCGCGCGGAGCAACAGAAGCTGGGGGTTGAGCCCGGCAGGGTGGAAACACATCCACCTTTCAGGAGTAAAAATAACGAGACACAGACACCAAAAAACCTGCTGCTGGACCTGCACAGGTAAAGACGAGGCGCTCGGTGTAAACGAACAGAAGAAACACAGTGTGATAAACAGCTTTAATATCTTTAGGGTAGAAGGTTAATGTCAGGCTGCCTAACTCGTAGCATGACCTGATCTAAAAGTCTAAAACTGACCTATTTTCTGGATTAATGTATTTATTTTGAAAATATTTTTAAATTTCTTTATTTATTACTATTTAATGATCAAATAATGATATAATTTCTTTGTAAAATAATATATTTCCTCGTTTTTTGTGTTTTTGTCTCTTAGGTCTCTGGAGCAGAGGGCGAATGAGAGCGGCAGTAAAGTGATAGAGCTGGAGCGAACTGTCAACGAGACCTCCTGAGGTTGATGACACCCCCACCCGCCCCCAACCCCACCAGACCTCCCTTCCAACCCACCTTCATTATGACCTTTGACCTTCAAGAGCATCAGTGTCCTGGAGCAAACCTCATACAGTGGTTCGCACTGCTGAAGTTTTTTCTTCTGCCATCACTGTTTAATCAGAAACACTGTGACAGCAATATTAAATAATAACAGAGCGGCACTGGTTGCCTTTTTTTCTGAGGGAAAAGTTGCACTGAATAGTTTTTTACACGAGTCAAATTGACAGTTTCATCTGTTGTCTTGTTTTTGGCCCAATTTGAGACACTGTTGAAAAATCTGATAAAGTCAAACAGAGCTATTAAATAATGTAGCGTGAAATATATTCAAGTGAAAAGTTTTTTTTTAAATATGACGTGAGGCTTTTTACAGGACACTGACGTGGACCTTTGTATTTATAGAAACCTTTTTTTTGTTGCTCTTTGTAGTTGTACTTCTTTTAATATTAAAGGTTTTTATTTCATTTCAGTCATGCATACTTCACATTTTGATACTTTTGTTTTGTTCATACTGTATTGTGTGTTTTTATGTTCTTCTGTTCTTCTATATGTTTTCGTTTTTCCTCGTCTGTCTCAAAATGTCATGCATCGGAAGCTTAGCTCAGGGCTCCTGCACTGTATTTGGGGGTTTTTAAAGATTCATACATTGGCTGCAAATATACGGAAAGTGTTTAATGTTAGTGTTAATGTAGCTGAAGACCAAATGTTATGTCACATACTGGTAGGACAGGTAGAATATTTATGTCAATTCTTTTTAGAGTAAAGACTGATTAAAATGTTAAAATCTAGTCAGAAATTAATATTTTTAAAAAGAAAATGGGATTATTAAAGCTAAAATGTTCATATTTAAAGTGGGAACCCTGCTAGCTGTGCTTCAATCATTTGGAGTCAGTATCTGAGACGTTGTCGTCCTGCAGATAGATTTTTACTTTTGTCATCAAAGACGTCTTTACAAGTTGCATGTGTCAAAAATGGGAACTTTAAATGTGTGATTTCGACCACAGATTTCACTTTCTGCACTAAAAACTCTTTTGGCCTTTGATCTTCTCTTTGCACGCAGTCAACTCCAAGAGTCTTACTCTGCTATTTTTCAGCATTTGCCAAAAAATATTTCTTCCCAGAAATCTATTTTTGTAAATATGAGTTGTGAATAAATAAGGAAGTCAAACTGTGTCTGGGATCTGTAGTTTATAAACTAGTCAATAATTCATTCCAAGTCTATTTTTGTTTTGTTGTTAATAAATTATGAACATAAGATGCCTTAGCTTCAGGCTTTGTCCTGAGTGTTTATTGGGTTCAGTTTGTTCATTGCAGATCACGGCTTTTAAAAATCGTAACTCTCCTCTTCAAGAGTTTTTATATTTATGAGCTTTATTAAAACATGTTGTGTCATATGTGTTACACCAGAGACATTTCTTCTTCTGTATACCCATGTTGTAAATAGAAATAATTCCCTTTTTATAAAAACAATCCACTGCCTAAATTAAAATCAGTTTCTAAATGTAAAACTGTGTTACAGTTGAGGGTGAGGATTGTAGATCAGTGGCTGTATCGTGAAAGATTCACTCTCAAGTCTGTTTGTGTCGCAGGAAACTTAAGAGAAAACAATGATTTTTAAATTTCCCTGAATTAATTTGTAAACGAAACAGATCTGAAAACAGATTTGTTGCTTCTTCATGTTGCTTCTGTATACAGTCTGCCCGTCTTAGACTTTGCGTTCTTTTGCTTTTAAATAAATAAAGTATTTTACTTAGTAAAAGCATATTTCCTTTGGTGTGTGTGACCTGTTTGTGGTGTTATCGTTATCATTATCTGGGAGCTGTCACTGCTGATCACATCTTCTCCAGCTCTCGGGCAGCATGTTTGCCCTCTACAAAAATCAGATCCTACCTCTCTAAATATTCTGCCCAGCTGCTTGTGCAGAGACTTGTCATCTCAAAACATGTTATTATAATTAGAGATTTTTTTTCTTTCAACACTGGAAATTAACTGTGAACATAAAATAAAAACAGGCAGCAGCCTCTAATAGATCCACAAGGACAAATGTTATAATAAGGAAATTACAGATAATGCGTCCACATTAAACCGCATCTATATCATCGCATATGATTTATTTATTTATATATTGGATAATTAAAATAATCATTAGAAAAATAGTTTATGAATTTACAAAAAATTGTATCTCTCGTAAATAATAAATACAAATTTTACATTAATCTTATTTTTATTGTACAGTTTGATATATATTAATGAAACACCTGTGATCCTCCATAGACATACGTCACTGTCTTTTTATTCATCGCAACATTTCCTTACAGCTTTAAATTAAGTTAAGGCCAAACTCCATTAGGGCAAAAGGGAGTCTAGTGATTAACTGGTCTATAGAGGAGCTGATATCTTCCTAAATATCCGAACATATCAGCAGCAGTGCCTCATAATAAGTAGTGTGAATTGTTGTGACAGTCACAAGACGATTCACAGTCCACCAGCTTCATAACAATCTCATGGTAACGCGGCAACAATAAATTCCAAAACTGCTACAGCCATGGTTCTTGTGTTTGTCATAAACTCGATACGAATAACAGACCAGACTGTGAAATGTGTGGTGAAACAGAGAGGGAGTAAATAGATCAAATATCTGTGATCACATTTGGTGTTTTCTGGCACATAACTTGTTAATTATAAATGAAAAGATCTCTCACCAGGATTTACAGTGAAAGTGAATGAATTGTTTTTGTTCCACTGTGTGCTGACGTGCTGAGAATATAGTCTCTGTATTTAAGTTATATTCAAGAGCCGGTTTTATTGGATTTTTTTGACCATTTTTTGTAGTTTTGCGGTAATTATTTAATTTTTATTTAATTGCTTTTTATCTCTTTGTGGCTCAGGGCCTTGAGAGTTCAGCGTGCCTGCAACTTGGTTTCCAATTTAGTTTTTGTTTTCACTTTTATTATTACTTCAGTAATTAAGAGGCTATGTATTTGGGTGACTAAAAGTGACAAGGGGCATGGAATAGGAAAAGCAAAATGAGAAAATCAGAACTCCAGCAGCATTAGCGGTACATCAAACAACTTTATTCTTAGGGCAGCGATTTTTGGCCTGTGGCCTTCATGTGGGTGTGTTCCAAGACCACAACTTGAAACTGCTAGTCTAAAATAAAGTTCTTTGACATATTCTAAATTTCTTTCATTCATTTGTACCATGTATTTTGTACTGTGACTTAGTACTTTGATAACATGGTGATGTCATGTTACACATCAGTTACACATGTATGTAACATTCAGACCTTATGAGTTCGCATCAGACAGATGCTCCTGCACTAAAAGTCAGACGGCCACTTTAAGTTAGATGTGGCCTGATGTCTGTCATCCACTAAGACATTTATTAACATGATGAAGAGGGACATCATGACAGATCTGACACACAGAGACCACGACTGAAGCATATGGACTGCGTGATTAGTGCTTGAGAGCGAGATACTGACAGCGTGCATGTGTTCGTGCACGTATGCTCACCCTCTGCCCTACTTTCTGACTGATGATGCTGCAGAAAGGAGGTGGAGAGGGAGTATCCCACAATGCCACGCTGCTCGTCCCTGGGGGCTGATGGATGGATGGACACAGATGGACGTGCGTAACGATGGGTGGAACCGTGAACGGATGGACGGCTGCTGCGGTTGGGCTGGTTGTCATCCTTTTTATTGTCGTCGTCCTCACAGCAGCTCTCACTTCTTCAAACATGTCTAGTGTCACAAAGCATCAAACACCCAACTTCCGCTCATATTTTCGAAAATAAAATTATTTTATGGTGAGGATGTAGTACTAATTTTGAAATCTAGACAACATGCAATAAAATCTATTTTGCCTTTAACATAATGAGTATCTGATTCATTTTGTTCTATTTTCCATGACACTGCTGTCATTTGTGTCTTTTTATTATTGATGAAAGTTCTTTTTATTTTGGAAAAAGGTCATACATGACTCTCTAGATATGTCCATTGTTTCAGCGGCTGAATGCAATTTTACTGGCAAAAACAAACAGGTTGCTCAAAAACTACACACACACACACACACACACACACTACAGTAGTAATATAGTAGCGCCGTGCAGAAGCTTTGGACACTTGCACACAGTTTTTCAAGGTACTTAGGTAGGAGAACTTGCCACAGTTGTAAGGATTTAGTTTGTCTCAGTGTCTCCTGTCTTTTTATTTAATCCCATAGGAGACAGGGGCTCTGTGGGGGTCCCGCCATCTGTTGCAGGGCTCCTTGTTCTTCTTATCTCAGGAGATAGCTCTTTATGACTCTGGCTGTATGTCTGGACTCCTTGTCATGCTGCAAAAAGAATTTGCAATTGACTGGATGCTTTACGCTGGAATTTAAACATCTAAATTGCATAAAATGTTTGCACAGCACTGTGATATATATATTAATGATTTTATGTAACGCATATACCATACTTTTGAAAAGCAGATAAATATCATAAAAAATTGGGGGGGACTTTTTAAAACGTAAAAACAAAGAAATTTTGGTTGTTTAAATGAAGATCTTAACAACGTTATCAACTTTTGACTTTCCAGACTATTAACACGGGAGACTAAATTAATAATAGTAATAAAAGTAAATAGCAAATTAAGAATGATATACAGAACAAGAATAAATAAATAAACAAATAAATACATATGAGAAAATAAGTTTGAAACGTTCAGCTTTTGTTTTGAAGACTGACACTTTCCACTTCCTGGATGACGTTAATAACTTGACGCAGCTCATTGGTCGTTGGTCAGGGGCTCGTGAGTGCAGTTCGGTCCGTTGTCCAGGCGGCTGCGCGTGCCGCCGTGCCCGGCTGCAGTATATAAGCGCGGCCAACAGTCAGAAATCACAACGGTCAAACCGCTCGACACGTCACGGTCGTTGTGTTTATCCCCGTCCACACGCTCCACTTCTCCGCTTTACCACCGGCATCTGTGTCCCCTTCACAAGTCGGAGGAGAGGGGGGTCCAGCGCGGGGCGACACAGCGAGGACCGACCAGCATGGACCCCCAAGCGAAGGACCGCAGTAGCGCGGCGGCTGCGGCGGGCGGCTTCAGCGGGCGCTTGGCGTCTCTGGGAGCGGACGGCGGCGACTCGGAGTCCGGAGCCGGCTCGGAGGACGCCGCCGTGGGCTGCTGCAGCGATACGTTCAGCAGCCTGCCCGACATGGAGCAGGAGACGCTGGAGGAGAAATTAAAAGGACTAGCCTTCAGAAAGCAGACGTCGTATCGGTGAGTGGAGAGCTGGGAGGATGCTAGTGCGGGACACGGAGCAGAGGAAGATATGCTGTGTGTTTTTATTCACCTGTGTTTTGTCATATTTCACTGTCAGACGTCATATTCACAGACTGGTATGAATTTCTAAGCGGTCCTGTTTCTTTTATGTTGTAACGTTAAGCTAATGCTATCATCAACGTTGCACGTTATGCTAGCTAAAGTTTATAAACAGGAGACAGTGATGTGAGGGCAGGGAGGGAGGGAGGGGCGTTGTATTAGAGACACTTTCAACGGTGTAAAAGCTAAATCATCACATAGCTATACACGTTTTGGCATGGTAGCCCTGACAGGTTCAGACTAGCCAACATAATGCTGTTAACAGCCTCCTTATGAAACTGATAAACCCACACACTGAACCCATGTCACTGATGGATACACAACAGTATGAGTGTTGGTCCCCATTTCCCTGTTGTGTGGTAGCCTTGTGTTGGGGGGGAGGAAAAAGTGAGAACAGTATTGATTTCTGGACTCTCTCTGTGCCTGTGTGTGTGTTTAAATGTGAATGTGTGTGTCTGTGATTGTGTGTGTGTGTGTGTGTGTGTGAATGCCAGCAGCAGCCTGACACCCTGGTGCGAATGGCAGCTGCTGTTGATAGTGAAAACTGGCCAGAGACCAAACACACACTCGCACAGCAGTTATGGTTGTCAGATGCCACTGTCAGGAATGTGTCTGTCTGCCTGTGTGCATGTGTGTGTGAGATACATTTTTATGGTCAAATCAATCATTTCAACTAGTTTGCTTTTGATTTGTGCCACTGTAGCAAAGTAAAACAACAGTTTAGGTATAAAAAACTGTTCAGACCAATACGGTGGTGCTTTATTCATAAGTTATTTTTCTGTAAATCGTGTATTCTCTGATTTATAAAATAAGGGTCTACTTAGTAAATTTATTTTATTCACCCAGGAAAGACAGTTTACATGATTTCTTTTATTTCACCAGTAATTAATGTCCCAGTCAGATTAAATATGCCTCATTTAAACTCATTAAAACACAATAAAGTGGGCCATTTGGGAAGGAAATTAAACTAATTCTAAAAAGGGATGGTACAGTGTAATCCTATTACAATCCATTTGACCGTTGATTACTTTTCCTTTGTTTTTGGGAAATTAATACTCTTGGGTTACATGTACCGTAAGACATTATCCACTGTTTTACTTTAATTGTGTCATCATATACAGAGTCTCTCATCCTCTGGGTGTTGTCTTCGGGGGCACCGTCTTTGGTTAAGTGAGGTTTCCAGGATATTGTGGATCGTTTGCAGTTTCACACATGGGTTCGCCCCCTCTCCAGTAGTTAGCTCAGTCAAACATACAGCATTAAACTCGTAACTAGATTTAATACTTTTACCAAGTTTGTGTACTGAGGACTGTCCTAATATTTAACTGTAATTGTATGTGGAGTCCCTGTTAGCAGTAGTTCTGTGTGCATTATGAGCAGCCTGGTGTCCTACAAAATGATTTTTCTTCAGATGCATCTTAAAGGGGTCGCAGTTGCCAAGTTGCTCTTGCAGCTGTTGCAACAGCTGTTGGATCCATGTGGATGTGTGCTGCCAACCGGCAAACTTGCACCTATGCATCTCTTGGCGCCACAATAATGACAAAATGGGAAATTGTATTTATTTATTTTATTATTTATGCAAAAGATGACAGGGTCTGAATACGCTCTGTGTATTAGATGGAAGTGCTGTAGGAGTGGGAGTGACGGGATCGATACAGGCATGGATGAAAGTAATCACAAGGAAAGATGGGAAGAATATTCGCCCTCCGCTCTGAAGTCATTTCCAGTCACTGCATCCAGGGCTCATGTAATGTAAATGGCTTTATTGGATAGATGGATTAATTTAATTTGGAGAGAGGCAATTTGGCTCATGTAACTGCAGCCACTGTTTAGTTTACTGTCCAATATCATGTCTGTGCTTTTATTATTAATGAGGAAGACACTTTGCTTAGTGCAACTATGGTGAAATTACCAGAAGACTTTAATTTATTTTAATGTAGATTTATTCCACAGTGTCACCATGGGAGAGATTAGGGTGTAAATGAGAATAGCCCTGTTGTTTTGTTATATTTTTAAATTAATTGTATGTTAGGGCTGGAAGAGTGCAGTCTGCTATCTTTAATTATGTCAAATAAATCTGCCTCTCTGTCTTTTTTTAGCACTACTCTACCATTAATTACACCCAGGAGTGTCAGATGTCTTGTGTGTTTTGACCTTACTAAATAAAGCTATGGGTGATCTGAATTTCTCCTTTTCGTGGAATCAGCCATGTGGAGGAAATGTCATCAGCCGGTCAGTGGAGACGGTGTGTAAGAAGGTAGTTCACATAGCTTTGAAGCGACCCGTGCCGAGATGTGAATTACCATATGTGGCGATATGAAAGAGCTGAGAAATTATGCCGTTAGACATCAAAGGCAGTGTGTGTGTGTTTCTGCTTTTGTGTTTGGGGGTTGTGGGTAGTGTGTGTTTATTGCAGCGTAAGACTCGTGTAACTTATCTGCCAGACATTTGTCACACTTTGTCTCTGAATCTGTGTTCCCAGTACACTGTCCCTCCTTTTATCTATTCTTAGTCATCTGCCTGCCTGACAGTCCTTCCTCAGTCTGAAACACAGTCACTACGTGGTGTGTGTGTGTGTGTATCATTGCCAGTTAGTCTGCAAGAATTACCTAGTTAGTCCACCAAGCAGCTAAACAGTCAGTCTGTAAGTTAGTGATTCAGGGCTTTTTTTCCAGTCACTTTCTGCCTAGCTATCTCTGGCAGATCAGACCTGTCAGATGTTCATTCATTTGATTTTCTGGACTGTCCACCTGTCAAGTAGTTAGTCATCTAAAGTCCCAGAGCTCATAAAATACTATAAAGCTCCCCAAAACCTCAAAACAGAGCTTTAACAGAGCGTTTATAGCATCCTAACAGCACTTGTACTCTGACCTGAACTGAACAATCCACACTCACTGAACCCTCTCTCTGTACATAAAGCCTATACCTAGACGCCTACAATATTTGCAGCCTTACTGGAAAATCCTTTTACAGATTTACAGTAACAACCGAGGCCTGTTCTCAGATACACATATAAAATATTCAGTGCAGCTCACTGTAGGCAGGAGATATAATGGTGTATCTAATACATAAGAAGATGGCATATGATTTAGTGTATTGGACAATATTTCATATTGGAGTATTTTTATAGTGGATTAAGTGTTTATCCTATAAAATAGTGATGTGCATTTATAATTAAGTCAAAAAGGTCAGTGTCTTTGAATATTGAAAAACATTTTTTGGGGAGGTATTTATTCTTTTACCTTGGAGAGAAGTGGATCGAACGCCATTGTCAGCCGGGCACTGGAACTCTGAACTTCTCTAGACATTACCCGGAGGAGCTGTATGTTAAAATGCCCCAGCCTGGACATTAAGTGGACATTAACCTACCAGCTTCCTAGTATAAAGTCAGAGTAATGCCTGATTGAGTCCATGTATTAATAGTGTCTGGAGAACTCACAGTAAACGAATCGGCGTATTGATGACATCCAGTTTCAGAGCATGGGAAATATTTGTCATGTACGAATGCTGCAGGTAATTGTCTGGAGAATTGGCTGTGAGCGGGTGGACATGTTCACAATGTTTCACTTAATCTCGTTCGTCACTGAACTGAGAGCAGCGGACTTTTTGTGTCACGTCCTGCCTCCCACACACTCTGCTGGTGCCACCCCTCTCCTAAACCAAACGGACTATACTCCCAGTGAGAGAGAACACATCTGACACAGACGACTCCTGCTGTGTGCAAGGACAATGTGATGGACATGTGATCTCCATTGTTCAGCTTTAGAGAGCTGATGTTTTCTCTCTGATTGTTTGTTTGTTTGACTCAAACATTACCCCAGATTCAGCGTTGAACCCCAGATATGACAACACAGTAAATTTTCAGACATTGACCACGCAGACACAAACGCGATGTGACGGACTCTGGTGTCAACCTGAATTCTACAGTTGCTGAACTGAAGCCTGTACCTGGCAAACCGACAAGCTGCCTCTGACCTCCGACACCGGTGGTACAAATGTCAACGTGACCCGTTTTCCCAAGAGGGAAAACACAATGAAACAAATGTTTTGTTTCGTCACTCAGCTTAACATGTGGTTGGATTTCACCACTGCCTCTGTGGGAAATGGTGCAGAAACAAACTGCCACAGGACAGGATGTCGTAACATTATCCCTCCACTATTTACAGCCCACTTCACAAACAGCAGATCACAATAAATGCTTGTCATACCACAACCCAATATACTTGTGGTTTTCATGTCTTCTTAGCAGTTGTGGCACAACATAGAGCAGTAGAGGAAGGCTGACACAAGAAAAGAGGCAGACATGAAAAGATAGAAATGTATCTCATGTTGCTACTGCTGTGTACTACCTGCAGGGATAAACAACGATCAAAGACCTTTCATCATCTGACAGAATATAAAACTCTATTCAGCCTTCAATTAGGACAGAATACAGAGGGAGAACAGAGGCAGGAATACAAAAAAAAAAGATGGGAAACACAAAGGGGAAATGGGCAGTTCTTTGAGCTAAAGTCAAAGGTGTGTCACCAATCGTGACACATAAAAAAAGAGAATAAAGAGGAATAAAAAAACGGGCAGCCGTGACAGATCGGTGCTGACGCATTTTAAGACAATTACTGTGTAAGTCGATGGAGAACTGACACAGTAGGTGGAGTAATAAATGTTCACTAACTCTAAAAATAAAACGAGTCTGATAACTTTCAGACCAGCTTCCTCTGTAAGAGTAAGGCTTTTAAGGTCTCTGGTATATTTATAACAATGAAAGCCGCTACTTATTGATGCTGAACTTTGTGATTAAACTCCTTCATTCTAAAAACTTAATTATATTGCTCTAAAACTCGTACTAAAGTAAACAATAGAACGGCATGTTTGAGCTGAGATTTGATGTGTAGTCGATTTACTTACCTCGGGGCTGTTGAAGGCCTTCATGAATTTTTAACCTTTAGAATCCGAGTCTGCAGTTGTTTTGTATAAACAATGCACACGAGTCAACAGCCTAAAGGAAAGAGATATTTCAGATTTAGAGACCTCTGTAATGTCGTGGTACTTACAGTAATTGTGTAACTGAGCAATACATCACTGTGCAGTACAATGGTTTTGGTTTCCCCAAGGAAATGAAATTTGAAAGGCCAAAAACAGAAGAAATACTCATTAAACACAACAGGGGACATTTAGCTCATTTACAAGGGGCAACGGTCATCACAGAGAGTATGCACAAACCTTTCAAGTGTTTCATATGAAAAAAGCATAATAAGAACATTTAGTCATTTAAGATTTACCACAAATTAGCATGGAATAGAATTTGGTGCAAATGTAAGTCCTCAGTTCTTGGTTTGGCAATAATCATCATTACATTGTTTGTCTAAGTGACAAGTTGTGAAAACAACTATTGGACAACATATTGAGAAACCTGGAAGTTGAGTCATGGCAACTGGACTTTTTTCTTGTTAGGTTTTAACATTTCTCTGCTCACCAGTCTGCCTTCAGAGAGCCTTCAGACAGAAGAAGCTACTGCTACAACATACAGACATACATTACTAAACATAACTATGTTAGCATTGCTAGCATTGGCACTGTGAGCATGTTAGCAGGGCTGCAGCAAGTTTCTGTGCATGTGTGTACACCAGGCTCCGTATCAGTCGTCATCAGCACACAGGACATCTGCTGCTGAAGAAGAACACAGGAGAAGCCGAATGTGACGATGTTAAAATCTTAATGTATGCTTTGTAGCATTGTACAGCATGTGTTCTGGGTTCTACTTGCTTTTATGCTCTTTTGGTCTGTATCAATACTTTGGTTATCTGATTATTGGTGTGTTTTGGAAGGTGACAGAAAAGGAAGTGGTCGGGTTGGGGTCGTCAACAAGTAGCTGTGCTGCAAACAGTAATGTTTCATATTTTGAAAGGCACACGCTAGGCTCAAGCCTTGACTGCAGACTCCCAGAGCAGGGTGATGCTAGAGAAGGACTAGTTGGTACAACGTGCTGAGCACCGACACCAGACTTTAAAGTGTTTCTTAGCTGCACTGTTTTACTCAGTTGTGTCAGTGGTATAATGAATGAAAAAGACTTTGAAAGAGAGGTTCAAAGCCTACTGAATTTGTCACCACTCAGAGCTGGTCATTCTTGTGAATAAAATCATCAGTTTTGCAGCGTTACTGTGTGTGGTTTCTGCAGCTATTCACACTCAGCCACATGACAGTCAGTTCTGATGCTGCTGCTGTTAGTTTAATCTGAATTTTCTCTTTTGTTTCATACCTTTATGTAATTTGAATAATTAACTAATAAAATAAGTGCCCCAGCAGGAGAGCTAATCATTTATACCTTTCTCTTGATTTTTTATGCCTGCTCTCTTCTATCTTTATATTGCCCTAATTGCTGAAGTGGATCTAATAGCTAAAATCAATAGGGAACAAGAGCTTTCACCTGAACACACCTGCACACGCTACAGTGCACAGCAGAAAGAGCTGCTCTCTTATGTTTTATACAAATAGTGTATGAACCGGTTCTGTAGCTCAGTCTGTGTTAAATTCAGTGATACGCTCGGCTCAGTCTGGCCAGCTTAAAGACACTCATGAATTTTCAAGCAGATGATCAGAGCACCGGTTGTTGTTGAAATACAAGGGTCACTGACACTATTTTCCCTCTCCCCTCTCGTCCTCAGAGCGGATGAGCAGGTAGACATGCATATTTATGATACTCTCTCCCAGTGTGTTGATGTATGGAGCTGCAGTTTGCTTTTTATTCACAGTCCTGTTGCAAGCTGCTGTTTCAGTGGAGAGTTTTATTGCCCATAGCCATAAATCCCCATGGTTTCACTGCTGAAGCTGTGAGAAAAATATCCAGAAAACTTTTCAGAAAATAGTTTAAGTGGAACTAACAGTTGTTTTCATTATGAATGAATCTGCCAATTGTTTTCTGGATGAATGAATTGCTGTTTGGTCTATGAAGAGCTGGAAAGTAATAAAAAATGCACAAATGCAAAACAATTTCCCAAAGGTCAAGTGCACATTTTCAATTATTTAAAGCATAGTTATTTATTTCATCAGCCACAAAATACTGAAAACGTGAATAAAACTGTTCATAAATTATCAAAATAATTGATTTGAGGTCAGCTGTAGTGGTTTTGAGGAGGATGATGTCTACGCCTTGTATGTGTATCCTGTGTAGCACTAGTAATATTGGTTATTTTGAATTTATACTGAGATATTTTTGTGAATATTGCATAAACTAGCTTTTATATGTATAAAATAATGACATATTTGTTGATTTGATTGGGGAAATTGTTGTTTGTACGGCTGTAGTAGATGACAGTTGGTGTCTTGTCCATGTAGCCAGGAATCGAACCACTCACCCCAGGGTTCAAAGAAAACTGCTCTACCCACTGAGCTACTTGTCGCCACACGTCAGTACTTCCCTGCAAAAACCTCAGACTTGTCAAATGTCCATCTAAATTTAGTTCATATTTCAAAAGGAAATTGTCAAAAGAAAATGTGAAGTGATCCGTTTTTCCTTTAGCTCCACCAGGAGAGAAATAAACAGTCAGTGGTGCTGATTCTCAATTCAGCTTGAGATCGCAGAATCTTTAGTTGGTGACGGGAAGTTTCTACAGGTTACAGTGTCCTCTTCGCTCCACACAGACCTGATGTTGTTTTCATGTGCTGCTATTTTTTGTCTCTTCAGGGCTGAAAGATGAATCACTTTCAAATCAAATGCTGCAGTTTAACAGAATGAGATTTCCAAATGACAAAGCTGCAATTTAGTGTTTTTCTTAAATGCTACACAGGCGTTACTGTAGGCAGGGCAATGTCTGGCGAGATGAAATAAAATGTTAACGCATTAAACTGCAATATGGTTTATAAAAAATTGCATTTTGATTATTTCTCCCATGTTGTATTTTGCCATGTTCATGAGACACCAGCTTCTCCGCTTTAGCTAAGTGTTACAAATTGATTTTATTGATTTTTTCCCCCCAAATTTGGGGATTTACACTCGGGGGATTTCACTATTTTCAATTTGCACCTTAGAAAACATGGTTGGAAAGCACTTACCGTGACTGTGGTTAGTAATAAATATGATAATTGACTTTCCCCATTAATTTTCCTGAAATGCATGAGGCTGTTTATGCACTATACTGACACCTCAGTGTGTAATTTTGGTTTGTTGTTTGGGTCAGAGTTTAGCTACAGTACATTAACACTCATTATTTTAATTAAATGCATGATTTTTGACCCAACAAATGACTTAATTGCTCGTTTTAAGCATGCTTTATATGCAAGGATATAGTCTCTGGCCACTTAGGGTGAAGATGAGGTCAATCTGAATATAAGCAGCTTGTAGATGACGGATGCTGTAATGATGAAGGGAGTCCGTGTGTCTTTTCCTGGCTCAGTCAGATGTGTGAATAATGCGTGTGTGAACGCTGGTGTGAGCGTAAGTGTGTGTTAATCGTTATGATGTGGTATGACTCACCAATTCTCTCTCCCCCTTTACTTTCTATACACATTTAAAACAGGCATACGTGTTGGTACATCCCTCTCTACCTTGTATGAGTAACGTTGCTCCAGTTGGCTGGTGTTGTGTTTGTGTACGCTTATGCATATCAATCATTTTCTGCTAAGAAGAAGACAGGTTGTGTTGATTATGTCTCTTTTTGGAACAGTGGGATTTGTGACTTCTCTCTCTCTCTCTGTTCGTAGCCTTTTCAGGAGTGTTTGAGAGCGTGTGTGTGTGTGTGTGTTGGGGGTTATTTTGCCCATAATGCAGTGTGCTGAGGCATTAAGGGGGATTGGCTGACAGGAGCCGCTCCTTATTAGTCGTCTGGCTGGCTGTAAGAGGCTTTTCCTGCTTGGAAATGGTAGCTGAAAAAAAAAGAGGGCAAAAGGCGAAAACAGAAGAGAAAAGAAAAGCAGATCTTCCTGGTGGTATCATAGACGAGAAGAGGAACCTCGTTGAAAAGAACCATGACATGCTTAACATTAGTCAATTACTTCCTTCTCTATCAGACCACTGGTCATGTTGCGAAAGGAGACTTCTGCAAAACTTCAACTGATGTGTGTGACCTTTATTTTTAACAAATGGCAGCCTGTGTGGTTCATCAGAGGAGTATTAATAAGGCCTGTTAGTAATAAATCTTGTTTCAACACTCTAATAAACTTACACAGGGTTTTTTTCTACACAATACAAAAAAAAAAAAAAGTCTGATAATACAATATGGCCAGAGAGACCACAGTGTGGAAACTGCTTCAACAAAGTCCGACCTGAAACCTGGCACACGTTTCCTGACCACATCAGCATGAACAACAGTCATGTAATCACACTGGAATGGAATAAAAGTCTGGTGTGATTTAGACCACAAGATAGAAGCCCCCTCCCCCCAACAACCACTGTATCCTGCTACTATATACGTTACTATAGGTTTCTGTTTACATTCCACACATGTGCAGGAAACAGGCACAGGCCTGAAACAAGCTGTAAATTGTGTCATGATAAACACAATTCACACTTGGTAAACATCTACTAAAGTTGAATTAAATGTTCTGTCCACGCCGCTCATCTTAAACGTTACCCAATTAAAGAGAAGACCAAAAATGTGCTGTAATACTGTTACGAACTCATTTATTCTCCTCGTTTTGTGGTCAAAACATCTAAAAAGGCCGTGACAGCACAGATGGACTCTCACTAGTCAAGCTGTTTTTGAAATGATTTAATGTTTTCTCAAGTTACAGTAAAAAGACGTGTTTTAGTATTGATCACTGAAAACTGTTAACAGATCTATTGTGTGGAAACAAGGTTGGAGTGATCGATTGTTGGATGGTGAGTGATTGTTTTTCCACTCTATTTATCTAATAATCTACAAACCAAGCAAAGTCTGCGCCGGCTCAGTGACGCCCTGAACATGCATCTCCAGAGAGGGCAGAAATAACGGAATGGAGATGGATTAACTTGGGTTTAGCATAATAGCATAAAACTAGCTGGGCTATGCTATGCTGGGCGTCTTCGGCTAACTTCATGCAGCCCACTGCATGTCAGAGCAGCTCTCCTCCTTTTGATAAACGCTGGTTTAATAACTTTTTGTACGACTGATGCGACTATGTGCACGAAAAACTACTGTGCTCTAGAGAGATCAGCAGCCACGTTGTCCTACGCTTGTGATTTTAAGGTAGCACCTCCTCCCTGCCTTCCAACAAGCCCATCTGTCCCATTGGAGCCGATAATGAACCTGTGGAACTGACTGCTGAGGTGACACTGACTCCATCAACTCCAGCTCTAACTTCTGTTCCCTGTGTCTCTGTCCTGTACTGGCTTCAGCTTATGGCCAAAGCTTAAAGCGTGTATAGAACCGAGTATATGCAAAAACTTTAAAGACATCCATAATTGTTCTTTTGTACAAAAGCATCTATGTAGAAAAGTATAGTTTGTATAATATTATATTAAGTCTATTATTTAATTAATACTTATTTACTTTGCTGACGAAGCTGTAATTTAACCTCCCCCTAAGAGAAAAGGAAGCTTCTTCACTATTTCCTGACACAGTCACAAAACCCAGAATAGAATTATGTCTGCACTTTGGGGAAATTACATAAGAAAGGTATTTTTATTTCAGTATTACAGTAAACACTTTCACATGCTTCCAGAATTTAAATAGTTTATCTCAATAAACCTCGTGTTTCTTACTTCTGATCCTTTTGATATATTTTACTGACTTTTAATCCTCTGCCAGACGTACTCCTCTGCTAAGAGACCGCTAAAGTGGATTTATTATTCATCCTCATTGTTTTATTGTCTGGTGTAATCACCTTTTTAAATGTATTTCAGAGGTTTTGATGGATGAGAGAGATCTGTGGCTCTGATGCCAAATGGTTGTGTTGACTAATTTGGTGAAGCGCTCAGCTGCAGCTGCTCCGTCAGCTCCACATCGAGACAGGGCCGCAGCTCAGGAGAGATGTGGGTATTATTCTGTCTGCTTCTCTGTTTGTCTCCTTTTCTGTTGTTTTTTTTGGTGACTGTGGACAAACTTATTGTTCTGTTTCTCTACGTTACATTACATGTGTGTCTTTCTCTATTTATACAGACACATACACCAGAATAATCATAAACATGTACTGTATGTGCTACATGGATTAACCCTGACCTTTCGCAAGTGTCTCTTGTGTTTGTGTGTGTATGTGCAGGTAGGATTACCGAGCACCGATCATCTCTCAGCACTCAGAAAGATGAGTCCCCACTCAAAATCAGAGCATTCGCTCACTCATGCATAAATGTATGTGCGTGTTTTAGACACACATTATAATGTGACTCCGGACTTGTAAAATAGTTTGTCTCCTTCACTCTCTCCAGTCAGGTGTCTCTGTTGCTTTCTCCGCTTTGCACACGTCCCCGACTCAAACGGTCGCACTCACGACCCAGCAGACCTCAGCTGCAGAGACACGCTGTAATTAGTGAGACAGCATCTTTATGTGGCTCTGGCTCTGTGTGTGTGTGTGTGTGAGTGTATGTGTGTGGACTAATTGCTCAGGTTAGATGAGCATCATTAGTAAATGATTAATTTTATTAGGCAGCTGTAGCCTGAGGTTACAGAGACAGTACACTTACCTTTATTCTTATTTCTCTGTGTTTTAACAGACACTATGCAGATTTGTGCAGATTTGGTTGTTTAGGCTATTTAACCAAGAAAAATCCACATCATAACAAAAATAAAAACTGGTTTTCCGTATGAACCGGTATACCGCCCAGCACTACTCAGCAGCCTTACAGTGTGCGCAGCTCTTTGACATTAATTTCATATCCCAATATAGATCATTTCAGATAACCAAACCAACTGTTAGCATCCACTGCTAACCAGAGTTTGTTTTGATCACTCAAGCGTAATCAATAAGGTTTATTCTTGTAGGGAACGAAGATTTTCCAGTCATGTCAGACATTTTTTTCCCAAATTGTTTAATAAATTGTCTGAGCGTGTACTGTATATTTACTTCAGGACATGACTTTGCGATAACGCTGCTCGTTGGACAGGATTGACACTATATTTGCCCAAGTTTTGTTCAGATCTGGTTTCTCTGCCCTGACTAGCGGAGCTAGCTGTGTCTGACATGGTTCTGTAAAGCGCTATAGAGGCGTAACAAAATGAACATAACAGTATTTCAGAACGTTTTGTATTGGAGCCAAAGATATTTAGTTTACTCCATCATTTCCTCGTTAGTCAGTTCTGAACATAATGAGTCAGTAACCCATCCTCAAGTAGCTTTACTGTTTTCTGTGCATCCCTCACACACCGAACCTTCTCTTTTCTCGTTCCCTCCTTTGTTTTTCCCAGTTTTTGCCCCCGTTCTGTCTCTGTCTCCTTTCATCTTCCCGTCTTTATCAGTTTCTCATTTTCTCTGCTGTCTTCTCTCTGTGTGAGTCTATTCTAAGCAGTAAAGGTCAGATACAGATGCACAGCATGAATCTGATGCCTCCCCCACATTGCACGCTCACACACGCACACTTACAAACACACTGACAGACTGTGTAATTATGTAGGTGTTAGAGGAAGATTTGAGAGAGAGAAAGAGGGAGAACATGGGTGAGGAGAGGGCAGTATCACTCCTATGTTCTGCCTCAGGTTCATGACATGTAGTAACTGATTGTAGAGTCATATACAGTATTATCATTGCTTTGACATACTGCCCTTCGAATCAGTGTTTGCAGAAGTTCAAACGTCAATAGAATAGAAACTTGGATTAATGTGAGATTGTTTGCTAACTGGAGGTTTCTTTATGAAAAACACAATTTCTATTAAACAAAACCTTCTATTTTGGTAATTGAATAGTAATTTTTATCCCTTTTGAAGCTAATATGACGAACATTCCCCAGTAGTCTTAATTCTGTGTCTGTCTCTCTCTGTCCACAGTTTACAGTGATAATAAAACCGACAAGCAGAAAATCTTAATAATCCTAATCTCAGAGTATAGTTGATGAGACGACTTTTTGAAATTTGAAAACACTTGAAATAAATACTTAAATAAATCACTGAATGCTCTTTGACATTCAGCATATTTGTGTCTCATATTTAGTTTCCACTGATTTATTTTTTTGTTAATCTAAATTTCACATTGCATAAAACCTGTTTATTAAAGTTTGTTAAAGGTGGGGCCACGTTAGGTGTGTTGATTAGACAGTTTTTACGAGTTGGGCTTCACAACCAAATAGACCAAGCTGGGACAAGTCTGTTTCATGAGGTGGCTTGTCTTCAGTTGCAGCTGCTGCTCTTTTGTTCTCATTTAGACTATTTGAAACATGTTTGATTTTTACAGGTAATGATCCTGATGGCTTAGTTATTATCACTGAATCTGGGAGTTAGTGCAGACTCACAGTTCACCTGAGGTGCACTTCACTCCTCTACACTCACCTGCAGCTTGTTTAGTAAACTCAGAAGACAGCGAGGTGTTTTGCATACCTGAGAAACTCTACTCTTAATCTATTTTTTGTTTTGTCTGCTTCATATGTGCTTTTTGCTTACTGGATGTTATACTGTGCTATATAAATAATATCTGTCTTCCCTTTCCTGGACTTTCTGTCAGAACTCTGAAATATCCGTGTATGTCTGTGGAAGCAGTCAGGTGTCTACTCCCTGTACAGCCCAGTAATTGTACAGGGTGTTCTCAGTTTGACATGCAGCTAATGTGATGTATGCTCCTGTGTGTGACAGCCGAAACAAGGCTCAGTCCAAACACTTCTCGGGAACTCCTGGAGTTTCTCTTAATTTACTGCAGACCCAGTTCTTCTTGATCCTCTCTTCATGCAGCAGTGTCACACACTGAGATTTCGTGAGCTGACTTTGCCTTTGCATCCGTTTGTGTTGTCCGTTGCAGCAACCATTTGCATGTGTCCTGTGACTTTGCATGCATTGAAGTTTGCATCACATTTAGTCTCAGCACACCTTCGGGATGTATCTATGTGTTTCACCTGCCCCAACACGCAGCCTTGAAGCAAACTTTTCATAGTCCCAACTCGCTGCTTCACAAACAGTTGGCTTGAATATGTTGAATCACCTGCAGGCTGTGTGTTTTTGCTGGCAGCTCGTTAAGAGAGTGCAGCATGTTTTGCGTTCTCCTCCTTCAACAGAGCCTCACCTGCTGCTCCAGGTGAGGCTTGAACTCACAACCTCAGCTTCGCTCTGCAGGTCACTGTCTTAGAAGTACTGCGTGCTAACCGATTGCACCACTGGAGCCTGCTGAGAACTCCTCAACCTACAATTTCATTTTTTCTCATTAATAATCCATCTCTGCTCATCATCTTTTGCAAGCCATTAAGATAGAAACTACTCTTTCTGTGTGTGTGTGTGTGTGTGTGTGTGTGTGTGTGTGTGTGTGTGTGTGTGTGTGTGTGTGTGTGTGTGTCTGTGT
>JAUYWH010000015.1:13299100-13334725 GCA_034779795.1 Ctenopoma multispine | reverse complement strand
TATCTATCTATCTATCTATCTATCTATCTATCTATCTATCTATCTATCTATCTATCTATCTATCTATCTATCTCTTACAGTCTTTCCAGGGGGTTTTAATTTATCTGTGTCATTCATCTGCACAAACTTAAATGTTCTGCCTTCAATTAGTGTTTGGATCATGTCAAGAATAGATTCTATATTTTTAGGTTGAGGCAGGCCGTGACCATCTGGTATAGATTCAGTAAGATATGCTATCCCTTGTGATAATGATCCCTGCAGGATGTGGAGCTAGAGCCACCAGTCCGCCCGCCACTACCTCAGGAGCTACAGGAAAGCCACCTGAGCAGAGATCAAGGCTTTGGTTATACAGAGTCACCATCTGAGGTGTGAAATATTTACAGTATCAATGACAAAACATTTTCAAGATTGATTTTTTTTTTGTTGTTCATTTCTTTTTTCTATGCTTATGCCTCAGGGAATCTACAGCCACACTGTTGATCTCACACACAGAAGAGGGAACAGCCAGCCTGACCTCCTTAATGTGAAAACACAGAAAGATGCATCTGGTTTGCACAGATATACTCTATATGAAAAGAATGAATGGAAATAACAACATTAAGATAATGACTATGTGTGTTTTCTCATACGTTGTATAATAAACTGCCTTAATAAGTGTTTTGTTTAACAAGCTAAATATTTTTTCACTACCCCAACGGCTTTCTTTTGTCAGCAACCCTCATGTATCCTATTTAATCTTTCTTCCTCATCTTTACTCCCACCCAACCCCTCTCTCTTGTTCTGTTTCTTCTGTTAACTATATTTTCATTTCATTTTTAGAATCTCAGCCTGGTTCAAAGTGGATCCCACCAGAAACACTTAACCAATCAACCAAGGTTTGATTCTTCATAATTTCCTGTTTGCTACAGTAGTTAACTAAACCTGGATGCATGCAGTGTGATCCAAAATGCACCAAATATAGAAGCAGTCAAAGCTGATTTTTCCTCATTTCAATCACAGCCAAATTTCAATTCTTTGATTCTCTGATCTCTTTTGCAATTAGGGCATGTTGTAGTGCCTGTTCTAGGCAAGAGGGGGGAGCAGAGGCTCATGTCTCAAACGGTAGCTCAGTTTGCTACCCAACCCCCCTTTCCCGCATGCTCACACACACAGTACATTCATATATGCTCAGAACTGGATAAATGTTTCTGCACACATAGATGCAAACACATAATACACTTTGGTGATTTTGACATGTAAATCATGGTTTGTGCTTCTTGTTGTACATTTTCTGCGTACATGCTGCAGAGTTTTACAAATGACCAATTCTAAAAAGCCTATATATTTTCTAGAAGATAAAAATGACTGAAGAAGAACAGATTGAGAGGATGAAGAAAAATCAAGAGAGGCTGACTAATAAGAAGAAACCTTGCTTAGCAGCTCAAGGTTCCCAGACCCAAAGTCAAAGTTCAGAAACACGAGAGGAGGTTTGACAGATCACTGTGTATAACTGACTGAATCACTACTATTATGCTTTATACTAAATACTGTACTGTTTAAATATTAATCCACCTTGGTATTTTTTCAGGCGCCCTTTCCTTTAAGGGTGACACGAGTTGTTACAGCTGTACTGCCCTCCTCTCTTGTGGCTAGACGAGTTTCTGTTGAGGATCCACCAGCTGAGCTTGATACTCCACTGCCTGAGCAGATCCCCCCTGAGATGCAGCAAAGACTGGCTGAGCAGAGTAAAACGTTGAACAAATCACCTAGGCGGCTGCTGCTGGAAAGCCCTGATCAGAACCGGTGCTCAGCACAGACGCTCCAGGATGTTAAAAAGACAAGCAGACAGCAGCATCAGGGAGTACTCAGGTCCTCCAAGAAGGAGTCACAGTCAGATGTGAGCAGAGCTGAAGCTACAGACACCTCAAGGCATCAAGTTCAAGACCAAGCAGGTTTAGGAAATGAAAGTGCAGACTCTGAAAGCAGGGTAAGAAAGTATGAAATAAAATGAAAATACATCAAAGAGTCACACGATGAAAGCACTGCATATTCAGACAGATGAAACAGATGAACACCGTCTGCAGCTTCAATAATGCAGTGAGGCTTTAACTTGTCATCGTTTTGTGGTTCCAACTGCTGTATGTGTAAAATAACTAATAATTCAAAATCTTCTGGCCTTATAAAAGACCAATGTGTTGAAGTACTGAACATTCCTCCAGACACAGACAGTACGTTTAGAAACTCACAAGTAAGGACGCAAACAAAGATATATTTCTATTGTTTACTTACTACTATTTAAAATAAAGGTACAGTACATTCTTTTATCATACATAGTAATATTACTTACATTTGGAGCAGAGACTTAACTGTTAAAGAAGACCCGGGGTCTATGTGACTCTTAACAAAGCATTAGAGTTAACTGACATTGCACCAGTAAAAACATCAGGTTCTTCAGATAATAAACAGTTCAATAATTATGTGTCATTACCATATTGAAAAATGCTTTTATATCCTGAGAGTTCATTGTGATATATGTTCTAATGTGAAATTGCTGGAACAGGCAGGGGAATGCCCTTCTGCCCTATTGACCCCTGACATGAACCCTGACCTTTGTCTGACCCCTGAGCAACGAGAGGCTAAACTCCGACGGGTGGAACGAATAAGAGAGAGAGTCATACGGAGGTGGGATCCTTTGTTTAATTTTTATATTTAAGGGTTTGTGATTGATTTAAATGTCTCCACAAACTGGTTGTCTATATATCTATCAGTGCAGTCAGAGAGAGTGCTACTCCACACAATCAACTCCCAGTCAGGGAGGAGCGAAGGAAAGTTCACCAGGTATCCCCTAAAACAACAAGTAAACAAAGGACGAAATCAGGTACCCACTCCATTTCCATAAGTTGATTTTTTATTGAGGAATATTAGCTTTTAATTATCCTGCTCTTTTCCCTGTTTTCAGACCATGACTTTAACAGTGGCCATGGAAACTGTGGAGATGACATCAAAAGTCCTGCAGAACTTCAGCTTTCTAGTCAAACCTCTCAGGGTGAAGACGAAAGAGATGGACACAGTAAAAAATCTAAAAGTCACGTTAAGTTTGGGAACAAAACACAGCTCAAAGAACACAATGGAAGAACAGAGGTTGCCAAAACTAAAAGCAAACGCCCAGTTTCACCATATCATATCTCTTCTATGACTGTCTACCAGAAAAATGGAGGAAAGGGATTCACGAGATGCAATAATGGGGAGGAGAAAAGGCTTGAAGAACCTGCTGCTGATGATGAAAATAATTCATCTTCCAATCTCAGAACCAAATGGTTCCTCTCCACAAACCAGTGGCCAGGGTTCATACCTTTGCAGATGCCTGGTATAGACTCACTATACAACGAGGAGATGTCAGACCACGACAACCAACCAACTTGCTCTGATGATGTGACCGATTCCACCGAAATGTCATCCATGGTGAGCGAAAGCTTGGAGAAGATGAAAGAGAACCATTCACTCTTCTATAAGATTGCGTGTGATATCAGCATCTCAGACACAGATATAACAACAAATAATGGTAATTTAAATTCCCAAATATCATCTAAGCCAGAAGAGGAAGAAAAGCTGTTGATCACAGAATCTGTGCTAGACGACCAGACGAGTAATGCTGGGAGATCTTGTGACCAAGACAGTAAGGAATCCAGTCTACTCTTGTCATCGGGTGCTGATGGAAGCAGCCTCTCAGCTGATAACAAACTCCAAGATTCAAAACTGGAATGCCACAACAAAGCAGAGTTTAATACCTCAGCCAGTCCAGCAAGAGAGATGCATGTTTATGAAGAAATCCAACAGATAGGAAGGGAAGGTACCTCAAGTCTAGAGAGCCAGTTGAAAGTCAAGGAAACTAATCACGGTGCTCATGCTCAGGATTCTGAGTATGATCAAGCCCTGGAGGAATGTGAAAAGACAAGAGAAGAGAAGTCAGAAGACAGGAAAATGGACAAAGAGCAATCGGAGGAAAACAAATCAAATAGTTTAAGGGAGGAGAACAAAGAGATGGTCCAAGAACAAGGCGACGACAACTCCATCAGTGTTATCCGGAGTGCCTCTTTTGGGAAGGCACGTGTAACAGTGTTGAGGACAAGTTTGTAGAAGCAAAAACAGAAACAGCTTAGGGAGCTTAAACGAATGAACTTGGGAAGGACAAGAACATAGTCAAGAAATTCATGGTAAAGAAAAATGTCTGAGGAGGATGTAAAGAGAGTGAAGGAATATGGATCTAACTGTGAGTTAGAAATGGTAAAATGGGAACATACACTATCAGAAAAAGACATAAACATTGATAAACTTGAACATTTCCATTCTCATAATTTGTGGCTTGAAATAGATAAAACAGAAAGTGATGAATGTATAAGTTCAGTGGCGTTCTTGTTGTTGGTAAACGCAAAATATCTTGTAACTAGTTTCAGTCGAATACCAGCCCAGGATCTGAGATTAACACTTTCATTCCTCTCCACACGTGCATCTAACACAACTCAACTATTTTGGATGGCAACACAACCCTGTTATTCTCACTGTAACAAAATGTGTTTCGTATGGCTAATATCTAATAAACATGCTGCGTGCTACATCAACGCACAAACTCCTGCATTTATTTGTGCAAGAAACATATTTATGTTTCGCTCTCATTTCACGTCCTTTTTTTTTTCCTCAATGAAGGTCCCCCGGGTGCATGGGTGCTGCTCTCTGACTAGACTGATGCAGAATTACATGGAGCCACTGAAAATGCCTTTGTCACTTTAAATCCTTGCCGTGTCTCAGTGGATGACATCATTGTCTGAGAACACATTACATCACCCCTTCCCAGGCTCTCTCTCTTAAAGACAGCACCACCTTATGTTTACTGAGCCACAAACACATACATGCAAACATGCACAGACAGAGGCCGGCTTCTATTTTACAAATGTGGCATCAGGATGAACGTGCATATTCACAACAGTCTCTGTGACATTGCATTTTATGCATCTGCTGGAGAATGGATGCAAATTTAATTATGAATTTATGATAATCATTTCACAAATGCATTAAAGAGCTATAAGTCCTTACATGTAATGACACTCGCTTTAAACATATTACTGCTATGATTTCATATAATTGGCATGCCTCCCTTACCAGACTTCAGTATGTCAATACTTTGCTCAAAATATTTTAAATAATATGTTGTTTTGAGACTTTCAAAGACCTTTAGTGCTCATATCTCAAACATACTGTGTATGTGGAAGAACTGGGAAAATGTGTTCCTCATAATTATTTCATATAAAGTTAGATTATTGACTTATCTTAACGGTTATAGCTAAGATTAAAAAAAAAACTATAATACTAACTCTGTTTAATAATGACTTTTTAAAGGTCTGAAGTTAGGCCTATGGAGTATCAGCCCACATCCTCTGTCTTCTTTTGCAAAAATGCACTGCAGATATAAAACAAGTTTATTATTTATAAAATAACTTATCGCTTATCGTTAACGTTTAGCACACGTACTGTTTTAAATAAATATATTTTGGTTAAAGCTGCAGCCATAAAAAGCAATATAAAGGAGTTTAAAGCACAGGGTCTCTCGGTTTGCACTTTGTCACTGATATACATACACGCTGTATAATTAATCAGGTGTTTGATTGGCCTGCGAGTGCCCGTGAGTACGTGCCGCGCGCGTAAATCACAGAGATGCGGAGAATGCTGAGAGAATGTTTCTTTAAGACCCATTACCTTCGAATCCGACAGAGGGGGAGTCTGTGGTAAGGTGGCGTATCGGCTCTCTCCGCGTCCCCCCTCCTCGCCGTTTACATGTGGAAAAGAGAGGCAGAAAAAAGAACACATACAGTGCGCTTTACACCGGTTTCGGATGGGGGACACGGAAACAGGAGGCACGGATGGACCTAAAGAATATTTGACATCAAACATGGACACTACAGGCTCCCCACGATGACTGTGGTAAGGATGCAACTTCACACCGCCCCATCGCAACCCATTTTCCACTGAGAAGGATGGTAATGAACATTAGGAAAACGCAGCGGTAGAAATGTGCATCATGCATTACTGTTACCAGAAATGCATGTGTGCATGCATATGTGTGATAACAAGTAGGCTACTTAACATAGTGTTGGGGATTGAAGGGGGTGGTGTATGTGCATATGTGTGTTGCGTGTGTGTGTGTGTGGAAGCGGGAGGGGGGGGGGTACCATTTGAATAGAAACAAATAGGCTTATGTTAGATGCGGGGCTGGGTGCCTATATCGGTGTCAGGCATTGACAGGTGTGTTGGCAGCACACAGCACGATTTATTTAGGGCGCGCTTGCTCGCTCCCGTTTGCATACAGTTAGGTGAGGTGAGAGGAAGAGAGGGAGGTTTCAAAGATGCCACAGAATATTGGCCTACTATTTGTTGCTTGTAATTAATCATGGCTGGAACTAAGCTCTTTGTTGGGAGCTTTGTAGTCAAGCCTCCCAGTTTGTCTCACGGCTGTCACTGGGCCTATGGAGTACTAATTCTTTAATGTCTGGGGAAGGCAGGCCCATTACTGAAAACGTGCGATGTGCATTTCTGAGCCATCCTCCTGACGTGATGCTTTTCAACATTCTCTGTCGTCCAGGATCTCCGGATGGAGCAGACGTGGATTGATCTTCCCCTCGTTCGCTTTGATTGTAAATGTGAACACATGAAGGGCCAATCTGAAATGTAAAGCTATCAAGCTTCCTACTATAAGAATGTAAATCTCCGCGTGCGTGCGCGATCTTGCGTCTCTCATCGAACGGTCTTTCCTCCCATGCATCCAGAAATGGAGGTAGCCACAGACCAGTCGACCTGTCATCCGGAGAGCCTCATCATTTTCCCATTATTCCTGTATGCAGTGTGGATGCCAGTGCAAATGAAAGTGTGTTGTCCGGATCCTGGTGTTTTCATTCCCTTTGCCCAGCTGCCGACAATCACTTATCGATTCCAATGATGCGTTTATTGCCCAGGGGGTACCGTTTCATGGTATTGGAGGGAGGAGGGGGGTGGGGAGACGCGTTCATTATGGTCGCTATATTATCTGCCTTTTATTGAATGTATAAGTTATTTATATAACATTTCCCTGGGTCTAAAACCCGTCGCAGAGATCCCTGCTTCTTTAGTTCCCATTGTTGGTGGAGGTTGTGGGAGCTCGCAAACCCCTCTCCCCGCCCCACTGTCTAGTGGAGGAGAGCTGTTTTTGCTGCTCTCTCATTCTCTGTCTTACACACACACACACGAGGCCGTGAAATTTGCCCATTTTTCGGAGGCAGATAATATTTAGTAACATGCATGAAATGCTACACAGCAAAATTGGGGAGCGTGTTCTAATTGGTCACCTGACAAAAGTAGTGCGGTCTACTCTAAGATATTGGCAGTGTGACTGTTTCATGATGATGGTGGCCATGCTGATGATGTTGGTAATCATCATATGAAAACTCACAGAGAACCCAACACAGACACACACTGTCAGTGTGGTGACACAGTGATATCGACTCACCCATTAACCCAATGGATCAAACTCAGCTACTTGACGATGTATCTCTACATTATCGAAAAATATTATCACCAGCTCACTATTTTCATGCTTCCACTATCCTCAAGTTCTAATTTCTATGGAAGATACGCAATTATTCAAAGAAAAGGACACAATAATGCTCATAAGGCTCTAATCTCATTGTATGATAAATCCACAGAGCTGTTTTAATGCTTCACGTCTTTCACACACACACATGCACACACACACAAACATAAACTCATAGGTCCTGAAGCCCAGTGACCTCACAACTGACGCTTGAGTCAAATCTGCAGGCTGCACAGTTATATTCTGCTCATACTGAATCAGGAGTCCTTTGTATCTACAGCACAGACTCATTGTATGACACAGGAAGAAAACAGTGAAGTATACAATATTCTGCAGTGATTACATTATCCTGTTGTTGTGTTGCCCCTCCTGTTCTAATGAAGGGCTGCTGGTAAAGCCAAAGTTTTGTATGTTTTTCTTACAATGCCTATACAACACCCTATATTTAAGAGGATTTCAAGGTGCTCCAAGGTCCTCTACCAACTCAAAAAGCAAGCAAAAGTCATTTAACAAGAAAATATTTGCTGAATACTTGTGGAAGACAACATAATACAGTGTAATATAGTGTCCAGAACACTATCAGGTTCTGGACAGTGCAAAGACAACCAAAAGTGACTTTGACTATGTTATGTTTCAAAACAGTTGAGATCCAGAGATTGTTACTGAAATTTATGCCTCTAGGTTAAATGTTCACCTGACATGTGTGTGCATGTGCACAGTGCAACGATGACACAATTTAGTTTATTATGCATCCCTAAATGAGGCAGAGAAGTTTAAAACTGTACATAAATCTGATTTCACTTTGTACTAAGAAAATGCAGTCATTGCCAGTTCAGTCTTGCATCAATGATTATCCATCAGTGGAGCAGGAAAGCTGTTTTTTAGTGGGACACACAATGAGGATGCCAAGTGCTCTAGCCAGCTCACCAGCACAAGCAACTAATGCAGAGCTGTATCAGGCCTCCAATTACCAGCTAGCAGTCTCCATCTTTGGTCCTGGATGTCTATATGAAAATAAGAACAGGACAACTGGCAAAGATTTATTTGCACTGATGCTCATTTGATCAAAATACGTTTGATTCACAAAATAGATGATTTTGGTTGGACAAGGAAATTCTTTAGTGAACTGCCCAGTCTCACTGACGTAAAGAAGCCTGCATGGGGCACTAAATCAGTCTAAACCACTTAAAAGTATAAAGGGCAGTGCAAGCCCTTGAGTATTGTAGACTAGACAGTGAAGAATATGGAAGGAAAAAAGAGAGGGACACGAGGCTCTATAAAAATATAGATTGCATGAATCCATAGCATTTTTGCCGACAGTTTGCAGGCTGAGACAGAGGCCTTGTTCCCTAGGAAAAAGGTAATTTAAGAAACGCAGGCGATTTATAATGACAAAACTGATTTGGAGTACATTAGTGGAGTGGGATCATATGTTCAGATTAGAAATGCTTACTTAGTGTCTTAGAAAAAATTAAGATGTGAACAAATTGTGATCAAAATGATCATTTTAACACATTAATTCATGAGGCATCACAGCAATTTATATATTAAAGTAATGGTTTCGCATTTTAGGAAATCTGCTTATGTTTGCTTTCTTGCAGAGTAAAGCTATACTCAGTCAGTCTAGCTCAGCATTCAACTGTAAACAGGTAAACGTACTTCTCTTCCAAGGAAACACAATCCACAAAATTCATTAATGAATCTGTCAGAAACAATATTTAATATGATTCACATGATTTTATCTATAAAAACACATTGAAGTTTAAACTGCAGCTTTAGCCAGATTTTGAACAGAGTCAAGCTACTAGACTGCTTCCCCCTATTTCCAGTTTTTATATTAAGCTTCACAAACTACTGCTTGTACCTGTTTATTAAATAGACAGATATGGAAATAGTATCAATCTTCTCATCGCTTGGAAAAATATGTTATATTTATATCATATTATCCAATCACTATCTCTGTGTTGTACAGGGATAATTTTACTCCTGTCTCCTCAAAATGTTTCTCGAGTTACACAGCTCAGTGCGTATGGTATTTAACATTTCATTTCACTGTAAGTTGAGATTCTAAAGATTCAACATAGATGTATAAGCAGAAATCCAGAGCCGATCATTGTATTGGATGTTCATCATACTATCATGCACTAAGTCAACATATTGTTTATTTAGTCAAAATGTTAATTGCAAACCATTCGTTAGCTTTACTGAAACAGTTGATGCTTGCAGCATCCTTTCTGATTTCTTATATGCTCACTGAAGTTTATTGACAGGGATCTAATGCAATGCTTTCTTTTACAGCTCTTACCCCTGGTGTTGTGAGGAGCTCTGCCTCGTGGACACAATTTGGGAGTATCAATCCTCTTTTATCCCTCCCTTCCCCATAACCCCCTTCCCTTTCTTACCTTCTGCCAGTCCTAGCCACCCACAGAACGGCTTCCCCGCAGATACTTATTGCATAACACAGGAACACATAAGCATTCTGATCACTTACCATGCAGGTTGGGACTTTGTGAAGGGAGACAAGTGAACGAAGAAGTGAATGCTGGAACAAAACATAAAGGCAATAAAAAGAGGAAGCTATGTAGACGTGACCAAAGGAATGATATTTTTGGAAAACTGAAAGTAAAGATTTATATTTTGTACATCAGACTTTTAGTACTTCCTCATAAAACCCCAAGCCACAAAGAGAGACATTTGCATGCACAATCCTTCTTAGTTTTCTCTATTAACTTGACATACAAGCCACGGTCTCATGATGATGTGCGAGGTGATGCCCACCATTTCTGAGGATGGGCGAAGTGGGACTGGTGGAGGCCCCTCCTCACCTGCTGGGGCAGGAGTTGGAGGCCCTGGAGGTTCGATGGGAGGAGGAGGTTTCAGCGGGAGAGAGTCCAGAGGTGGAGGTGACGAAGGGGGCAGTACAGGGAACCTGGAGTCTCTAATGGTCAACATGCTGACAGAGAGGGAGAGGCTGCTGGAGAACCTGAGAGAGACACAGGAGAGCCTGGGCACGGCTCAGCTCCGTCTCCGCGAGCTCGGCCACGAAAAGGAGTCACTTCAGAGGCAGCTATCTATTGCTCTACCACAGGTATAGCTCTGTCTGTGTGTGTGTGTGTGTGTGTGTGTGTGTGTGTGTGTGTGTGTGTGTGTGTGTGTGTGTGTGTGTGTGTTTCAGCAGTATGTTGCGTTGACACTCCACCACTATGACTGTTAGTAGTCAGTTCACACACAATAAGCAGTTCTCTCACTCTCATTTCTATCTTTCCTACTTATAGAAACAGAGTGGGTTTTCTGAGTGGGAGTTTTTTTTTTTTTGGGAAAAGATGCACTGCTGACTCTGCTGGACTAAAAGAAAGAGAGAGAGAGCGAGAGTCTGGTAGTAAGCATCAACTAATACATTAAAATAATCAATTCATCGTGTTGATCTATATTGTATCCTGAGAGTAACTCAGTCTGAAGATTTAAAAATAAAGGTTTAATGGTTTAAAATATAAAGATATTTAAATAATAATAAATAATAAATTAGTGTTTAATTATATTGATAATGGGTGCTAATACAAAGTGTTTATTATTTTACAAAAACCGTGCAAATTAGGCTTTTCTACTGAGTGAAGTGGGCGGAGAGCAGATTTTGAGAAAGTCTTTGTATTTGTGGGAGTTTTTGTCACTTTGTTTGGAGCTATCATGACTTAAGCCAGTGGTTCACAACCTTAATGACTCAAGGATGCAAGAAAGTCCTAATCCTAATATTGCAATTTAAAAATGTCTGTACAGCATTATTAAACAGTCAATGGTTGTGTTTAGGCCTCGCAGCACTTGACTAAGGTTAGAAAAAGTTAATGGTCACATCCATAATATCACCTCTTGGTCTGTTTAGTGGTTGGTGTTATAGAAATTGCCTTTAGATATTGTGAGACTGTCTTTGTTTTGCTTTAATGTCTGGGAGAGCAGATAGGATAGAGACGACCATGGTAAGACAGGCTACGCAGGAGCCGGGTGCAGCTGAGATACACGTTCCGCGTTGGTACTGTAGCTTTTAAAGTGGTTGATGCTGTATCATTATTATTATTATGGCCTGTTTTGACTCATTTCCTCTCATATTGTTGTCAGTGGCCACTTTGTGTTTCTGCTTTCACAATGACCTGCTGCTATTTAAACACAACAGGATCCTTTGACTGGATTATGAATGTTGCAAGAAGTATATTTAATGCAAAAAAACAACCTACATCTTTGATTGTTTTACTGGCCCACAAATCTTCCTTGATTTGAAAACCAAATATTTTTTATGCAGCTGCTGCTTTATTTAAATTCATCTGAAATGAAACTAAAAGTGTGAGTAAGTGAAAAAAGGAAGAGGACACATGCAGTGGTTGGATGGAGGGATGAAGATGCAGATAGAGAGGTGGATGAGGGTGAGGAGTGGAAGGAGAGAGCAGGAGAGAGTGAAAGTGTGAAGGAGAGATGATGATGATGATGATGAGGAGGAGGAGGATGAGGAGAGAAGCCAAGGCCTTTGGGCAAAGCCAATACCGCCTACAGATGCTCTCTCCTTCACTCCCTCTCTCTCTTCTCACAGTTTCCCTTTTTCTCTCTCCTCTTCTCTCGCCTCACGTGTTGTCTTGTCCTCTTTCATCTCCGATCTCAGTCTGTCTCTCTCTCTCTTTTTTCACACTCATTCCCTTCCCCTTCTCTCTAATCTAACATGCTCTACGCTTTTCTCTCTCCCTCCTCATCCACCCCCAGAGGAGGAACGATGTAGGCCAGTGGAGAAGTGAAGTGAAGGGCAGACACGCTCACTCTGTCAAACACCGTCACCTCGTCCAGTGAAGGGCAGCGTCAGATCTGTCCGGAGGTTTTTAAAAACCACAGAAATATGCAGGGATAGGCTTGTCATTAAATTATTACTTGTAACATTGCTGCGAATTTGTACTTTGGCACAAAAGCAAACTGGAAAGCAAAAGTAGCAAACTAATCTATAGTCAAACAAGACTAATGCCTTGTGAAATTGTAATTATGAGAAAGTGAGGGGAAATAATCACTAACAACAGCATCCAATTTGAATTCACAGCCAGAAATAGTGGATATTTGTAACAGTGATATCTCTCACTTTGTGAAATGAACGCCACAAATGTCAGGTAGGACGGCTAAAAATGCACCACCGCTGGAAGCTGTAGTTCAAAATAAAATACTGTAGCAACATTAATGCAGTTGCTTCAGCTCATTTTAGGGTCTGTTCACTATCTGTAGCTGTTTTCAGTTGCTGGAGCTGACAAAGATGGTATCAAAGCCGTTTGTCTGGTGTGACCATAAAGTGTTGAAGTGTTAAGGCTGACCACCTTGGAATGAAGCTAGGAGAAGCTGGAGTTAGACATGTTGTCGTACGAGTGCTTTGAGTACCAGGAAAGTAGAAAGATGCTATATAAGCGCAGACCATTTACCTTCTTGCTGAAAACTCCCCACCTGCTTTGCCGCCTAAATATATAAAAGCAAGTGTGACATGTACATACTGTAACTGTAGTTTTAATTCAGGCTCGTTAGGAAACAGTAATTCGGAGAATGAGGGCACAAAACGCAGAGAGGGTCAAATGAACACACGTGTTGTTGAGGGAGCCAGACGATGCTTATAAATAGAGGGAGGAAGGTCAGAGGGAAAGACTCAGGCTTCCTGTATCCAGCCTAACAACCGGATACACACACACACATTCACAGTGACAAAACATAAAATGAAAGTGTAACATTACCATGTTTCCCATTTTTGTTCACGGATTTGTATTATGAGGTAGTTTATTACATTATTTTTGAAAAAGTTAACTGTGATATTTTCATCTCCTCCACTTCTTTGTTTCCTCCTTTGCTGTATACCGTCTGGAGATTCTACTAATGACTAATTCAATCATCGATTAAACCATTTAGCCTCAGGAAATAATCAAATACGCCAATCACAAGCCAGAGCCAAAGGTGGTCACTCCACATTCCTCGTTTTGTTCCATCAGAAGTCCAAAATGTGTGAATAAAAGCTTTTTTTCGACTTGTTAGAGCTATTTCATCATCTGCTCTTGTGTGAAACTGTTTGCTTTGCTTCTTTGTCTTAGCCATTTCTGTCACACATCTCATTTTATCTGTGTGTATCTGGGTTTCCTGTGCGAGTCTGCATGTTGTGTGGTCACCACGTTGCACTTGCATTCACAAGAACAGTGTGTTGTCCAGAAGTGCCTACATGGTAACTTTGTGTGTGTGTTTGTGAAGACACTGATCGTCGTAATAAGAGTTGATAGTGTACCCGGCTGCAGCTGCTCTCACACACCCACTCCCTGTCAGAGAGACACACAGAGAAGAGAAAAGTAGACTGTAATTAAATATATTACACTTATTAAAGTAGAGAAAAAACCCAGAATCAAACTCAAGAACAGCCTGTACAGACCGCACGCTGCAACGTATCACTAATGAATTAATTCAGTATGTATTCATATATTTTTGATCACCCTTAACATGAACTGCTCCAACAGAGCAGCAGTAACGTCACATCAGACGAGGGATGTCACGAACAGTGTCAGTACCATCACTACTGGAATTCTGCGATTCTCAACACCAATTTTGATACAAGAGAAAGAAAATGCAGATAGTTTCTCCTGCAGTGCCCATCCACCTGACATACATGACAAGAAGAATAGAATAGTAAATAGTGAGGTGTAAACGTATAGCGTAAAGAAAACCACAGAGGTTGCTGCACACACAGCATGCTAACACACACACACACACACACACACACACACACACACACGCTGCTATATGTTGACAAGCGTATCAGCTTTTGGTTGTCCTTAACTTGCCCTGATCATTTGACAAAAAACAACAACAGTGTTTTCCACATCCACAGGTGGTAGCAGACCTGTTGCTGCACCGTCCCTCATGTTGTTCTCTTTGAGTATAACACTGTAGATACTGTATTTTTGGTTTGAACTTAACGAAGTATCAGAAACATACAGGAGAAGCAGATGTGTGTTAATATTCTGTTACATTAAGCCACTTGAAGGCTTCATGTCATGTGGTAAAAGGTCACAGGGAGAACCGTGACCATGTGATCTGACACAGTGACCATCTGGATGGACGCTCTTCGAATGAGTGCGCAGATTGTGCCAGTGGTGCTGATTTAGAGACGTATCATCATCCACAGGTGCACGAGGTGTTTTATTTGGTAGATAATCGGTGCGGCTCAGCAGGGCGGGGAGACAGCTGAGCAGAAACATTCAAGCTCGCGGCTGGTTGTCGTCCACCGCTGTGGCACCCACAGATCCGAGCAGAGGCTGAATTGTCAGCGGTCACATTTGCTTTCAGTGGCTGACGGGGAGGGCGAGGTGGCACACAGTACAGTACAGACAGACAGAAAGACAGGGAGGAAGACGGACAGACAGAGAGGAATGCTCTGTGTGCTCAGATAAAACTGGGAAGGAAGTCTGAGTGGAGTTGCTATGACAACCCCACCCCCACCCCCGCCACTCACATGTACAAATACACACATATACACACATTGACCAGTGTGAAGCATGGAGATGGGAAATGCTTGTGTGTGATTGTTGCAGAGTGTGTGCAGGTAAGAATTTGTGCAGATAAACAATAATAATCACACGAGAAGTCGTATCTCCAGCTCCCTATAGCAACTTCGTCTGTGTGTGTGTGTGTGTGTCTCTGTGTGTGTTGATTTCTTCCTGCTATTGTCACTTGTTGTTGTATGTATGTATGCAGGCATGTTCCTGTCGTATTGTGTGTATTTTGGGGTGAATGAGGTCAGACTCAGGCTGTAAGATCATGTGTTGTATGTATTTATCCATTGTTGTCAGTTTGGTTGCTTGTGTGTTAATAATTTTATGTAGAAAACAACAATTTGGTTGGGGGCGGGGGGGATTTGACCTGTCCCACTGGTTCATGCCTGGAGCCACATAATAGTTCAGCAGGTAGAGCAGTTATCTTTAAACAAGAGGGGGAGTGGTTCGATTCCCAGTCCTGCCAATAATAATAATAATAATTATTATTATTATTACTCAGGTGCCTATTTTCTCATAATCACTCCAGTTCGGCAACTAACAATACAGATGACTAAACATGACACCTAGCAACAATGATTTTACAGATTCAGTCTTTGAAATAAAGGAGAAGACTGTGTTTTGATCTTTTGTACTGAAGTTTCCTTTCGGAGACTGTGGTCCTGTCAGCCGTCATATGGACTCACTGTAAGGTGGCGGTTAGATTTTATCTTTAACCTGAACTGAGTGCTGAGCGTCAGTTAGCATGCTATAAGCTAACCAAACAAAAAGGCACTGCAGAGACGCAACACATCCTCTGTATTTGTGTCTCTCTCTCTCAGACACACACAGACACGCACACATATGTACACACTCTGGGCATGCTGTGTCACCAGCGGCAATGAACGAGCCTTCCACACTGACCCACATAGATGCGGAGAGAGAAGGAGAGAATAAAAGGAGGTAGAGAAACTGGGAGGCGATTACAAGAAATTGGAAGATTGAAAAACATCAAGCGTTTGTTAGATTGTGTATCACTGGTAGTTTTCGTTGTTTCACTGATTCCTAATGACAAATGTGAAAACTAAGCGACTTTGACAAGGACCACTTTGTGATGGCTAAACAATTTGGGTGTTTCCAGTATGCAGTGGTATGCAGTGAACTGGCAACAGGATTGTGGGCACCCAGCTCTCACTGATGCACGGGGTGAGCGAAATGTACCTATCTGGTACAGTCCTACAGAAGAGCTACTATAGCACACAGTGTTAGTGTTCAGTGACTCTTCACGTCTCTTCCAGACACGGTATATACAGTGGATGGTGGTTTCTGCTGCTGGAACTGGTCGTTATAAATCAGTGTGAAGTGGTTTATGGCAGTGGAACAAAGCGGTATACCAGAAATAAAACAGACACTCAGAATCAGTACATGCATCTAGCTCAAGATCTAGATGAGTGGTGTATTATCAGGTAGTTCTTGATCTTTGCCTCTAACTGAAGTGTCCTCTGCTAAAAAAGGTAAATGATGATATACTAAAACCTTCCTCGTGTTTAATCTGCAGTCGACAGATTTTCTCAACCATTATTTTGTAGAAATTCACATGTTCAGACAGTTTCAGCTGGAGTGTCACATGCGCTCGATCCAGGAATCACTCTTTAATGAGAACTTCTTTCTCCCTGCACTGTCACAAATTAAACTCTCTATCATCATAAAAAGGGTAAAAGAATTGGCCTTTAAATCCTCGTATCCATCTACGTCTGTGCTGCACAAACATGTCTTACAGAGAACTGATCAGTGTGTGTGTGTGTGTGTGTGTGAGTGCGTGTGTGTGAGCATGAGCTAAAGTACTTGTGTGTCTCCATGTGTCTTAGGTTGCCCTCGCCAGGTTACCTCTTATGTAATGTACCAAAAATAGCTCAGATTCACCTGTAAGGGAAAAAAAGGGAGAAATAACACAGAGGAGAAGAAAGAGAAAAAGGATGAGGAGAGATTAGAAATAAGGCTGAGACGTATTTAATCCTCTTCTTAAAGCTAAATACTGTCTCTTTTAAGGTGATATTTTGCTCGTCATGAATTTACTGTATGTCTTATGTGACAGTGAAAACATGTTACACCATCACCAAACTCCTTCAGGAAGAACTGGGGAGTGCGATTTTTTTTTATTCTCATCTCAGACTGAAATCGTATTAACATTGTGTTTGTGCTTTCAGATGTGTTCATTTCACAGAGACACAGGTGGAAGTGAGTTCAGGATGTAGATAAGATTCAGTGGATCCAGTGTCGTAGTTCATCGGACACCCCTGTTTCCACACTCACTGTTGTTCTTTCTCTCTTTCTTCCCCTTAACTTAATCTCACGCGTGCGTTGGTTGTCCACATGCCTGATCTATAACCATGAGCTAATTCATACCTGGGTGTTTTCTGCAGCTTCGCCTGAATCAAAAAGAACACACTTGCATACACACTGTGACACAGCACAGAGCTCAGATGTCTGGTGTCAGGTCTCTGTTGCCTGTCACGCTGATTGGCATAATTGCCTGATCTGTGCTGTGAGTGTAGGGAAACGGGGAAACAGGAGTCAGTCGTGCCCGTCCCCACTGGACTTTAGTGAGAACCTTTTGAGAATAATAATGATAAATGTTGAAGCCGGTGGACAGGGAGCGAAGAGAGGCAGGGTTAAACGAGTGCGCTGGTTTCAGCGGCTTCTTGGCTACAGGTGAGTGAAACTTACGCTGCTTCAACCTTGAAGTTCTGCCTGTAATTGTATCAGTACGGGACTCATAACCAGAAAGACGTCGACTCTGACTGCTGTGTGCTTCTTGGTCCTGGTAGTGAGTCTTTGGTGTGGTTCTGTGAGGACTGTGAGGACTTTCTGCATGTGTTTTAAATCTCCTTTGCAGCTCAGTGCTTTATATGTTTTAAATGGAAGTGCAGGAATGTTCTGAAAACTGAACCTCATTACTCGTACATAACTGAAGCCAGTGTGGGTTACGCTGAGTTCAAAGCTGTTTCACAGGTCGGTTTTTAAGAGCATTACAAGCGTGAGTGGAAGCATTTGCTGTTGCTTTGCAGTGTTCGATAACATATATATTTTAAGATAGTTTTTATATGTATGGATGAATAAACTCTGCAACATCTTCTTAGAGTGTTGTACATCTGAAATATGCAGTGTGACATTTTGAGTTTCAGACATCTACAAAAAATAACACTTAGCGCTTCTGAGATTGTGTTGCGTTTGATTCTTTCACATTTAAGATGTATGGGCACAGAAAAAAAGGAATCAAATGTTATATGGAATAAACTACTGTATATATTCAGCACGTCAAAGTACAGACTATCACAATCAAGTGACCAACAAAGAAGCATTTAACGCCAGGCCCTGCGCTTGCCCTCATGTGGCTGCAGTCCTCTGCAATTCGTTACTGAAACTTTCTGCCAGTTTCTGCAGGATGCATCAACCATCGCTTATGCTGATATTGACTAAGTTGAAGCGACAGTGGAAAGTTGATCAGATAATTGTAGATGTCTGGATGCTGCAGGTCTGTGGCACCAGCTTGTGCCTCAGTTATATCACCTTACAGAGATAAGTCCTTCACTGATTTCAACGTCTGTAATGTCAGAAATATTTTGTCCAGTGAATTATGCAAGAAAGCATTCAGTGTATTTGGAATTAAGAGTGTGCAGTGAACTCAGACAGCTTCCATAGTAGTGACACTTATTTCCACTTAAACAAAACTCATCACTTTACGTTCAGACCTCTTCAGTTCAGCCTTTTCTGCAAAGACAAGAATTGCAAATGCTGAATTTGTTATTATAAACCGTTCAAGCTTTTGCCCGCAGACAGAAACTGCCTTAAAACCAATCCCACACTGGTGCAGTTGTGTCTCTTTTGTCAACTTCCCCCACATAATCACAACATCTTCTGGAGTCAGAAGATGTTAAATTCGATTCCTCCCACTTGAAGCTACCTTTTTTTTCATATTAGCGGCCATTACTTTTCTTCTCACTTCTCAGCATTAGTCATAAACGGTGTTTCATAGCCACGGCCACGGCTCCCTTGAACACACGGGAACTTTCAGAAAGTGATGAAACGACTGTGGAGAAAATGACATCAGTGAAGGCTTGTTTACCATCAGTACCACAAGAAACCTATTTTCTTTCCACCGTAATCACAGAAATACTACATAAACAGTTCCTGGTGTAGTAACAGCTGACCCTCCATGGTTACAGAGGATCTGTATTTAGAAAGAAAAGTTACAAGGATTACATTATTCTGAATGTGTAGGATGTGAAATGAAATCGTAAAACCACTTTGTGTGTGTGTGTGTCTGTGTCCATCACCCACATAGGGTGATGAGGTTTATGTCTAAGGAACTTTGTTTACTGTAAAGTTGCTGAAACACACACGCACGCACAGAGCAGATTTCTACCAATATAATTAGTGGATGAGCTGCCGATGCTCCCGTTGTGCTGTTGTCATAGCAATGCAGACAACCCACCTCTGCAGGAAGAGGAGGAGGAGGAGGAGGAAAATAGGGAGAAGAGACAAGGGGGAGGATGAGAAAGAAGAGCAGAGGATGACAAGAGAGTGGAGGAAGAGGAGGAGGAGCAAGGCAGTGGGAAAAGGGAAGGGGGAGATGAGAGTGAACTGGAGGTAGAAGAGAGAAAAAGACGAGGAGGAGGAGGAGGAGGAGAGCAGAAGAGAATGCAGGAGGAAGAGGCGAGTGATTAGTTCAAGAAAAAAGAAAAAGGAGACATGAAGGGGAAAGGACCAGATACTGCGGGATGAAGAGACAGGCAGAATTATAATGTAGAGAGAGAGTAGGTGGTGTTAGAACTGGAAGCCGTTGGATTCAACTTCACTATTCAGGGTTCAGTTTAATCTCTCCACTGGAGGCTGTAACACAACGACTGTTCTGTTTCTCCATGGTTCTGATGTGATGTTAGCTAGACACCACTTATTTCATTATCTGAGCCGTACATTATATTTGAATCCTTGAGTCCTTTTCGGTTATTTTAACGATGCGCTAGTTGACTGACAGAAAGTTAAGCGGCCATATTAAGCGTAATTTATATTTTCCCCCTCTGACAAATGATGCAAACAAAATTAAAACATGTGGACATCAGATGGGCTTTATCTGCCTCAAAAGACAACCCTGTCTCCTCAAATATTTTTTAAAACTGCAATCACAACTGTGTTTTTGTAGGAGACATAATGGCAACGAGATCTCTGTCAACATAATTAAGATTAACTTTGTTATGTTTAGGTGTGGTTAGAGTTAGAGAAAGATTCTGGTCTGATCTGTTCATTTACTTTTACTATAGACTATAATAAACTTCTAAAACTAGTTAATGTAATGACCTTTTCAACACAATTCAAATTTTATTCTGCAAAGTTGTTAATAATGTGTAATTTGTTTCGTGCATCTCTGCATCTCATTTATTATCGTTTACAATGTTGGCGTCAAGACAACTGACTGAACCACACTGTTTTCATTCATCGTTTTTTCTCTGTAACCTCACAAATAATAACGTCAAACACAGCGGGATCGTTGTAGTTGATGTGGTGTGACTTGCGTTCTTTCACAGGGTGGTTTTGCACAGTTTGGTCGTCATTCCTGTTTGTTTAAATGCTTTTAAACAAGATTTATTTTTAGATTGATGGACTTTTACTGGCGTTCAACAAATCTACTTACAATAACTCTGAGCCTAAGACCACAGAAAAGCATCACGCTGCAGATTTTGTTTTGTGTTTAGATTTTAGGAGTGGGCCTTAATGCCTGCGATCCTGTCTGCTTTTAGTAGATTAGGACTCACTCAAATATAATGGTGCCCCGTGACCTCTGAATAAGAGTGTGTGTGTGTGTTTGCATATTTATTTTTCCCTTTTTTGTGATGACTACATCCCTGCTGGGTCTTTTTTTTAAGCTTTTTACTCGCAGGTACACACTTTAATGCAGAAATATTTTCATTATAAGTACACACACACACACACACACACAGAGCCTGGTCATTCATATCTGATCATAATCAGTTTATATTAATCCTCACTGAGAATAAGCACCTGGGTTGAGTGTGTGGTCGAAGTCTGGTTGGAACAATTTACTCCCAATTTTAAGGTTTAAATGTCAGGACCTAGAAGGAGAAGTGTTCCTCGAACAACACCTACAGCATCTTCACCGTGCGTGTGTTTAACGTCATAAATGTTCACACATTCACTTTCTGCCTTCGGTTTCACTTCCAAAGATGCGGTTTCATTAAAACAGCGGGTTCGTTCACAGCCTGTCTGATCGTCTGACCGCCCGCTCGCGTTACTTCCTCTAATAGAGCCTGAGCACGATCCCATGTCCTTAGACGTCAGCGGCGAAGGTCGTAAGTGTCACCAAAGCCAGAATTCTTTTTATTTTGTCTGCCTGCTTGTAGATTATTAGACTCATGAAGTTTGTCTGGGTGTGTTTGTTTGTTTGTGGTCCCCTGATCCATGTGGCACACGTCCAGTAACCATGCGTCCTTGCATTTGTGCTGCTGTCGCCCACGCTGTGCTATTTTTATCCCAAGAGTCGTGAGCGTGCGCACATGCATATGTTTGTGTCGGGGTGTGTCATCAGGTTACAGGGTGTGTAAGTGGACTCCTCTTTGTCCCGGTTGATAATATTAGACACACGGGGCCACTGAAACTTTCAACAAGAGGCTCAGATGCTCAGTACAACCTGTTCCACTGACAGACACACACACATCCACAAATACGCTTCATCAACAAAAGCTAAAATGATGTGTTTACAACCTAATAAGTTTCAATATTAATATCAGGTGTTAACGATCTAGATCTTATTTTAGCAGAACAACGTACTCGTAGCACATTCCTCTCTCTCTTCACGATGACTGTTGAAAATGACACACTCTCAGAAGACTCATGCCTAACCGCATGTTCTCACCACTGACCACGTTTCCTACCTGGACTCCTACAGGTGCAGTCACACCAAAACCATCGGCGGGGTGCAGCCTGAACATATACACGCTCACACATATACAGCATATAGATATTGTACGTGTACATGAATTGATCACTGAAAGAAGAGTAGACAGTAAATAGACGAGGAAACGATGACATGGGGGGAACAGTGGGGACGAAGGAGGTGTTGATGGAGATAGAGAGTAGGGAGTAGATAAAGATGTAGCAGAGGAAATGAGAAGAGTGAGGATAATAGGGCGAGAGTCAGAGACTGAAAATGGAGAGAGGGATATGACTGCTGACTCATCCGCTGACAGAACGGATCGGTCTCTGTCTCTCTCTCGTCACCCCAAAGTGCTGCTGGCAGTCTCCTCTCCAAGCTGTTCCCAGCTCTCCTCAACCAAATATCTCCAGCTGAACCCGCTCATAACATGAATAAATAAACTACATACTAAGTTATACTGAAGCCTCTGCTGTGCTGCTCAAACAAGGATGACGCCACTGATTTCTGTGTCAGCATCACCCGATACTGTATTCAGATCATCCTAACTGACTGTTAATGAAGTTTCTTGTTTGGTTTTAGGAAAGCGATCTCCCGTTCAGGCCTCCAGCACCTCGGACCACCCCAACCGTCCCTGCCTCCTGCATCCAATGGCCCCAGTAAGGATCCACGTACCTGCGTGGACTGGACGGTCAGTTACCACACATTTTAATTATCAGATTTATGTGATGTATTAAAAGAACCTAAGTACAAGAAATACATCGTGCACATGCATGAGTACAGGTTTAAATACTTATGACAGTCCGTTCTGTATTCTATCTGACTGAGTCACTGAATGACATTTGGTTTTTCATGCCAGCAGATTTGTTAGCAGACTGGTTTCAGCAGCCGTATGTTCGTGTGGAAATGAAAAGCAATAATTTAACTTTTGGGTTGTTGATTGTTAGTAGAAAATGTCTTGATAAGAGCGTGTGGGGAAAAAAAAAAGTGTCAGAACTTGAAAGGATGTGAATTTAATGGTTTTTATTTACAAAATGCCTCATGAAGCTAAATAACCATTTTAAAATGCTCCATACTTTGAGATATAGCAAAGTCCTAGTGTTTGGGGAAAAGGCCAACATGATGTGGAAAGTACTCTCCAGTCGGTGTCTTTATTTGCCTTAGAATTCATATAAATAAGTATGACATTTGCAAAGCTACTTCACCTTAAACAGGCATACAAAATTCATATTTATCCATTTGAGCAGTGGCAGTCTACAAAACAAACCCCTGCATTATTCTCAAGAGTGAACTTTACCCACAAAATACCCACATTTGAGCAGAAAAGCTAAAAACAAAGGAGAGTATAGAATTTCTTTTTCTTAGGGCAGAGCTTATGTACAGGTTGTTTGTCATGTCAGCGTTTCTCTTTAATTCTCTTGTGGCTGAATTTAGAATAATCGTGCAAAATAATGTCTGTTACCTTCGACCAGGGGATTTATTGGAAGGAAGGCAGACTTAAACAAAAAAAAAAAAGAGACTGTGACAGAAGGAGGTTTTTTTGCTTTAGAATAAGCAAAGTAGGACCAGGCTCAAGGAGAAAAACAAACTGAGCACAGAATATTCTTCCAGCGCTCTGAAAACTGTGGTGAAATTCATCCTGTAAAATCTAGAACCAACAAGAATGTCACTGTGCTAGTGACAGTGAGTTATAGTCCAAAGTCTCTCTTATTACATTTGATACACTATTGTACTGCACAGTTAGGTACTCAATAAATCATGCATCAATAATGAATAGGTAATAAAACCTGCTGTATTATTAATTGGAAGGTGTAAGTAGACAAACCACATCTGAGATTTGCCCCCGGCTCTGTCTGCAGGGACACTTCCACCACGTCAGCACTGGCCTTTAACTCTCTGCGTGACACACACTCATATTTAATCAATGAGCTTAATCGCTGATTAACATACACGAAGGGGCTGATTTGCTACGTCTTTACTGCTCCTTTTACGTGCTAATGACTCAGACAGTATTTAGGATGGGGTTGCTCTTAGGTTTCAGTTTCATTCTGTTTTACTTATATGGCAGGAAAATGTATAGAAAAGATCATTTTGGTGTCACTGGAGAAGCGAGAAACATAGAGTTACATGCATGCAGATACGAACACTTGATGTACATGTTAGTGTGCGTGTGCTGCATATGTGTGTCACTCCTGTCGCGTTTTGATTAGCACCTTAAATGAACATGCACTGTGAAATTACCCACCTACTCAGCAGCAGCAATTACGTGCTTGACACACTTGTTGACCGCTTTCACTGCGCAGTGTTTATGTGCATATGGTTGCAGTTTAATGTGACTGAAAATAATCAGAGTGAGTTATTATATCGTTATTTCACTCTGTTTGCGTTCCACGTCCTGCAGGAGAACGCGGTGAACGGGGATCATCTGTGGATGGAGACGAGTTGCTCAGGAGAGCTGTGTTACCTCGGAGAGGACGCCTGCCTTCTGAAGACCGCGGTGAGTAGTGTGCACGCTGAGCGCTCCTGTGTGTGACTGAAGTTGGATCTGCTGGTTCATGAAGTCAAATCATGGTCATTCATAGTTCACTTCATGGGCAGGGCAGGTGGTCCCGGTGTTCAGGAAATGCAGTCTTGTGTGTCTTCAAACAGGATGCCACACGCTTATTCAGATGAACCATGTCTACAAAGCAGCGGAAGACATTACTCAGACGAGGTGGTGCTCTCAGGGTGTTAACCACAAGCATGCAGAGCTTTGTAGAGAGCGTTTAAATTACAGGTATTATGGACCTTTTCTCCCTGCACAGACCCTGCACAAAGAACTTGAACTGAGAAAACCTTTAATTCTCAATAATAACATAACGGATCTGTACATTTCTATTAGTGATATACAGTTACAGCGTATGTGCATGGACACGTGGAAGCTGCATCATGAATGTACAGCAATTAGATCAATTGACTTTGGCTACTTAGGACGACAGCCTGACCTCAGTGGAATCTCAGGTTGCTCTGATACGACGTAGCTGACATGAATAAACACATTCCTACCTAGATATGGCTGATTTAGTCTCAGTCACCCAGGAGAAACCTGACAGCGTGAAGGATGCAGCTGAGGCTTCAAACTCTTTCTGTTAGCTGTTCTTATTCTGGATCTGTGTTCACCTCTGTTTACAAAACAGGGTTTCATGGTGGAAGTTCACGTCAGAACGAATGCTGGTCAGTAAGATATGAGAGTGAAAGTACTTTGGCACCTTGTTATTCTTCAGTTCAACTTTTTCTTATTTCTAGTTTTATTCTGAACAGAAACAGTATGTTTACTTTTAGGCCAGCTGAATGGGATTAATGTCGGTCGGTCAGTCCCAGTGGTGGAAGAAGTACTCAGAGCATTTACTCAAGTAAAATTGGTACTATCACAGTGTAGAAATACTCTGTTAGTAAGTAAAAGTCCCGACTTTGTGTTATGGAGCGTGGCTCATTTAGCATCAGCGAATTATATTATTGGACAATAATTATTCACTAATGTGTTCGTCACTTTAATGTTGCAGCTGATTTACAGTTTAAAGTCAGTGACTTTATGTGCTGCTGAATTTCACACCGGGGATCAATAAAATTTGATTATGATCACACTGTACTGCCTATAATGAATGCAATACTGAGAAGTAACTGTGGTTATTAAGTAGTAGACTTGGACATATTAAAGTTGTGTTCGTGTGTTGTATCTCACCCCCCTCTGTGCCGTGTCTCTGTTTTCTCCCTTAAGAAGTCGGCCCCCAGGAGGAAGTGTGCTGCCTGTAAGATTGTTGTACACACCGGCTGCATAGAGCAACTAGAAAAGGTATAACGCACATAACACACACACACACACACACACACACACACACACACACACACACACACACACACACAATTAATCTTATTTTGTACTACAGACTTGACACCCTATCATTGAGAATTTCATTCATAAAACACACTGGCCCTTGAGGTCCCACAGTTATTAGTGAGCATTGAGCTTCCTGCAACAATGCTGCTGCTGTTAAACCACATTTAGTGTTACAGTGAACGCACAGAGTTTAGACAGGACAGATGCATGATGGGAAACTTTCACGATACTGTGTGCTACCAAACAGTCAGAAAGCAGAAACTGTGAAGTTAAGAGGTTTGCATATGAGTTATTTTCTGTTGGTAGTAGTAAGTAAAGTAGTAAGTTTTTTAAGTTACTTTTGCGTTACTCTTGCAAAGCATTCCCATTAACTAAGGGTTGTTCTAATATGAAGTAAAACTATTAAGTCACATTTACTTAAATACTCCTCACTGACACGTAACTCACGTGTGTCCGCTTCAACTCCAACATGATCTGAGAGAGCTCAACGCAGTCTAATTAAAGACCAGTGCACAAGTTTAAAAGCTCCTAATGACATAGATTGAGATGAGACATGCAAGGAGATTCACATTGTCCAGAATGTAAGGAGTTAAAACATAAAGTAGCATTAATAATATTAATACATTTAATAAACAAACTGCAGAGATGTTGTTGGTACTCATCAGCAGAACAAGTTCATCTTGGACTGCTTTGTCTCTCTGGTTTGATTTATAACTAATGTTATCATGTGTGGATCAGGGATACATGGAAAAGTGAGTAAATAACTGTAGCTTTAGTTATCAACCATCCTTAATTAACCAGAATACAGTAAGTACAGTTTAGTTTTTAATGATAAATAATTACTTATTGGTGGAATCTAACTATAGTGACAAAAACATAAAGGTGTTTGTCTGTAGAAATAAACACTGCAGTTGAAAAAGATGCTTTGCGGAATAAAACTAATATCTGTGATTTATTTTTGTTTTCTGTCTCTCTCAAGATTAATTTCCGATGTAAGCCAACATTCAGAGAGGGGGGGTCCCGATGTCTCAGAGATGTAAGTGTGCAGGTGTGTGAGTTATGTGTACACGTCTGTTTACTCTTGTACGTGTCCTGTGTGTGCATGTGCGAGTGTTTTCAGCACCTGTCTCTCTGACAGCAGAACATCCTGAGACATCACTGGGTTCACAGACGAAGGCAGGAAGGGAAATGCAGACAGTGTGGAAAGGTAAGTGGGCGCACACACAAACACAGATGTTGTTCAGGTGTTACTGTTCATACAGACTAGCTGAGTGTTCTTCTCCCTGTTCCTGCAGAGTTTTCAACAGAAGTTCTTCCATAGTAAAGAAATCATCGCCATCAGTTGTTCCTGGTGTAAACAGGCTGTAAGTCACCGTTCAGCGCAGCTCTGCGGTTTTTATATATGTTGTCATTTGGGTAAAATAACTCTTTACATGAGTCTGTGGCTCATATGTACAATGGTGAATAAACAGATAAATAACAGGAGATTTCTCTCTCAGTTCCACAACAAGGTGACGTGTTTCATGCTGCACCAGATTGAGGAGCCATGTTCACTGGGGGCCCACGCTGGAGTCATAGTCCCACCCTCCTGGATCATTAAAGTCAGGAAACCACAGGTGTACACACACAAACACACGCATATATGAATATACAAACTCAACAGTCAGTCAGCAGGTGGATAAAGTCCACCAGCTGTCATGTAGTGACTGTGACGAGGGATGACTTTGGATCTAAATTTAAAACTGAAACTCTGTGAGTGTGTGTGAGTGATTTTGGCTCTGATGTGATATGAGCTGACACACGTCTGATCTGGGAACTTTGGGAACACACACACACACACACACACACACACACACACACACACACACACCCCTCAGCCACATCACATGCTTCATTGCACTCTTAATTACCATCATCAAGAGACACAGTGACAGTGAACTAACCACTGAACTCTTTGTTTGTGTGTGTGTGTGTGTGTTTACCCCAGAGCTCACTTAAGAACTCCGCCAGGAGAAAGAAGCGAACATCTTTCAAACGAAGGACGAGCAAAAAGGGACTGGATGTAAGTAACACTATGAGACAGAGAATAACAGTGTGCATCTGCAGATAATGCACAGATGCGTTCATCTCTCCACCATGCGGCCTGAAATCAAAGAGAAGCAGCTTGCATTTATGCAAACTGCCAGTTTAACTGTAGCTGTTGGAGTGATCGATGGCACACACACACTGAAGTAATCACCCAGAGCACCGCAGAGGACGCTTAACGAGTTATAACGTTATCACAGAATTAGCACTCAAATGATAATGGATGCAAACTACTTTATCCTTTTAATGTTCAGATGATCCACACACACATGCACTAAAACCTGTGTTTTTAATCATGTTATCAAATGTATGATGTAGTGAAACTGTGTTGTATAGAGCCCTCATTAATAGTTCCAGTGGATGTTTAGCTAGTCGACTGACTTTCCCTATGATCATCATGCTTTAGAAAATCACACCAGCATCACATCCTTTCAGCTCTCGCTAACGAGTAAAGGCCAGCCCTAGTCCCACAGTTATGTTGTTGAGGATTTATCATCTGCTCCTCCGTACGTGAAGTTCTCTGTCTGTTTCTTTCTGTAGGAGTCTAAATGGCGTCCGTTCATGTTGAAGCCTCTGCCTTCCCCCCTCATGAAGCCCATCCTGGTTTTTGTTAATCCGAAGAGCGGGGGCAACCAGGTCTGCAGACTAAATTATCTTTTTATTTCCCAGTCACAGATAGAGAGCAGCGAAGAAGCTTCTTTGGTGTAATTTAACCCTCTGTGCTGCAGTTTGTTAACACTGTCATAACAAAGATAAATCATAATGAAGCTATCATATTTGAATCTACTCCTCCTGCTTGGCTAATAGCACAACACTTGATTAGCAAGATCTCAGTAGAAACAGGATTAGTTTTATCAGATGAGCAGCGTTTACAGATAAACTTAATAAAACATTACTATTTCTAAATTATGGATTTGATTTACAGAGGTTGTTGGTTCAGGACTGTACGTCTGTTAACACGGAAGTCATCCTTAGCTGCAAACAGGGAAACTTTTATTCTGTGTTTCTCTCTCCACAGGGTGCCAAGGTGTTACAGATGTTCATGTGGATCTTGAACCCTCGACAAGTGTTTGACCTGTCACAGGGCGGCCTGCGAGAGGCGTACGTACCTACCTCAGTCTGACAGTTTTACCTTTTTTCCACTTCTTTATTCAACTACAGAAACGTGTGTAACGGATACTGTGAAACTCTTTAGTAATAATTTACCTCTTCATTTCACATCACAGTATCGTGACAATTTACTGCTGGGGCGAAAATAATATATCAGGTCTCTTCAGGTTTAGTCATTATCCTCTATCATTCAAATACACTGCTTAAGGGGTTGAGCCATTTTCATGAAACTTGGACCAATTACACCCACTCGACACCAATCAGCACTGCTTTCTGCTACAGAAGCTGCTTTTTATTCTGCAACCAGGCTTCTCTCTGCTTTTTTTTCCTTTTTCCACACTCGTCAGGTTGGAGTTGTATCGTAAAGTGCCAAATCTGAGGATCCTCGCCTGTGGAGGGGACGGCACGGTACGACACACACAGATTTACTCTGTAGAATATTAATTTATTTTAATTACCAGCGGGTTGACCTTGAAGATGAAGCTTTCCAACACACAGCGACTGTACATTTTTCGTGCATCACACCTTAAGTTACACACAGGAAGAAAAGTTAGATAAGAAGATTATAATTAAATATAAGAAACACTTCAGATTCATATTCAAAGTGTGTTAACTGTGACTTGTTTCCAATCAAATAAAAATCCAGTTAATGCATGTTTCCACCATGTGAATAGGAGCTGGTCTGGTGCTAGTTCTCCCGTCTGCCTCATAAAACCATAACAGAAGACGATTGTTTAATTAAAAGTAGTAGTGTAGATTTAGGTAAACAAATGTCTACACTCTTTACTAAATCTTATTTTCTCCTCTGTGTATGTGTCTCTGTAGGTGGGGTGGATCCTGTCCACTCTAGATGAGCTGCAGATGAACCCCCAGCCTCCGGTCGCTGTTCTTCCTTTGGGAACAGGAAATGACCTCGCCAGGACGCTCAACTGGGGCGGGGTGAGTCCCTAGCCTTGACTTCTGCTGCAGAGTTCACACAGAGCGACAGAACGTACCAGCTTCTCCTCCCTGTATTTATTCATTCGAGTGTCTGTTTAATGACTCTGAGGTCAAATTATTTAACCACGTCATGATTAAAGTAAGTCAGATGAAAGCGTTATTGTCTCTGTGGGGTCACGACAGCTGGAAAATTAGATATATCACCAATGGATCCAGTATATAGTACTGGAGTACAGAGGAGAGATTCCAACAAGACAGGAAAACACTAATATGATAAAATGAAAATTCAACTGTGTAAAAACGTGGACAGACACTAACATGCAGTTTAAATGACTACGATACTTCCTCTCCGACACTTCTGGGAGCCGCAGAAATCCTCGCAGACATCCAGGAAATCCATGAGAGCCCTCTTCCTGTGTATCTCATCCTCCAAACCCCGACGATTTAACCATTGTCTGAGCTCTTCAAAGCCCAACACGTCCACATCCACAAGTGAAGACGGCACGCTCATTATTGACACTGTGGCCATCAAAGTCATTCATTCTGCCCCGTGTCTGCTACAGTGATGAACAGGAACGAACAAACACTCACAGATCCAAACGTGTGGAGTCATTTATAACTTTAGTTGCTTGTAGATTTGAACTGGAGGCAGATGCTGGGTTAAGAAACTTCCGTGATAAAGTCTAACACACCGTCCCTCTTCAGAAAGAGAGCGTGCTCTTACAGTTATATAAAACGATGTGAAGAATCAGCCCCTTAACACACTCACACACACACACACACACACACACACACATTGCATAACGGCTTTGAAACAAAGAAGAAGGGACCTTTTACAAGCACCCACCTTCTTCCATTAGGCCTTTTCTTCAGAGCACTTCTGTGGGCTTGTAGCGATGATAATGCATCAGATATTTCTCAGTCAGAAGCCTGTAACAGTATTTCAGTTACTGTGGTTTGTATTGTTTCTGATAGTATCAACACGATTGTCGTTAGTGATTTAGTGAAGTTGTTTCATTATGGACTGAATCCCTACACATGTTGTACAGACGTTCGGCATCAACAAAAACGTGATATTAGTAATAACTGTTCACTATCAGTCTGTACGATGCTGAATCATGAACCAAGGGCAAATGAAAGACTTCGTCTTCGTCTTCTTCTTCTTCTTCTTCTCCAGCTGAACGGCGCTTTGAACATTCATATCTGCTCTGTGTGTAATTAGTGGAATTACTGTGTCTCTTTGTTTCGTTCGCTATTTCCGACTGCGCAGTTTTATCTGTCTCCTTTCCTTCTTATTCATTTCATTCTTTCCCCGTCACTCCAATTTTTTTTTCCTTTCCTGTCATTTCCAAACATTTCTTTTATAGTAATAATAATAATCTCAAGTAAAGTAAAAATAAAAAAACTTTTTTCTGTTTGCTGTTTTTTCTTTCTCTCCACTTCCCTTTACTTTCTTTCCTTCCTCTCTTTCCTTTCCCATCTCGTTCTAACTCATCTGTTACTCACCTCACCTCTCCTCCTTCTCCCTCTGTGTGAGTGTGAATGTCTCTCTGTGTGACTCACTGTGTGTCAGCGTGTGTGTGTGTGTGTGTGTGTGCACCTCGGAGGAGGTCACGCTGTTGAGTGCTACTATCATCAGATTGTCGTCCTCTTGTGTGTGTCTGTGTCACTCGGTCCTTCCTACACTGATGTCTTGACCCTGTTCAGAGGGAGACGAGCATTAAAGAGCAGCTGTCCTGTGTGTGTCACTCGTTTTCCGTGTTTGTGCTCTGTGCTCTTGTTAATTAGACAGGGGTCAAAAGAGGATGGAAGTCGTAATTAACCTGAGCTGACATCTTCATCACTTGCTTCACTTCCTTTGCATATTTTTTCCTCCCATCTATCTGCGTCCGTCTACTTTTCCCGACACATTTACTTCTCTCTACTTTTTCTCTCCTCGTTGGACACGACAGTTGGATAAATCTGCTTGTGTGATGCGATTGAACTCACTCTATATGTTGCATAATACGTTCTTTGCTCTCGCTGCAGGGCTACACAGACGAGCCAGTGTCCAAGGTTTTGTGTCATGTCGAGGATGGTTCTGTGGTGCAGCTGGACAGGTGGAACCTTCTCGTAGAGAAGACTGCTGCCCAACCAGAGGAGGGAACACAGAAGGTCAGATTCCAGTATGACCTCTGTTATTACTTAACAGCAGCGTTTAAAACTGTCACACAGAACAAACAGAGCTCCCGTAAAGATGCTTGCGGTGTGGACGTGGTAAAAGCACTAACATTTCATTTAGCTGTGTAAAAGGTGGCTGCAGACATGCTAACATGCTAACATGCTCACGTTAATATATCTCCCTGTGTCCTCAGCTGCCTCTGAATGTGTTCAACAACTACTTCAGCCTCGGCTTCGATGCTCACGTCACTCTGGAGTTCCACGAGTCCAGAGGTTGGTGTCACTCTGTGTGAACTCTGTTTATATGTTGTGTTCCTTCCAGTTGATGCATCATACACGCTGCTGTAAAAGAGAACAACATTCATTATTAAACAGACACGTTCAGATGCACATGAACAGATCCGTCAGATGTTCTCTCCGTCTTTGTGCTTTTTAAATTATTATTAATTGCTTTTCCTCTGCCTCTCTGTTGTTGTTGTTGTGTCTTTACAGAGGCCAACCCAGAAAAGTTTAACAGCCGCTTCCGCAACAAAATGTTCTATGCAGGAGTGAGTCCCGGTTGCATTTTCACATCTTCACTCACACAAACTCAAGCAGCCCAAACGTTTCTCTTTTTCTTTTCTCTGTCTGTCTGAGACACACAGACACATGTAGAGCGCTGGACAGGAATGTTGAAGGAAGGGAATATACAGTATGTTAAGTGACAGGGGTGAAGGCTGAAACGCAGGGTTTGTGTTTTAAAACTGAAAAAGGTTTGTAGTTCTAAATTATCTTTCCACAACACAGTGACAATTTAATTGCAGCTACAAGTCTTTTCAGATTAAAAATGAAAAAAGTCAGTCGTGCAACCTGCATGTGACGTGCTTCAGTAAACATTTAATAATTCATTTTATTCTGCAGTCGCATTGTCTGTGGAGCTCAGTGAAAGATTCGCTGTTTTCCAGTTTGTTGCGTATTGATATCAATTTAAAGCTTCTTTAAATTTTAAATGTAGTTTTTGGAAACCTGTAGATATAGTGTGAAGGAAGATGTGATGGGTGGGAGTTAAAGAGGAAGCATGCAGAGGAGTTATCTCCTTTTAATGAGGCAAATTTAATGAACTGTAACTCTGATTGATTTCTCTGTATGTGTGTGTCTGTGTTGTGTGTGCAGGCTGCATTCTCAGATTTCCTCCAGAGGAGCTCCAGGGATTTGTCCAAGCACGTCAGAGTGGTGGTGAGTATTAACACACTCTCTCTCTCAGTCTCTCACGTATCGTTTTCCATGTCAGCATGTCGGGGCAGCAGGTCGGCCGAGTGATTAAAAAGCTCGTCCTTCAGCTGCTTGTGACATCCGCCGTGCTAAAGTGCCCTTCAGCAAGACACAGAAAACCTCTGTGCTGCACCGAGCTTATGATTGACATTACAAGGCAAGTCAAATACGAACGTCAGACAATCTAACAGTAAGAGTAATATATAACAACCTGAGGTAGAGCAACAGAGGCAGGATCTGTCTTCCAGGATGGACACAAAGGAAATAGCTGTTGTGTGTACAGAAGCGGGGGTCCTGGAGCCCATCTCAGGTGTTAAAGCTGTGTTATAAGCTATAAAACTTAAGATGTGACCATTCACCTGTATTGTTTTTACATCCACACCCCTACCACATCACAAACAGGTTTAAAACCTGAGAAACTGAGAATAAAAACTGAGAACTGAAAGTGAAGATCAGTTTTTTACAAAGCTATAGACCTGTTGTTAGTTATGCTTTTTATATTTCTGTTAACGTTAGGTACATGTTCAGGCATCACTAAACTCATCATGTCTCTGTCTCTGTCTTTCTCAGTGTGATGGAACAGATCTAACACCCAAGATCCAGGAGCTTAAATTCCAGTGCATTGTGTTTCTAAACATTCCCAGGTGAGTCAAGCTACCTGTGCAGTGGCTGCACCATCACATTGCTTCATCTTTGTTTTACTACAAAGTTCTACTGAAGATAAAAAAAAGTCCAAGGAAGAAGCTTCAGAAATAAATCTGTTGCTTTTTGAAACAGCGCTCAGAAAATCATGAGACACTAACGTTGATGTGAACCAGACTAATGTAATTTTCCCTTTAAGTTTGTTAGTAAGGACAGACTCTCATTCAGGCTTTGTCCTCTAACACTGAGGCTTTTGAATGAATTCCTCCCTCACTGCCCTGGACTTACAGTGTTTCTCTGGTCAGACATCAAAATAATAAAAAAACTAAATGTCTCCAATGTCACGAGAAGCTTTGTTCACACAAAGAGTCTGACCTTTGTTTAAAAACCACCACGTGTCATCAGTAGCACTTTGTGAACACCTGTGTTAAGCCAGATGTGTGTGTGCAGGTACTGTGCTGGCACCATGCCGTGGGGAAACACAGGCGACCACCGGGACTTTGAACCGCAGCGGCATGACGACGGCTGCATCGAGGTCATCGGCTTCACCATGGCCTCGCTGGTGAGAGAAAGGCCCAAACAATAAAACCTGTCACCACTGCGATCCTGTTCATTCATGGCGTGAATCTCCCCCTGTTGTCCACCAGGCGGCGCTACAGGTTGGCGGCCACGGAGAGAGACTCCACCAGTGCAGAGAAGTTGTTCTCACAACATACAAAACCGTACCTGTTCAGGTGAGCGTTCTCCCTCACCTGTCTCACAAGCGTGTTAGGCTCAGGGTGGGCGGCCATCTGCCTCGACCAGTGAGGGGGAGGGGAGGGAGGAGACCGAAAAGAACAGCAGGCAACAATCAAACGTGATAATAATGAGGTCTTTAATATAAGGAGCCTGATTATTTAGTGCTCTACAGGTGAGGAGAAGGATTTTAAGCCAATGGAGAGAAGCTAACGTAGGACAGATATTTACCTCTCATCGCAGCCTCATCCTGCTGTATCATCATCAGCTAACGTGACCACCTGCACTATCACATGTCCCATTTAATTTGTCCTTTGTGTGCCTTTGTCTGTCTGTGTGTGTGTGTGTGCCTGTGTGCGCACACGTAGGTGGACGGCGAGCCGTGTCGACTGGCGCCCTCCACTCTCCGCATCTCCCTTCGAAATCAGGCCAACATGGTCCAGAAGAGCAAGAGACGCACCTCTGTGCCCCTGCTGAACGAGTGAGTCACTAACACACGCAGACACACACACACAGACACACACAGAGGAACTAGGCCAGCGGTATTGTAAAAACCCTCTTTACACCGAGTGACTCATACAATCTGTTTAGTGGGAGCTGACATTCACTCCTCTCAGTGTCCCACGTCTCCGCCGGGCTCGCCAAACCACCATCAGAGGCGGGATGTGGAACGTGGTCCACTCAGATTAATCAAAACGAAAGCATCGGGGGGGGGGGGGGGGGGGGGGGGGGGGGGTGGGGGGGGGGGGGGGGGGGGTGG
>JAUYWH010000015.1:13248806-13294906 GCA_034779795.1 Ctenopoma multispine | reverse complement strand
TCATGTTTGTGGCTGTAATGTGACAAAATGTGGAAAAGTTCAAGGGGGCCGGATACTTTCGCAAGCCACTGTATATTCAGTAGCTCTGGTTGGGGACGGGGGAGCACGAAGTGGCTCACATCCAAGCTTAATGCTAATTTAAGTGACACTGTCTCATTGTCTTAATCGTCTCTGTCCTGTTACCGATTGTCCAGCTGCTCAGATTATAATAGAAATAAAACCTCCCCCGTTCTAACTTCTCTCTTTTGCTTTCTCTTTCTTCTAAAAGCTCAGATGTTAAGCTTTTTGTTCAGTAAAGTGGTGATAAGGATCACAGTGTTTGTCTCTTTGTTTGTTTGCAGGATGAGAGCAGAGGCATCCCCAGGACCAGTTCAACCAGTAGACTCTCTGCCAACTGGAGCTTCTTGGATTGTGAGTGACAGTTGTTGACCAATGAGGATTTTTGCTTTGAAATAAGTGATAGAAATTGACTTTGTCAACCACTTTGATAGCAAACAAACCAAAAAAGCTTGAATTAGGTTTTGCAGTGAGTTTTTTTTTTGTCTAAGTTCGAAGACGCTCAGGGAGGATTTTTAAAGTTGCTCTGCAGAAAGTTGAGTCAGAGCCTCATGCCTTGAGGGAATTTCTTCAAATTGACACACGACGTCTAGAATGAACTGATTAGATTTGGGGGTTCAAAGGTCACGGTCACTGTGACCTTATGTATGTCCCATTGTCATCAATACTCAACCTCAGAAAAGCCTGTAAGGGATTTAGTTACATTTGGCACAAACATCCACTGATTAGCTGAGGTAAACGACTGCGATGTAGTTTTATTTATTGAAGCAGTTCAGTTATCCAGCAGGTCCTTGACTCCTTGGATGATTCACCAATGTGCCTTTTGGGGAATTTTGGAAAGTTAGTCACTGCTGGTTCACTACTGTAGAAAGTATTTTTCATTTGGAGATAATTGTTCTCACTGTTTCACCCACATTCTTCCTTAACGTGCTGCTCGTTTAGACTTTTTATTTAACCTCATATTCTGGAAAAATATGTAATGAAGTAAGTTAAACAGGGCTAAAAGCTAATTGGATAATATTATTAAATTACCCCAGAACAGAACAAGTACAACAGACTATACAAATGGAGGAAGTGAAAACCACATCAGCAAAAAATACACATTCACCTGAAAATAAATATAGAATTAAAATAAAATAGTCACAAGGCTGAGAAAACTGATTAAAGCTATTTTTTTAAATATAGAAAGAGTAATGACTGCTCTCTTTGGTTCCAACCATCAGTAAAATGGAGATGATACATTTACAAACTTAAATTTTTAAGTTTCGTTCTGTTAACGCACGTGTTTCTGCTCTGCAGCCACATCAGCCGACCGTTTCTATCGCATTGACAAAGCTCAGGTAAACACTCAACACTCAACATTTATTTCTTTACTGCTCAGTCAGTTCATGTAGCCGCCTAATATTCACCGATTCTACCACGCGTGTTCGCAGGAGCACCTTCACTTTGTGACGGAGATTTGTCAGGATGAGGTGTTTATCCTGGACCACGAGGGACCTGTGGTGAGCCAGGTGCCGTCCACGGGGATGCCTGATCTGGTGGTGGAACCCACTGCTGGGTACGTCAGCAGACACATGAGACACACACGTAACTAACGGACCTTTAACTTGAACTGTATTAAACTCGTTCTTCTGATAGAGACGAGAGCGACAGTGTGATATTACTCAGAAACTAATTTGCATATGTGCATTAATTCAGGGTTAAATAAATAGTGATGTTCTGTTTGTCTTCCCAGCGCTCCACTGACATCAGAGGAACAAGGTATAACTCACACACACAGAAACACAGTTCATCATCAGTTGTTTAGTGAAACCTGTTTTTGTGGTACAGATGCTGTTTCCTTGTTGTGATTACACTGAAACTTGTGTTTTTATTGAGAAACGAGGGCTTTTCAGATCATAGGCGTTTGATGAGGATGTTCTTTAACTATGTCGAGGGACTTAACTGAGCGATTGGTGAAGTGTTTGCTGCAGCCATTCCCGGTACTCTCCAGTTTAATAAACCTGTTCTTCCTCATCCTGGCATGTCCTAACATGCTTTTTGTTTGTCCACTTTCAGTTTTGTCATGTCCAAACCACAAACAACAGCACACTAATAAACTTTATCAAAAGTCCTGAACTTTAAACTGCACCAGTCGTTTTAGATCAGGAGAATTTTATTCCGTATTTATCAGCAAATCACTTTATATTCATTCGTCGTGAGACCCTGTATAAATGCTGTAAACACACGGGCAGCACAGGTATTTTCTTTGATTTAAGTCATTCATGTATTCTTAGATAAATATGCTACAAGGAAATAATGTCTGTTGTCGTGTGTTCAGACAGAAAACACCTTTTTAGATTTATGGGAAAGTGAAACAGAAAGTGTTAAGAGGAGAACGAGTCCCCGCAGTGACGGTCAGGTGGAAAAAAAATCAGCTTGTATTTGTTTCCTTCCTTCTTTAATGTTGAAAACAATGCTTGATTTTGAGGTGACGTGTAACATCCCTTCATTCACTGTGAGCCGCTATTGCAGACGGCGTTTCAACATAATTTTATGTTCGCAAACCATCTCACATGATCGTTTGTGTCCGTTTCTCTGATTTTACAGCTTTGTTGACAGCTGCTAGATCTGGGAATCTTTCCCTGGTGAGGCGCAACCACACACACACACACAGATAAACACACACTGTGTATTTAAAACCTGTTTTACCTGTTTGTATCGTCTGCATTTGAATGACATGCTCTCACATTTACATTAAATATAAATGCTTCTCCTTCTTCTTGTCAATCCTGCAGCTGTCAGACTGCGTGCGTCAAGGCGTCAGCTTGTTGGCTAGAGACTCTGGCGGTTGCTCGGCGTTACATATAGCCGCCCAGAGCGGACACACAGATGTGGTCAGTTACATCCTGCAACAGGGTGAGCATGTGCACGATGCGTGCAGATACTGGAGATGTGCGTGAGATCATTTTAACATCAGTAGGTCACATTTGTTACTGGAGATTAAACAAGAAGCACTGCATCTGGTTGGAAATGTTCACAAATAGCTCGTATGTGTTGTGGGTAAGGGTTACATGAGACATTTGACACTTAAATATTACAGAAGTTACAGCCATGAGTGAGCTGGTTCTCTTAGAAGAAGAGGGGAACATCCAGCCTGTCTCTGGCTGTGTCATAGTGCCACAAAAAAATCTCCCGTGTCCCAAACAGCATTTTCCCAGAGGCAGCTGAAGTCCTGCTCACATTACACACAGAGGTGGCCACACTAGTGTGAACAAATCTAAGAAATCCTGTGTGGTCTTACATCCAACTCCCACCTGATGTCTAGTCCTGCAGCTTTAACACTGGAATTACAGTAATTTTAGTTTTTTTAAACATCCCCGTCTGTGCACATGTACGTTTTGGCCGTATGAACACATGGAGTAACAACTGAGGAGAGGTTTAAAATTAGTTTAAACCTTTACGAAGAAGCTTGTGTTGGAGCGACTCGAGGAGATTTGCAACATTTAGCCCCTAAAAATTCCCCTTTTAGCCTTATGGGGAATGTTGTGCATTAAATAACCAGGTTATACTGTTGATCACTGACCTTAGAGCTGCTCAAGGTCTGACTTGGCTGTTCTGGTCTCTATGCTAAGCTAAACTAACCAGCTGCTAACTGCTAACTGTAGCTTCACACAGACATGAAAATGAAAATAAAATGAGTGAGTCTGGGAATCACCACTCACATTAGGACACGTCCTTTGTGATTGTCTCTGGAATGCAGCGTCACGTTTATTCGGTTATCAACCTCTTGTGATGTCTGTGCTCAACGAAAGCAGCAGTCTGAAGAAACCTGACCTGCAGCAATGGATTAAATGAGTAAATGTCTTAAATCATCATTGTTTCCTGTCAAAACATACAAAGCTGCTTGTGTTTCTTGTGTTTCTCATTCCTCAGGCTCCAAAGTGCTTCTGCATATGACAGACAGAGAGAAGTATGTTTGCACAACAACACATAAAAACGTCTTTATCTACTACGTGGTTTTCTTTATGATATCTGACTTTCTGTTTTACCTCACTGTGGTCAATGCGCACGTCATCAGTCTGCAGCTGCACTTAACTGACATATTGGGGTATTTTGCATGTTCTCAAAGCTTATCTGATGTATATGTGTGTGTGTGTGTGTAGAGGGGAAACTGCCTTGCACAAAGCAGCCTCAGAGAAGCAGCATGCTGCGTGCAGGTTACTGGTGGAGGCCGGAGCGTCGCTTGAGAAGACCGACTTTCAGGTAAACACACGTTTGACCAGAGGCCTCATAAACAGCGCATCACTTTTCCTGTGAATCCCAGTGAGTCACAAGAGGTGTGAATAATCTACAGATGGAACCGGTTTGAGGCTTGGAGGGCGTGTCTCTCTTATTGTCCGTGAAACAGAAACAGAAACTCGATTTTCAGGCTGTCTGCGGGTTTTATGGTTTTAAATATGTGGAATGCTGCAGGTCCACAGGGATTTTTTTTTCAGCTGTTATAGCTGGTCTGTGTTTGTTTGATTGTTCTGGGTTCATCAGCTGCCTGAATCCATCACTGATGGAAAACCAGAGAGTACACAGCCACTTTTTAAACTTACTGTGCATTCCGCTTTGTTTAATTGCTAGTAGCTACTTGAAAGTGACAGGAAAGATGAGGAGAAAGAAATGTAATGCTGGGCGTGATAGGTGTCAGGACACAGTGCAGACTTCAGTTCTCCTGAGGCAGTAGAAGGTATTAAAAGACTAGTGTTGTGTAAACAAATACATTAACACACAAAACATAAAACTTTGTGTGTCCACCAGGGTAAGACGCCAGTGGACCAAGCAGAGGGAGACTCAGAGCTCGCCACCTACCTGAGCACCCAACAACAAGCGTCTGCCACTCGTGAGGACTTGGAGACGGCTGTCTGAGGCGCACACACACACACACACACAGACACTCACTCACTCACTCTGTCTCCGTGGACTCTGCACACACTAGTAGTGGAGAAGAGTCTGTGAGAGAAAAGTTTCTCCACAGGTGGAGATGAATCAGAGGAGTGATGAACTGCTACAGCTCACTGCGGCACAGCAGGAGACATTTTAACTGTCATCTATTTATTTGTATTTATTTATATATTCTATTTATTGGTTGTGCTGATCGATTGATTGATTGATTGTAGGGCTATTAACGGTTCAAGATGCAAGTGCACTTTGAGCAGCCGTCACAGGTCATACGTTCATTTGTAAGGGTTTAATCAATTAATTCATGAGTCATGTTTTCAGATCCAGTTGTTCTGGGTTTATTCAGTCAGTCCTCTGCGGTGGGTAAACGCCGGGTGTTGATGAGCATTTAAAACAGTCACAAAGATTTGAGAAGACTTAAAATAGCTTTTCAGAAGAGATTAGAAAGAGTTAGTGTGTGCCAAAGTCATCACATTTACGTGGCGTTGCCCGAAATCTGTAGCGTTTCCTCACAAATCTCCAAAACAGATTGAATTATGCAATGATAAGGTTTTTATTACAGGTGCATTCAGCGTCCGTGAGTCACTGATGACTCGCGGTCATAAACTTAAAGAAGCACAGGCATGAAATAGTCAGACATACTGTACCACCAAACGTTTTATACCACCAGAACTTTCCCAGACGACCCGGAACTTTTTCAGGGACTGTTGTAGTTCAGAAAGTCCCTGCTCTGTTGGTATTGGTGGTTCCCAGGAACTATCACACTGTCACTTCACAGCTTTTTACAACCACCAGTTTAAAACATGCGCAGCAACAAACAAGATGCTTCATTCTTCTTCATCTGTTCAGAGGTTTTAATATAATGAGGCTTTGTTAAACAAAAATGGAAATATTCACGTTTACTCTCTTTCTGCTGTTTCTCTTTACCCAGTTTGTCATAATAACTAAGCAGTAACCACAAGACAGGAAGTCGTCATAGATAAGTCATAGATAAACACGACCAGAACAGTTGTCACTTTTCCTACGTCAGGACTTTCTGAAGTAATTCATGGTTTTACTGTGACCCTGGAGGGTGAAACAAGGCGTCCACCGCTCGTCACGTCACTTTCTTACCTATTATCCAGATAGACGTATGTCTGTGCTAAAGCTAAGCTAGCTACAGAATCCAGTTTACAGGTCACTACTTAACTACAGTGTTACTTTACGTCTCCAGTGTTTCGTAGCTGAACATTATTCCCATTGGCTGGAGGTGAATATGGAGAACATAACTCCAGCCATTCAGGACAGAGGCTCATGACTAATACACATTTTATGTTAGTAACAGTCCGGGATCTGGGCTGTTTGTAAAACAACTTTGAGTAAACTTAATGCCACAGATGTGTTAAAATACACTCAGTATTATTTAAAATGAGTTTCTTTTTTCTTTTGCCCTTCAGGTCACATGACTGAAATCCCGTTTGTCTGGTTAATGTAGAATTAAAACATATTAAAAACAACATAAAATAAAATACTGAAGTTGGTTGTAAAGAGCTGTTATATAATAATTTTCTCATTCCTCCACAAACGTGACAAACATCATACAAGAATTGATTTTTTCACAGAATGTGTGAAAACTCTCCGACCAGAGCTGAGCAATACATTTGGAATAATTATTATATTAATATGGACCAAAACCTATGTTTAGCTGCATTATGCAAAACAAAAACGACAAATTAATGGATGGTTTAACTTTCTCTCCTACATTCGAAGAACATGGTGACAAAACAATCCCAGTATAATGACACTGAAAGTCAGTAAGTCTATGTAAAAGTCCCTGAAATGTGCTGGTTTCAGCTTCTCAAATGTGAATATCTACTGGTTTTCATTGTCGTCCGTGGTAGTAAATCTTTCGGACCCCAGCCTGGGGTTTAGGAATACGAAGTAACTGATTGATGATAAAAATAAATTTTGGTTACAGCCCCTCAGAGCATCAAATGGCAAAACTGACTAAATTCAAGTTAAAGCTAGTTTTTGTCATAAATCTGTTGTCAAACTGAAAGGCATCATATTCATCATATCACTGAAGCAGATGGAGAGAGGACCAGTGCGGATTAAAACGGCAGGTGTTAGCGTTAACGTTTAGAACAAGCAGCTGGACCAGACCGTGTTTAAAAAATAGAACATTTTAAGCATTATCACTAAAGAAGCTTCTGCAGCTGCACTTTTCACAGTGGGATTGTGTGTATCTGGTACTCCTAACATGACACGGCTTTTCACCTGCAGTGTGTCTGTGTGTGTTTGTGTGTCTGTGTGTGTGTGTGTGTGTGGTAATGTCCCATTTCATATCAAATCTGAAAAGTACATCTACAACAGATATGGACTGAAACTGCTGTTATGTACATAACTACACACTGTGTGTTGTGTTAGTGTGTGTGTGTGTGTGTGTGTGTGTGTGTGTGTGTGTGTTTGCAGCATTTATCAAAGAAGAAAAGTAAAGTCTGAGCCATATTCAATGCAATATGAATAGATGACGTCGTTTTGCATTTCTCTCTTAATCGTTTACATTACATTAATGTCTTTACTGTAACATAGTCGACCATTTGTCACCGAGGAGTATTGAATGTGCAATTTTACTTCTGTGCTTTTAATTTTTTTTTCTTTTGTGTGCATGTGTGTCAATGGATTGATTTTTTTAAACAACCCTGTGAGGTCTCTTTTGATATAACCTGTAAACTACATTGATATATACAGTAGGAAACGGTTGTCCAGAGTGTTTGTGGGAACATTTTAAAGGCTTCAGCGTAGCCATGGTAGAAGTTGGAAACTTTAGCAGCTACGAACATTTGCAGTATTACTCAAATATTTGTATGTCTCCTTACTTGTGGGGGTTCTTTACTGTTAAAACCAGTAGGATTTATTTGAAAATATCGCACCTACACACCGAGATAAAGCTAATTTATTCTCCGACTGTGCAGCTAAAAGCTCCAGAAAATCTAAGAAGTGGACCATGAGTTACATATTTTTGTCAAACTGCAGTTTTCAAAGTAAATAATGAAACTTTTTCAGTATTTCTGAGTGTGCTTTCCTGCTAAATGATTGTTACAGCATGTAGGCGATAACACGAGACGACAACTACTGCTGGCTTTGGTAGTGATATCATACATGTTTTTCTATAAGATGCCAAATATGAAATATTTTAGACACTGAACATTTTAAATTTAAATGGTAACGTAAAATCATTAAATTATAATAATTAGACTGGAAGCATGTGTAACATATAAAACACTGTCTAAAGGGTTAAAATCAGCTCCATCTCCACCAGCTGCACTGATAACATGATCAACATATTTGTGCATCAGTGACAATAATCCACTAATATAATATTTATTTATGTCAAATAAACCATTCTGCATTTTGAACTTTTTATTTAATTTTGAGTATTTCTGTGTGACTGTTTATCATTACGAGTCCTCACAGATATAGAACTGGACAGTTATAAAGTGAGTTACGTTTGATTAGAAGCTATCAAAACATGAATATATGTAAATACTACAAGAATAATTTTTGGTTAAAGCTGATTTTTTAAAATATGCCTAAAGTATGATACATACATTTACACTTCAAGAAACCCCCTATTTAAGATATACTGTATAAGCAGCTGTAGTCTTTGACGTGTTTATTAATGTTAACAGCTTGTCACCAATTATAACTTCTATGAAGATATTTTATGTTGTTATTACACCAGAATTCATATATCCTACAGTCTTTACAGGATGTCAACAGAAGGAGTTATAATTGTTGATTGTTGCTTACAGCTACTTTTTAAATATACTGCCTGTAAATGCTAAATAGGGAGACGTAAAGTCAAGTGTTAATCAAAAATCTGGTCAGAATTTGTCACAACTTGTTTTTGAGGTGTCAACAAAAGTATTTATTCATTAAAAAGAATGAACAATGACATTTTTACAGTGTAATTTGAGATCAAACTGATTTTTAACCTAAAATTCTCACAACAACCTTTACCTTACTTCACAAAATGACCATTTCTGTCTTCTCAGATGTGATTTTTCTGCCAAATTATTAGTTTACTTTCATAAATCTTCACGACGCAGGACTTCTACGATGGCTACCGCTGTCGACAGACCTTCCTTTGAATGTCTGGAGGGGATTAAATGGACAAAAAATGTGTGCAAATGAAATTCTTTAATCTACGAATTGTGACCACCTTTTCTACATGCACACACACACATACGCTTGGATTCAGTAGAAACATGTATTAAATTGTGTCTTTCATTAGCGTTGGTTATGCATGAAATTTTCTTACCTCCTTGGGATTTTTTCTGGTCATGACATAAATAAAATGGCATTATTGTTGTTTAAAGTATTAAATTATAGTTTTAAATGATTTATACCTGAGTTTCTTCTTAGGTTGTACATGTGTTGGGAGTCATTTATTTCCTCTTTCCTTTTTTATGCTGCTATGATGGTTTTGTTTTGATTTAGATTTTGTTTGTGACATTACTTCCTGTTTGGAATATTTAGGAAAATCCCTATCACGCAGCCACTCTTGCCAAAAACCAAACTGTATTTATGCTTAATGACAAATCAACTGACGACAAGTAACTTCATACACTGTATTTTTATAAAAATAAATCAACAAAGGGCTTTAAAAACATCTCTCTTACCCATGAGGACGAAATGATTTTAAAAACTATCAATTTAAACAGTAAACAACAGAAATACAGATTATACAAATAAATATGTTTTGTCCCATCCAAGGTGTTTTCTAAGCATCACACATCAAGTAAAGCTGCGGCTCATGGGATTTTCATTCATTGTTATATTAATTTAAAGTACTGGACAGTTCCAGTTTTGACTTGAAGTGCCAAAAATAAGAACACGAATGTCAAATGTTTAAAAGAAAATCAATAAAAACTGATCCAACATTGTTAAGACACTTCACTGTAAACCACATTTTACTCTCCAAATACAAAAAATATCCAAATACAGTATGAAAGGAGACTTTAAAACACAATCAGAAAATGTTCATATTACGTGTTTTTTTAGCAAACACGTGGTTATGCTATTTATAGAAAATACATCAGAACTTACAGGAAATATACGACTAATACTTCGGGTAAATGGAGATTAATCTCCTCTGTTAGTCGGAACCAGGAGAAGGGAAACATTTAGGAGAATGACAATCATTGTTTTTTCTACTATTTCACATGTCTGGTTACATTCAGAAATTTTTGATCTTGAAAAAATATTTTTCTTATTTTACTGTGTCACAGCTGCTCTCAGTTCAAAAGGAAAGAACCAAGAGAGCGACACCAACATAAATACTAAATACTCATATACGCACACACAGTGGATAGAAAGACGTTATCATAAGATCAGGATGTAGTGTAAAGAATTCATAACATAAATATGATATATAAATAATTTTAATATATAATATAAATTTGACTTTTTTTCTGGGATTTATTTGTTGCATATATTTGACCTTTTGATAATTGTACAAATGGTTTTAGACTTCTTGTCTCGATGTTTAATCTTTATGTAATAGCTTTGACTTTTATCTCATAATTTAGATTTTTATTCTGTAAGTACGATGCTGCGTTTTTGTTATTGTCCTCGTCATCATACGGGTGTGGACAGTTTTGCTATAATGAAACTGCTGAATTGTAAAAACAGTTTAGTCACAGTCTTTCACCATTAGTCATCAAAGATTTTTGATATGTCACAGCATCTTGTGATATTTGACTCATAAACGTTTAATTGGATTAAAAACAATTTGCTGCGTGCTGAAACATGTGTAGCTTTTATCCCGCTGCATTTTTTTTTCTTTCTCTTCACCTTGTTAAACCTAACTATGGTGTGATCTGTGACCTGGATAAGTGTGTAAAGACTCTCAGGCAGCTGTAAAGTCAAACATAACCTAAGTGAGTCACAGGGGAGAATTTCCCAAAGAGGTCCACCACCATGGTGTTTTCAAAGTCCTGTTGGTCAGCATGTCTCAGACGTCTGGACTCGTGATGCTTCAAAACTCTACTTGGAAAGAGCAGCTGAAGGAACTTGTTTCTTTTTTGATCAGCAGCCCCAAAACAATTCCAAAAAAAAGTAAAAAAAAACAAAAACTTTGGGTCTTTTATTTAGAACTTAAAGTTGGAATCTTTAGTAACACATATGTGGTTTATTTTCATCTTTCGTCACGAGTTGTGTAGCCTCATCACTTTCAAATATAGTTGGAATAGTTTTTTTGCACTGTCACCAAACAGTTTCACTTTCAGTTTGAACTGTTAAATGTCACTTGACGAGCTGTGATTGCTGTCAGCACTTATTTTTTTTGTAGATTTAAAAAATATCATTAAATACAGACGTGTTTCCATTTATATGGAAATAATACAGATAAAAAGTAAGTATGGGTGAAGATGGCCTCATAAAAACATATGGCTGAGGGGGAGGGGTCGTGTGTGCGCATGTGTCAGGGAATACGTCAGTACGTCGAGCATGTGACGTATGACGTCGACGTCAGTACTTATGTTTAAAAGCTCAGTCAGCGACGGTTCTATGTCAGTTGTCATCAGCGGAGCTTTAAGCGAGTTTCCGGTGGACGTTTTTGTTTTATTTCATTAAATCCTAACAGATTGAACCGCTAGTATACAGTAAGTACTCTGTTTTTATGTTTCTTTAAACATAAAGTCTTACTTAAAAGTAGGGATTAGCGTGTTGGTAGTTTTGAAAGTAGCTACAACTGACATGAAGTTAATTAAAATGTAAATGTAACTTACTTAAAGCCACCTGTTTGAACCAAACGTTTTTAATTAACCACCGAACGCTGTTAAACTGTTATTACGATTTAACAGCTACATTCCTGTTTAGTACAAAGGTTGTCATACAACTAGCTAACTAGCTAACTGGGAGCAGTTATGAAGCTGTTTAGTTAAGAGATACAGCCAAAAACAAACTGACATATTTGTATTTTTACATATACTGACGTGTTAAAGACCAGGTACAGTTTGTTTGTACGTCTTGTGTCCCTCATACAGTCGAAACACAGATCTCTGTGTTAGCTAACCATCGGTTTCTGCAAACAGTTGACTGGCGCCGTTTCAAAACGCTTTAACGATCGTTTAAAAGCATTTGTCATCGTTGTTAATTTATTTCTATAACACACAAGGTCTCTTCTTATTATCTGGATGATAACACATTCAGCCCACTGGATGTTAATAAAGATTATTTATTCGTTTCAGAGGTTTTTAAATCAAACAAAGATGGCGGCCCGCTGGGTACTTGTAGTCTCAGTTTGGGGAAACTGCATAAAGTCTTTCTTATTGCGCCGCAAACCAAATATTGACACGTCCGGATCGTTAGAAGAGTTTCTGCGGTTCCTGGAAATCAAGTTAGAACAACAGTCAGTGATCTGTAACAAACTGCCGGGAGTTTTCACGTCGGCGGTTAATTATCTGTTGGAGAAACTGATGGCGATAAATGATTAAAGTCCAACACTCATGATATAAACTTTCATATGCAGCTAAATTGGATTTAAACTACTGTAAAGTAGGTATTTTTATTACACTGTGTATTTATTAAGACAACAGGCTGTTATTGATAAGGGGTGAAATGTAATTTATCCCAGTGCTGTTCTGAAGCACAGCTTTGTAGTACTTCTACTACTTCTACTCCTACTCTATATTTATTTTATGTTACTGTTACTCCACTACAATACACAGACGTAAATATTGTACGTTTAGTGTAGGTGTAAGTTCCATTACTTTTATTTGACAGGTTTTGATTAATGGGTTACTTATTATATTACATTTAGACCATGTACTTTAACTTGAGGCAAGAATTAGAAGTGTTTTCTTTTTCTAGTTACTTCCATGTATTTTTAAGGAAGTACTTTTACTTTTGAGTTTGTTACCTTCTCTCTTTACTACAAAGACAGCTTGACATGTCCAGACATGTCTAAAACATGACCTTGACATGACACACATTTTATTGGTATTTTTCATGATACTAAAATAAAAATAAATAAATTGTTTTTCTTTATTAACAGTAAAGCAACATGGCGAACGGGCGCGTGGAAATCCACGACCCCAACTCCAACCACAACAACCTCAAAAACAGCTCAGGCATTAAACCTACCTCAGACTCATCTAACATGGAGGATACAGTGGAGTTCAGAATCCTTATGGCCTACGCAACGAGGAGACGGCCAAAAAGGGACGAACAGGACAGTCCGGCCGTACTTAATGGTAACACAGACACAAACGAAACAGACAGGACTGAACAGAATGAGACAAACAAGAAGAAGAGGAAGAAGAAGGGATGGAGACGAGTGCTCCACATTTTAAAATGTGTTAAACCTCAGACAGAAGATCAAGAACCACAGCAGCCAACAGAGAATCACCACGATGTGGACGATAGATGTGCTGGATTTAGAGATTACAAAGAGGGTGAGTGTTAAAGCATTTCTACTTTAAAAGTGAAACATAAACCTTCGATAGTTTGACCAACATATTATTCAGCTCCTCCGCTGTCACAGTCCTGCAGCACGAGGATGAAGCAGAATAAAACATATCAGACTTTATTCACACGTTACCACAGTACAGATTATTTTAACTGTTTAATAAATCAAATTAGTCATGAAACAACTAATCAGGAAAAACAATCAGAGGATTTAATAAAATAATAGTAAGTATCAATAATAAACATACAAATGTGTAATATATGTTAAATATCTACTGTGCAGCAGTAATACCAGAGCGTCACTTTCCCGTTATTCCCTCTGAGTCATTGTGTTTTATAACGTTAACACGCTGAGTTCAGTGCAGACGTTTGATCATGTGCTCCGAGAAACCGGTCTGGAAACATCCAGGCTTGACCTTGTTGCTGTTTGTGTGTTTGCGTGTGTGTGTTTACTCTTTTCTTTATTTCTCCTAGATGAAGGTGAAGAAGAGGACGAGGTGGACGATGTGGTGAGCAGACTGGCAGAGATCGCAGATGAAATCCCCTTCGCTCCTCCAGAAATAGAAGAAGACTCCTCAGGTGAGTTTCCTCCTTGGACCTTAACGTGCGATTGTCGAATGTTGAGCTGTTTGTGTCACATTACTGTGGTTTCCTTGTGTCTGGGAGGCTCACTGACTCTCCCGTCCTGTTATCTAGACGGGACACCTGAGGATGTGGAGAAGCTGATCGGTTTGATCCTGAGGGAGAGCGGAGACAGACTGAATGAGCAGGTTAGAAACGTCAAACCTCTGCACAAGCCAGGTTGTTTGAGCTTCCCCGTATTAGCAGCATTTACTGTAAAACACACCCACATTTCACCATATCTGGCACGTCTACAGTTCACAGACACTTAATCAGCTTTGTACAGCTCATAACTTTTCAGACGGGTCTTTATCAGCCACTCGGTGCCTTTGACCTACAGCAGTGAAATCATTCACAAATTCTGCCACGTTTGGTTCGTGCTAACGTGTAATTTCTGAGAATCATCTAATAAAATCTGTTTCTTGTCTCCAGGAGCTGAAAAATGCTGCTATGTTTAAAGACCTTTTATGGGACTACACATTCTTTAAGTTGCTCATAACGACACTTCTCAAGAAGATGGGCCTCAAGTCTCCGAACCCCGAGTCCCCAGGGCCACACGCTTCACCCAAAACCCAGATCGCTGTGACCTGTGAGGTGGGAGCATCTTTGTGGTGTTAGATACTTTATCATAAAAATTATTATTACTGCGCTGAGCCTGACGATGTTTCTGTTCTGCGACAGGCCACAAGCCGTTTGTCAGCGATGGACACGCTGCCGATGAACCAGCTGCTCGGCTTCGGAGCCAGATATCTGCAAGACAATCACTCGTCCTGGGTGAATGAGCAGGGCGGATACGTACGTAAATGACTCATCTTCTTTCTACACGTCATCAAACTTACTGTAAAATCACTTAAATGTTTTCTCCTCTCCTCTGTGCAGGAGGCAGCATTTGACGAGGACGACGAGGACGACGTCGAGTAAACAGAGAGAAGAGAAACCTGCCTTCACGTTCTGCAGACAGGAACTGTAACACAGAGAGCATTAGTAACAACATCATCTTCATCATCATCATCCGTGAGGGTTCTGCTCTCAGCGACTTTAAACGTGGCACGAAGAATGAAAGTGAGGCCACTCACATCAGCACCTGTTTCTACCAAATCAGTTTACATGCAGCAGTAAAACGCATTAAAACACTTTATTCTTTCATTATTTAAGCTTTAACAGCTCAAAGTCCTGAAGAACAGTGATGTACTGGATCTACTGAGAGGATTTAAGTGTTTCGGTATCTGTGTGAAAACATTTTAATTGTGTACATTTTCCATTTGAAGCGTTGTTCAGCACTCGCACTTTAAAAAAATATAAATAAAAAGGGAAATGTGCTGTTTGTTTTTTTTAAAAGATTTTTCTACATTTAAATGAACGTTTGAGTAAGAATATGTTTATTTTTGTAATTTAATCACATTGAGTGTTTCTCTGTGATTTTATCAATGTCTTACAGTGAGCAGTTGCGGTTTTGTGCCATAATATCAAAATAATTGGTAAAACTGCCTTTAAGATCATGTGAATGTGTGTTTTATTATAAACTACACATTCTTATGATGAAAGAAACATTTACTGTGGATAAACGATGAACATGGTGGTTTTCTTAAATCTTGAATAAAAAACAATGTATATATCATTGGAAGTTGATCATATCTTTTATTTTGTTTGACAAAGTTATTCCCATTAAAGTTTGTGGATGACGATGTAAAAACACATTTACAAGAGAAGGCTTCTGCTGTGGTAAGAAGATGAAGAAGATGAAGTGGACACCAACATACTGAGACCTGATTTGGCCAACAAGACTCAGGTTTTAGTGCAAACAGCGCCCCCGTGTGGTTGTGGGGAGGAACTGATGCGTCAACAGCAGCCGCTGTGAACCCAATTAATAAAAAAAATAAATACATTTAAAGTTTTTGTTATTATAAACAAATTATTATTACTTTACCAAAGCTGGTTCTCTCCCTATACTACTTCGTTTACTTTGTTTAAATTCGGCATGTGAATGAGCAATATTGGAAAGATTATCTTGGAAATGTAATAGGTAGCAGTTAGTACACTGCACAAAATGTAATTGCAGTACATTTACATTTTGATGTTGACAATATTTTTACCACTGCTTTGCATTATACGGCAATGTTAGTGCGATTTCCTGAATTCATGAGGAAATTATTACTGGGTAAATGGTGACAGTGACACACGTCCTCGGGAAATATGCCAAAACATGACTCCTGCACAGAGAAAGCAACAGAATTACATTCTTCAGATAAGCATTTTTAAAAACTATATTCTGATGTTCATTATGATTAGTAACTGTAAGTTAAAAACTTAAGTTTTTTCTCAGTGACTGTAACTGATTAAATTACATTTTACTAGTTATTCCCCAGAGGTGTAGATAAACAAAAAAAAATAGCATTTTGCTTTATTTAATTTCGATCTTTCCAACTGGAGGAACAGGAAGTTAGGTAAATGAGGAAGCAACAGGCCACCAAAAAATGACTAAATGTATTAATGTTTTATTGTATGTGCGCTTGTGATGCAGTCAATTAAAACTGAATTACACAATAAAATCTCTTGACTTTTATGAATATCTAAATTGAATTTATGATGTAACGATGCGCCGCGCTGATAAGATAAACTTTAAATTAGCATTTTTGTAAACGCAGTTTTGAACGTAGCATTCTTTTCTCCTGGAGCGTGTCTCGCTGTTCGACGCTGCCCAGTGAAATGAGATCCAACCCGTTCCCCTGCACACCCCGGACTGCCTCAACCTGCTCACCGACAACAAACCCAGGACGCAGAGGTTCACGGACACCGTCGGTGTCGTCACCCATAACAATCCTCCCGAGTTTCGCCCGTTTGTTGTGGGATTAACACGCCGTCACGGACGCGTAACGCGGCGGCAGCGGCGACTTATAAACACTGTGCGTAATGTTTAACGTCGTGCACGGGGGTCGGAAATACGTCCCCACGCGCTCTTCTGTCACGGACGACTCGGCGTTACCCGTGCAGGCTGTTCACGTCAGCAGGTCCGCAGGTGCACCGAGCGAGGCTCCGGAGGCTACGTGGCCGCCGCCAGGTGCAAAGATGAGAAACTCCAAAGGCGGAGTGGTGGTGAGAGCTGTCCGGCGGAATGCGTCTCCTCAGCCGGCCAGTCTGGAGAGCCTGGAGGCGGCTTGGAGCGGGAAGCTGGTCCCCGAGGCGAAACCACCAAACCCCGAGAGGAGGAACGGGGAGGCAGACGCCGCCGGGAACGGGATGGAGGGTCACGGAGGTGGGCCACCGCGCAGCAGGAAGAAGGGGTTCAGACCCCCTGACGTGAGAACCATCTTCTCCCCCGAAGAGAGGGACCCGAGGGTAAAGGTGGAATCCGGCGAGGGACACGCGTTCGAGCCCGGAGGCGAGGACACCTGGTGTGATTTCTGCTGTCAGTACATCTTCCAGGATGGTCTCACCTGTACAGGTGAGTGTGTCGGTGGTGGTGAGCCACGTTAGAGGAATGAGTTTTAGCTCTAGAAAGAAAACTTAGATGATTTGAATGTGTAGCATTCTTAGCAGCAGCTCTTTAGTTTTATATTTGATCATTTTCGTACCGGAAATCCAACAAAACATAAGAATTTTCTCAAAGATTTTTAAACGTTCCTGTCTCACAAGTAATTTTTTAAACCTTTTACTTTATACTGATATTTTCACATTACAGTTGAGGATAATTTGGAGCATTTCTTACGTCTTAATGAGATTTTACTCTCTATAGTCAGTCAGATATTACACATGTTGCTGATTCTGGTATTTTTAAAGCAAAAACAAACAATTAATATGCACTATATTAACATTTAAGTCACTTGTTAAAAAACTAATGTAACAAGTTAGTACTTTACGTTATATATTGTAAACTGTTGTGAGTTTGGGGATGACATTAAATGATGAACCAATAATGGTAATGATGAGATGAAGTGGGCTTATTTTTCAGTAGCTAATATAAAATATAACTGAATATTTGGGGGTTTAAAGTGGCAGACACAAACCAGAGGTCTCACATCTGGACTGTTTGGCTGGATTATGCAGGTTATTGGCATCGATCTTACTGATACGTAGTGAAAAACACATGTGTGACTGCTCTTGATGACATAAATAGGCTGGACTCTGAAGCTGGAATGCAGTTAGTATGCAGAAGGACCGGTTCAGGTGTAGAAGGGAAAAAAGTGTCTCCTCTGGTACAAACTCAGGCCTCGCTTTGTGTCCACTCATGTGTGGGAAACAATGGAAGTAGAAATGATGTGTAAATGCCTTTGGTCCTCATGTATCGGACTGCTAACCTACCTGGTGCGTTTGTTGGTGTGATGGAAACGACACTCTGAAGGTCCACTGTAATTTTCAAACCACTATCCATAGTCAGTGTTTAAAAAGATTCAGTAATATTATTCCCCTTTTTTGTTTTATCCCCTCTTTCCATCACCCATTTCTCCTATTTTGGTTTAGATACTATTTAAATATTACATTTTAATCGTTTAAATGCTATTAATGGAAGAAAAAAAGGACAAAGAAGAATCTCAGTCACGCCTGATGTGTTTTAGGCTAATTGCCAAATGGGTTTGAGTGAAAGTCAAAACCATTATGACAATGGTGTCAAAGATACAGTAATGTGAGTCTAACATATTTTTAGAAGGTGTAACTAGCCAATGTTTGAAATTTTGGGTTGATAAATTACTTAAAGTAAGACTAAAACACAGTCAGGTGTTAGCTTTAGCAGGAGTATGATAGCTAGCGGATGATAGCTAGCTGTTTTGATCAAAGTGTTGTGCACGTTGCTGACGTTGGGTTGGAGTAATGGGCCTTTAACAGGCTTCCTGAGAGGCAATCAACTGCGGAAATGCCTTTTAAATCAGCAAAAATATCAACCCACACATTTAATAAACACACAAAGTCCATCCACACTGATGGGAAACAGCTCGTTGTGCAGACCTGGTGTGTGTTAATGTAATGAGGTTAAAAGGCTAAATGGACGTAGACACTGTAAAAAGTTTGTGTCTCTGTCAGCTGACGTCAGCCTGAGCATCCTTTGCTGTTTTATTGCTGTGTTTTAGATTTAAATATGACAGGAGATTAAACGGATATTAAAATTTGTTAAAGTGAGTTAACATATTTATTGCAGGACTGAACATTTGAATAGTTTAATATTATTTACATATAGCTAAAACATTCAATGGTCATTTAGGTTAGGCTCCTGTTTTATTAAGATAACTAGCAAACTAAAACTTCCCAATTTTCCCCCCTAAATCTTTATTATTCAGTAGTAGTTCAAGGTCAGACATGAAACATGCAGGTTTAAAGGTTAAACAGCAATTACTCTGGTACTCCTGTACCATATTCTTTCTTAACCTTCTCTTTGGTACATTTACTGTACCAAATTATACATTATTGTTAGATTTTTTTTTTGCAATAAAACCAGTAAAATGTTTAAGCCACAAATTTAAACAGCTGTCTGAATATTGTGGACTAATTAGTAGCACCGTCAAGCTAAAACTTGCTAACTCAAGCCAGTTGAAATTAGCGTGCTTTAGCTAATGTAGCAGAAAAACTAAGTTTACTGAATTGGAATAATAATAATAATAATAATGACACACTTTGTGTTGTGTGTTTTAGTCTCACTTTAAGACATTTATCAAAAGGCAGCACTATCAAGCTAAAACCTGCTAACTCAAGCTAGTTAACATTGGCGTGCTTTAGCTAACGTAGCTACGTTTTCTGCTAAGTTTACTGAATTGGAATAATAACAGTAATAACGACGTGTCCATAATTTTAGATTAAAAACAATAAACTTCTGGAGGTGGAAACATGTCATTGCTGGCGGCCTGTAGGTCGGTACAGAGGACTGTTGATGTTGGTCAGTCACTGGTTCACTTATTAACACACAGAACAGTCACTTATAAGCTCGTTGAGCTATTTTGTTCAGTTATGTCCTTTAAAAATTAATTTCTTCTGCAGTGCAGGTTCCTGTCATGTGGGATTTTACCTGCTGAAATGACCCAGTTTATATTGTAAACACTTCACGATCATGTTTGATGGATTTAAAGTATTATTACTTTAAATGTATATAGTTGATAAAGACATGTGCATTAAATTTGTGTTACAGTAGCAACTAAAGGCTATTTTTATAGCATAATTATGTTGTTTTCTGGAATGTTTGCAAAGGTTATTAGAAACTTGCGGACATGTTAAATAGGGCAGAGCCAGATTTTCTCATTTTTGTGAGGAAGAGCTTGTTTGTAGCTTTTTGATCTTTTTTTTTTGTTTTTTACAAGCAATGTGAACAATTTTTGCAAAACTGTCTCTGACTCTGACTCTTACTGTGGGTCTGTCATCCTTTGTCTCTTTGGCTTCGAAGTGAAGTAACAGAAACCTGGCTCAGAAAGCAGGAGCTTTGTCTGACTGGGTTTAGTGTTGCACCACATACACTGTCTGTGTCGCTCATGTAGGTGTCTCTCGTAGCAGACGACTGAAGCTTGATTTCAGTCTGTCTCTGTTATTTTGATGTAATTAGATAAAGTAAACAGACAGAGGCACTTTATCTGACTCTAATTTGATAACTCTACAGTAGGAGCCACACAATGATTAGTTCTGTCTGTCTGCTTTGATACTGTAAATATACACTCAGTATGCAGGTTATTAGGTACATCTAGCTAATACAAATGTAGACTAGTTGAATCCAGCAGCCCAGCAATAAATCCTCCTCCAGCAGGACAAACTACAGGACAAAAAGCAGCTGAATCAACACCTCTCTCAAACAGTGCATAGATGAGTCTAGACTGCATTTCTGAGTTTATATGCTGGGATTTATTCTTGTCTGCTCCGGGAAAGAAAAACACAACTAATAAATGCATGCTTTGAACAGAAGTGTATCTGAACACTGAAGAAATACTGAAGCTGATTACTTTGTGTGTGTGTGTGTGTGTGTGTGCTGGCTGTCTCTGTGACACAACATTTTGACCTCAGTACTGCTTAAACAGGCGATAAATGATGAATATCCCACACCATACAGTAACAAATGAGAGACAGCTTATTTAATTGTTGAAATATCAGTGTGCACATGCAGCTACATGTTTAAAAGCCTCTGAAGGTTCCCATGTAATTATTGCACGGACCAACAACAGCCTTGTTTTATAGTAATAATGTGAATACGCCTTAACACGACTTGGTTTTAGGATTAAAAGGCTGGTTCTCGGTCTGTCTTAAAGCAACAGTCAGGTGCTCAACAGGTTTTACTTGCTGTCATCGTTCCTCCTGTTAGTACAAGTATCTAAGAGATGGATGATTAAATCCGCAGTGCTCTGTCTGTGTAAAGTTTATCTGAGGAAACTATACGTTGCTTTATGCAGATATTTTGCACAGTTTGAGCCTTTCTGGCACAAATCCCGTGCTTTCAATGCTTCTCTGGAAACGTTTTTGCCCAGAACAAAGTGAATTTTATCCGCAGCATCACTTCCGTTAAGAAAGGATCTATTCATGCCCTGTATGAACAGGAGGAAGTAAAACTTGTTTCAGTGTAAATATCAACACCTGACAAGTGTTTTTAGAGGGACTTAAAGTTAGACTTAGGTTAGGGGCAGGAATGTGAGTCATTAGCTGCCATAGGTTGAGTCTTGTCTCTTTGTCTCTTGTGGAGACAAACTGTCACAGCGACTGAGCAAACAATGGGACGGCAGCTGACACACACTCACACACACTCATGGGGGTCAGTATCCGTGAGGGCAGGGACCAGTGTAGACCCGAGCAGAGACAGAAAGAGCTCATGGATGACAGGAAAGGATGATTTTGTCCAGTTATCGTTGGATTTAAATCAATATCTGGATTCTGTAGGAGCCTAAAAACTCTGAGTTATGGGCTTTGCCAGAAACTTTGGTAAAACTTTGAGGAGAGTGTCTGGGTTTTTCTATCGCTTTCCAAAAGTGATGCGACGATCGGGGCGGCTGGAAGTCCGCCTCCTGTGGAGGAGCTCCGGTGAGTGTTGAGCGTGTGTTTCCTGCTGGAAACGTACAGTAAGACTGGCGAAATAATTTTTAAGATACTGACAGACCTGACCTACAATCAGCAGCTTTTTCACGACTTCCTTCTCAATGTCTGTTAGTGCAAACTTATCCTTTGATATCCTTAGATTCAGTTTTATTCAGTTGAGGTATTGAGAGTCTCCAGTTCTCCCCCATGCTTTGTGTCACTCAGTAAGGACACGTGTGGACTGTACGCCGTGTTGTTGAAACATGAAAACAAATATGGTCTTTTGTATTCTGACCAGCACGGTTATGATTACAGGATCATGTGCAGACATGTAGAAAAAAAAAAGAAAGGAAAAGATTTAGAAGAATAATTAGAGGACAGGTGGCTGCTGGATTCAGCACACACCTGTCCTCACACACACACCTGTCTTTGTTTTCTTAACTACTCTAGAAGCATTTACAGATTTTCTGTAATTAATGGATATGAGGTGAATTTGAGTTAAGAATCTCAGCTTTTATTTGATCCTATGTTCGGCTCGATACCTTAAACAACACAGAAGATGCACAGAAGCTCCTTTTGTATGTGTCGAACTACGTTTTGAGTGACGGTCAAAGACTTTAAAGCTGCAGCTTTCTGCCTGCAGCATCTGACCTCTGGAGAAAGATTTGAATATATTTGAATGGAATTAGAGGCTGTGGATTTTTCAAGTTGGTCTTAAAACAGAATTGAGGGGCAGAGTTAAAGATTTAAGGATGTCTGAATGTTTTAACCCAAGATCCAACTGCACTGTAGGAAATGAAGGCCACTGTTTAGCTCGGTGGGATTATTAAAGTCTTTTTTTAAATTAAAAATCAGCTTGAAAAAAAATCTCAAACTGCTCCTTTAAAAACACATTTGTAGAGTAATATATCCTAAACTGCTTACAGACAGTTTGCAGATCTGTGAGTCAGCTGTTGATGTCAAATGGTGTGTGTGTGTGTGTGTGTGTGTGTGTGTGTGTGTGTGTGTGTGTGTGTGTGTGTGTGTGTGTGTGTGTGTGTGCGCATGTGCGCGCGCGTGCATGTGTGTGTGTGTGTGTGTTTCGGCAGCTGGGTGTTACAGGAGCTGAGGGCTCATTGTGCTCCTCTCTGCACACACAGATCTGATTAGAGACCTGGTGCTATGAGATGCTTCACACAGACAAGAGAAAAACGTTGAGTCTGACCTTTGACCTGATGAACACTCAGAATTTCACAATAAGAGCCTTTAGAGGCTGCAGATTCTTCTGTCTGACTGATTGAATCTTATCGATTGGTGGTGTCTGGGAAATGCTTTTATCCCTGAGACAGCAGAGAAAGAAAGAAAGACAGAGAAGGAGGTAAAGAGAAAATGACGAAGAAAAAAAAAGGATGTGATGGGGATAAAACGGTGTTTAAATCTTTCAGATGGGGATACTCAGTTGACTTACAAAAGTTCTGGGATCCTACAATAATTTCAGAAAAGTTTAGAAGAACATTGATCTCATACGATGAGAGGAGATGCTTTGTACCTGATTTAGCAAAAAAGAGGCAATAATGTGCTCAAAAGTCTGCAGCTTCAGAAGATCTGCACCTGTCTGTCTGCCAGTGATCTTGACATCATTACCTGGACTTTGTATTTCCTCTTCTTGTTCTGCAAACAGTTGTTAGAATGAAACCATCAGAGAGGTTAAAATGTGTAATGTTAATATAAGTTTTTGAGTAAATGTTCTGTCTGCTGCTGCTGCTGCATTGATGGATGGATGTAGAAGGCTCTTCCTCTGTTGATCAGGTTCATTGTCAGGAGGGATATAGATGGACGATATGGTGGACGGAAACTAGACAGTCACACACACACACACACACACACACACACAGTGTTATCATAACAAGCTACGTAAGAGAGCAAAGAGCAGTGAGTGACTGTAAATGACTGAGTCAGCAGTCCTACATCCACCAACACCACCCCCCTCCTCTCCTGTCTGTGTGTCCATCACACCGCGGCCTCCATTTGACTGTTAAATCACCCACTCAGCACAACAACACAGAGACACACAGTGAGGCGGTGGGGGTGGGGGACAAATCAGCATCTGAAGTCTGATGGAGACCGAGTGTAGAGCAGAGCACGGTCGAGAGACACAGAAACAGACTGCAGAGAGAGAGAGCAGACAGTGTGTTGCTATGCCTCACTTATTCCAGTGTGTGTGTGTGTGTGTGTGTGTGTGTGTGTGTGTAGGAGATGAGGTGATAACAGATCTAAGTGAGGATGTTTGAGTGTGTGTGAGGTGAAGATGGGAGATGGGAGCAGCCATGTGCAAACTGTCGGATAAAGTGGGGCAGCAGGTGAAAAAGAGGTCGACAGGTAGGATCACACACACACACACACACACACACGGTGTTTGTTATCATGTTGTGTGTTTGTTTGTTAACAGGAAGTGAGCACAAAAAGCTTCCTCCTCGTTATTTTAATAGTTAATGGAGCTGCTGGAGTGTTTCCAAACTTGAACTTTAAAGTTTAGCGTGTTTGTGTTTGAAAGATGCTTTATCTGCAGCAGGAACTGTAACAGGGCTCGATCCAGTCTGTCTGATCTGAGGGGGGGGGGGAGTGAAACCTGTCAGGGGGCAGGTATACAGTACTGTGGTGTTATGTGTTTGCACATTTGTTGTTTCTTATACCCTACATTTCTTTTTTAGTATGTTTAAGTTTAAAAATTATTAGAAATTAAAGTTGCTTGAACAGCACCTACATGAACATGACTGACCATAAACGTCTTTAACTAAAAAAAACATTTCCAGAAAACCCTTTTCTGAAATGCAATAAAAACTAAATTCTTATTTTCATGTGTGTTTATTCATCTGACAAAAGTACAAAGAAAAGATTTCCAGTCTTTTCACTTTGGGTGTAACGATTCCACTGTCCTACTGTGCTTTCCTTCCTTTTTGTTTTGTTTTTCTGGGGCTGATGGCTTTTAAAATCACAGATGACCCGCTGTCTCTGAACGCCTCACAGCATGAATGACCTGCAACATAGATGATGTACTGTCCCTGAATGCAACATGGCTCATAGTCTGTTTGTGTTTTCCAGTGTAATATTCCTGTAACTGTGATGTTCTTCTGTTTTATCCTAAGTGAAGTGTGAACTTTGAGAGATCTGAGAACAGATGGTAGAAGTGCTGTAGTTTCTGTATTATTGGCAGATAATTATTTTAACATTCTTTAGTGAAAATTGAGTTTTTTATGTATGTAAGATGAAGCCACTAATATCTGCCATAACTCTAAATGTAGTCTGATAATATTAAAACTTAAATCTCATGGGAGGTCCGGACCATAAGTGATTTGGATTTAGATTTTTCTTAATGCAGAAATCATTACGTTTTTCCACAGTGGCAAAAAACGAATACATAATAATGTTAATATAAATAAACATTTAAAGCTGCTGTTTTTGCGTCTAAGAGGTCAAATACTACAGGACTTTGTTTTAGAATATTTTCAAACCACAGGTCAGAATTTGCATGTCGTTGGTTTCCATTTGCAATGAGGAACCTCAACTGACGAGCTCTGGTAATATCAGGAGGTGATTTGCATAAACGTTACAGACACGTGTCCACGTCCACAGCTTTTTTTTTTACACACTTATATAAAACCATTCTGTAATTTTTTTATCATTCATTCACCTTGTTATCTTTTCACATCAGTAAATTAACCCATAATCACTTTATTTGTCTGCAGGTTGTAAGTATGCGTGTCACGCTGCCTGTCGGGACAAAGTATCCCTGGATTGCAATTCTGCAGCTTCACTCGTCAGTCAGGACCAGCTCAACAACAACGGCACACCGCACGACGTGAGTACACACTATATAGCATGACTGTGTGCCGTCTTTTATTTTTTCCTTTCATATCTTGTACAAAGCACAAGGATTCAACATTTTTCTTTATTGAGTCAAGTCAGAATTTAATAGAACCGTTTAATTCTACTTTAAATAAGAGCGTTTCCTATCCTGATAACCTTATGAGGATCTCGCTCGTAGTGCTGTTGAATTGTGGTATAATAGTAAATAGTAGTATATATTTATGTCTTTATTTGAGGTGAGTTTCAGCCCCAACATTGTGGTGTTTATGGCCTGGTTTACGTTCTTGGGCCTGAGAGGCACTGACACCACAAGAGTGCACTGTAGTCAAACATTTTGGCAGCTGATGAGGTGTTGCAGTGGTTAGACTATGCTCTCTCCTGAGATGTTAATACAGGCAGCAAACAGCCAAAATAAATAGTGAAGCATAAGTAATTCCTTTATGAGCTTGTAAAAAAATATATTCCATGTGGACCGGGCTGAAAAATGCTCAAATTGACCCAAAGAGACAAAAATAAATGATAAATTTATATAGAAGATGCCAAAATGAGACAACAACTCACAAGAAAGAGACAAAAGGACCACAAACAGTGAACAGTTTAACAAATACACAGTATGAGTGGTAATAAATAATATCAAGTGAATCATTTGTCAGTTTTAAACAAAAAATACAGTACTTTCTGCTTGTCAGTTGTAAAGCAAAGTAGAAATACTTTGTGCTGATTAGTACAGCACTTGATGAACCCCTTTGTACTTTGATTATCTCTCAGACGTTTCAGACATTTCTCTGGCTGTATTCTCAGTGAACATTTCGTCAGCCCAAACTAAAATATGAGTAGGACTGTGGTCGCGGACAAGCCGACATTACCCCATCAGTGTTTACATCTCATCTGGTGGTAACACCGCTTTTAATGTTTCCACTGAGTGCAGAGTGGGTTTGGCTCCACCGCCTGTCAACACTGTTGTGGTTTGTTTCATGCAGCATGAGGAGGATTAGATCAGCACATTTCAAACCAGCGATCACATTTCACGCTCTGACAGCGCTGAGTAGTGCTGAGTTCAGGGCTGTGGCTGTTTTTGGTGTCAGTTATTTCACAAAAACACTTTTCTTTTTGAATTATTTGAGTAACAAAGACTTGGAACATATGAGTACCTGAAAACAGAAGATGTGTTTATGGTGTTTTCTATATTGCTAATTTTCCACCTATTTATTTCTGCTATTTAAAACACTATCCGTTTATCTCTTTTTTTGTGCATTTCTCACAGTGTTTTGTGTCTGTCTGTGGTTTGTGGTGGAGAAGCTGTCTAGAAGCCGAATGTCAGATAATAACATGATTTGTGGCCATAAGACGCTCATAAGGTCTCATGTGTTTTAAGTCAGTGTGATGGAATTGCATCAGAGTTGACGTGTGGGTGTGTTAAAGCCTGACATGAACTGTGAACCAGAAAGAATATGACATTTTCACTACTCTACTCTAATAGCTGTCATAACTGGGGAGTGAAAAATAAAAAATATGACCATAAACATTTTTTAAAAGAAGAGCTCCAAGTACTCAGAACGACCATCTGAGCCAATCTGGGCTGTTAAACCTCATTAGTGTCACTACACAGACAATCCCCAGACTACTTATTTAACTACTGACTAACTCCCATAATCAGCAGTCAATTCAATCAGCTTGTATGAATGTGCAGCACATGGACCTGAAAATGCATTATAGCTCATACGTGTGCATTTCCTTTCTAAAAATAAAGTTGTTAAATCCTCACAGGACATTATTTAGGTGTCCTGGCCAGGTTGACTTTTCCCACTGTGTAACCTGAACATAACACCTGAGTGTGTGTGTACAGTATGAGCTCATCCTCCTCTTTTCAGCCTTATGATTGGTTTGGATAAAGGGAGCAGCAGTAAATGATTGACAAAGAATAAGTGGTCACTGGGTCCACTTCCTGTCTGCTGGGAAAGACAAACACAGATGTAGACGCGGAAGAGAAAAGACAGCAGAATGAGGGAGAATAAACGGAGAGTCAGGACAGAGAGGAATGTTCACGTTTTTTTCCCCTTAGCTCTAACAGAGACTCGTTAACATCACCGTGTCGGAGCAACCGCAGTAACATTAAAGATCTTGTTGACCATTCAGGAAAAACAACAGAATGGAGCAGGAGTTTGGTGTAAAGCCAAGTAATTACATTCAAGATTGAAGTATGCATTGATTGACTTCTTTTGAATCCTCTCCAGTTCCTGTTCTGCTGGCTGATTTATAGGACAAAAAAAATTAATCAAATATAGAGTATATAATATTTGTTGACCATTTGAAATCATTAAAAAATTGTCTAGGTCATTATTTTAAGGTGACAATAATATTCATTTTAAGATCATTTTAACAGTTAGCATTTTACCAAGCTGTGTAACAATTAGCATGTTAGCATTATCAATATTTCAGAAGATTTGCAACAAATTCTAACGGTAAATGAAAGAAGCTTATACTGTCTTTTTGTCTAATACGAATGCTAATGCTAGCATGTCAGAATAGACAGTTTCATCTTTTACTTTTAGTACAAAGCTTTTTAGCTTATGTTGAGTTAGCTGTTATGGTTTAGTGGTGAAGTAGAAAAGGCTAATAGTAGGGGGTATTGTTAGCTAGCTGTGAATTCGTTTTTCATTGTTCATAGTTAAAAGTTGTAGTTTCATTTTAATATTTGTATATTTGTAAATGCTACATTTAGCATGGTTGTACCTAGATGTTAGCGCAGCATTTCTGTATGACATGTTAGCATGTCACGTTACTTCTAAAGTATGCTGCAGGAATTTAGTTTTAGAGCTTTAAAGAATTAGAATTGAACTTTTTTGGCACTGTAGATTAAAAAGTAATGGATTTTGAAGGCATTATTTTATGGCTATGGAGACTAAGCATGAGATATCGTTTTAAAAGGTAGAAAAGTACAATTAAAAAAGAAAAAGGAATGTTAATGTGTTCCCTCTGGGTTTTGTGGTTAATCATTATGGTTTTATGATCGCTCATTAACAGCTATTGGCTAGGTTAGGAGGGGAGGGGTCACACTGCAGTAAATACACACAAACAAGAAGCACTTGGAAGCAAAACTGTTGTAAAACCTGACAAAACACGTTCTAGTGTGGGAAAATGTTTCTGTTCTTTACTTATTCTGTTTCTGCTTTTCAGACTTTCTTTCCCGCCCTCTCTCTGAGATTTGACTCTGAAGTTTTGGTGTATAGCTTTACTTTATATGTCAGCTCCAACAGCACTGACTCTTCTTAGTTATGTCACCTGTCATTAGAAGCTGATTTAGACTGATGAAGGTGTCTGAATGCAGTTTGTACTGGCGTCTTAAAAGCACATATGCTGGTGTTTGTATTGACTCCTACTTTATATAGGAATTTATGGTTATTTTGCATCTGTTTTAGTAATTTTTTTTCTCCTTTTGGTTATTTTTCATCTGTTTTTTGACTAATCTTGCATTTTGTATTGATCTTGTCCTTATTTTTTTTATCTCCGTGAGCCTGTTGTGTCTCATTGTAGTCATTTTTGTGTTTTTTTGGTTGTTTGGCTTTTCTTTTGGTCAGTTTAGTTTAATTTTGTAATCAATATTATGTGTCTTGTGGTCATCTTCTGTCTCATTTTAGTTATTTTATGTCTAATTTATGTGTATTTCGGGTATTTTGTGTTGCTATGTGCATTTAGCATCTTTGTCTAATTTGTCATACTTTTGTAGTCATTTTGTGCGCATTCTGCATCTCTATGGGCATGTTATGTCTCCTTGTGGTCTTTTTGTGTTGTTTGAAACTCTTTGAAGTTGTTATGTGTGTCGCTGTGGTTGTTTTGCCTCTATTTAAGATAGTTTGGCACCTTGTGGTTATTTTGTGCCTCACTTTGTTGGTTCAAATTCAAATATGCTTGCAGTTTATGGCACACAGCCTGTATTCATGTGTGCTTGGGAGAGAAAGAACAACAGGTTAAATGAAGGAAAATAAATAAATTAGCAATTTGGGGGTAGGAAAAGGTCGAACAAAGGCCCTGCTCTCTGAGAGTGGAGGGTACAAGGTGGAATATATGGTTTAAAAATATCAGAGAGGTATGAAGGGACATTTACATTTTAGAATTTGACGTTTAAACCGAAGCACCTTAAAATTTGATCTAACTTTAATAGGGAGAAAATGGAGAGAAGCTAGGACTAATGGGTTTACTTAAAATCTTAGCAGCAGCATTTTGTACAGTTTGAAGACTTTCAGTACTGGCTTGGGGACCTGAAACCCTAAAGCTTTTTTATCTGAGCACATGCAAAATTTGTTCAACATAAAATCTTCAACCAGAAAACCACACAATCCATTTTTCCTTAGTTTGTCTCTTTATTTCCTTCCTTTCTTTAACCTTTCACTCTTTTCTTGTGGTAGTTTAACTTCATAACTGGTTGCAAAGAGGATAGAAACGATCGAGAAAAACTCTTAACCATCCTGTCCTTTCACTATCAAACATCTGTTTTCATACAGTTTCTCCTGTAAACCGACATCATTACCGTCTGCTTATCACACCTCCCTTCCTTTTTGTGTATCTTCTTTAATCTTCCCTTTCCTCCAGTCCTCTAATCAGCTGCCTATTGTGTTGGAGAAAATACAAACAGTGGAAGCTTACCTGAGGGAAATGAGGGAAGAGTCTGGGAGAAAATGAAACTCATTGAGATAAGACATGTTTATATAAAAGGCCAATGTTCGTTTTACAGAGAGGAAGAGGCAGATGTATCAGCTGTACACAGGAAGAATGGAAGTGATTCAGATGTTGTCTGAGGGTCATGTTCTTGGATGCTTCTGTGCAAAGTGTGCACTAAACAGAGGCATGAGCAAAACAACACTGCAGTTTCTACATTTTTTAAAGGTAGAAATGATAGTCAAGCCCACAAATTTATTAAAGCTGTATTAACGTATTAGTAATGTATTAAAGCTGCACGCATGTAATGTTTTACGTTAATATTGGATCAAATGTTTATGTAAAATTTAACTTACTTATAGACACAAATCCACAGATAATTATCATCAACTCCGCAGTTTTCATAACCATAATATGCTTTTTAGTGTCTGCTCATTGTTTTGGTTTTTGATCCCACAACTTTAAAGTTTTTTTGTTTTGGTTCATTTTTACCACAATCTTACTGATGTTTTTGGCTACAGAAGGTAACTTTCTCCAGTGTGCAAACCTACAAAGGATATGTTGCTCCATGTCTGCTAGATGCACAAAGAATCTAAATAAATCAAAATGCTCTTAACTGTAAACTCAATATCAGCCCCCTCTGCTCCACCCAGTCCTCCCTCTCCTGCTCCTCTGTGCTTTCACCACACCATGCAGTGCTTCACGTATTTGTCATAATGAAATTCTAGTAAATAAGGTAATAAAATAATAGTAAGAATGCCTCAAAAACTTGTCTCCACATTAAGGTTAAGGTTAATTAAGGTTTCTAGTGTTTATAGTAAACAAGTATTTTACATTTTAAGTTACACACTATAGGGTAAAGAGGATGAAAATATACAAAATGAAGCGTGCATCAGTATTTTCCTTTGATGGAATGATGCAGCCACAAAAACATGGTGTCTTGTGCTTAAATTAGTCTCACTGAACAATGAGCATCATTAAGCTTGAATTACATTTACGAGACAGCAAAGACCAAAGTGTATTGAATATATTATGTTCTTCATAATTGTGGAAAAGCCTTTAAACCAGTCTAGTGGAAATCTAACGAAGAAAACTCAGAAAATTGTTCCAGACAGTTTATCTCTGAACTGCATATATATATATATTGGTCATGAAAATTAAAAACAACTGTGGCAAGGAAAACAATACTGGAAATTATAATACCACATGTCAGACATAGACACTCTGCAAAGAGGAGTAGTTATACGTTACTGCATGAACAACAAGGATAAACATTAGAAAACCACAAAGATTTATGGACTCAAAAAGACACTAACTTTTTTTTTTCAAAGACATTTCAGGCTTTTATATGATAAACTGTAATTCCATCCATCCCAGACCTAAAGACAGCATAGATGCAGCAACAGAGGGATGAATAATGGCAGCCAGTATTACACTGTAATCTTTGTGGATTGTGGAGGATTAACTCCTCAGTCAGATGCAGGTCTGACAGACAAAGCTCCCCCCATCATCAGCTGCCTGTTGCAGAAACAGGACACCAGTCGACAGCTTAGACACCCAACAACAGACGAGTCCCGTTGATTTACTTCATTTTTGGCCACTAACGTGTCCCAGTGCGGCCAAAAGTGCAGCTAACCCCTTTTATAGCAGAATAAAATGAACCCCAGCTGAGCCCCGTGTGGTCTCTGAGGAGTCTTTGTGGAACTCTGTTTTTTTTTTTGTGTTTACTGTTAATAGTAAATACTGTTCGTAATAACCAGACAACAGATTTCATTCCGCTGCAAAACATGAGACTTGTCTTCACACTTCACACTGCAAAGTGCTTTTCAACACTGCCACTTTTCAGGAGTGTTAAATGTCAGCTCAGCATGAATTAACAGAGGCCTAACACAGGGAAGGATGTATTTTCATATGTGTAATCTTGTGTGCGTGTGCGGGAGTCAGCATCAGTGTATGAAGAGGTAAACTGACTCTGTGAAAGCAAATTCTACATCGTTTTTCTCATTAGGTTGAGGGAAGTTCAGAGGAAAACAAAGATCTTTATCTAGGTGGGACGCTACAGCAGGCTTTTCTGAGTATGTGTGTGTGTGCATGTACAGCGTGTGTTTGTTTGCTCTTATCTTGGATCCAGTTATAATCCAGGCCGACAATCTCAACCTCAGATACCAGCCAGCTCAGATAAGAGCTCACATTCACCATTCATACAGCTTTCACACAGTAGCGGCACACTGATTTCACTGTCAGGGACATGCAATACACAGATATACTGTTTGTTGAATGCAGCTAACAGAGCCCAGGTTTAAAGAACAGACATAGGAAGTGGAAAAAATTGAGAAAGGGCGATATACAAACAAAAATAACAGAAGCATTGCTGGTGATTTTCAACTCATCGAAGCAGAATTGTGCAAATTTCCTCCAGACTATTACAATAATGTGAATTCAGCTTTGATATAAGCACAGACATGACCTATGTAGTGTTTATCTAACCACAGTGGATGTTATCAGCAGAGTCATAGAGTTCACTGGCCTACGCTGATACGGTACTCATTAATGGCTAATTGCTAATAACAGCATGCTAACAGGCCCAGAATGATGATGCATGCTTATGCTAACGTCTGCCATATTTTCTATCTTAGGTTAGCATGCTTGCTTGCTAGATTTTTGCACTTAACTGAAAGTCCATATAAAGTTGACGTGAATGCCAGTAATTCGTTATTTAGTCCACAGAAACAACTAATGGTTAAATGCTAATAATATCACCCAACATCTTGGTGCTAGCATCTTATGTTAAGCGTTGTTTACTATGTTTTCCTTGTTAGCTTTGCATGTTGGCATAATAATATTTGTTAATTGATTGTAATTCTTTTGTTTGGCGGGTATTATGTCATAATACTAATACTGCTACTAGCTGAGCTAATGTCAACACATTTCATAACAATCCATCCAATAGTTATTGAGATATTTCACTAACATACTCACATCACTGTCATAGTGACTAGAGCGAAAGCTAGATGATTGACAAAGTCAGTAAAGATCATCCTTTTTTGACTAAAAAGTAGCTGCAGAAGTGCAGTACTGACATGATTATTGACACTATGACCAACAGGAAAATGCATTATACACAAGAACGCGGACAGGATGTCTGGTTTAACCAGAGATCACAGTGTAGTATGCAGTCTTAACAGAAATGTTTTAGTTTCCTAAATGTACCAACGTAGCTAGCAATATTTATCATTTTTAGTGTGAAAAGGTAAAAGTCCAGCTGCTTACAGCTCATTTCAGGCTGCTCATCCCCCTCTGCCACTCCCACATTAACATCAATATCCTTGTAATTCTGCTCCTCCAGCTGCAGTGTGACCCACAGGCTTGATTTTAAGCCTGCATCCCTGCTTTCGTTGTCTGTCTGTGATTATGTGATACACCGAGGCTGCATGTGATCCTCAGACAGCATTCTTCCTGTCTTTGATCATGAGACACTCAGCGTTTTGTCTGTCAAGATGAAAAACTAGGCCTCTGGGGGGACATAAAGGATGCAGGGACACACTCTTACACACTGGGCTACGCACAAAATAATGAACATGTGGAACCTAAAAATATACTGCAAGTATCTGCATATGCTCCGTGGACATCATTTGTCAAAATACCCAACAAAAAGTGGACCAGTTTCCAAAAACCCTGAAGCAACGTGGAGCTCAGGTTGGATATTCGACACCTGTAATAATGCCCCACAGAATGCCACATTACCACGACTTCCTGCTGTTCCTGTTTCTGTGTGTATAAGCGAATCTGCTTCATTTAGCATTCTTTGTTTGCACCTTCAGGCTTTAGAGTTTCACCCTCCTGTATGTTATTTGTAAAGATGTCATTTTCTGCTCAGAGTGTGAAAAGTTATATAATCTTCCTAGAAAGTTGATTCTGTTCATCTCGACAAAGTTATTCAGGTGAACAGAATCAACTTTCTAGGATTTCCTTATCTGAATTATTGAGCATGCATCGATACATTAATGTTTTGCATAAAACAAAACTATAAAGGGTTCTCACCTTTAAAGTGGCAAAACATACACACCTACCACCCTCTGAACTCCTACTGCCTTTATATTCAAGAACATAAACACATCTACCTGCAGAAAACAAAGAAACCCACACCCCATTTGCAAACACACCTGTGTGCATGTACAAATACTTTTACCGACACAAGGTGACATCATGTGAGCCTGAGGGCAAATTTATAAACTTCCCTCTCTCCGTTTTTGTGTTTTTGTTCTTTTTTTGTCTGCTAGCTTTTAAAAATTACTCTTATTTCAACACTCTCCACTTTTACACCTTAAGGTCACCGGGCACAATTTGTCAGCATCATGCTCGCGATGCAGTTTTATTCAGTCCACCAGGAGTTTCAGAAGCTAAGCAGCTTGTTGTGATCCTGATTTTTACTTTATTCATCCTTGTTTTTTTGAGTTTCTGGTAGCTAAGTAGGATATAGTTAAAGCTTTCTTTTTTGGCAGGTTTTTATTGTGTTTATGGTTCCTACTTTGTTGGGTTGTAGAGAAAGTCTTGCTTATTATTTCTATTTTTGTCAGAATGCTGGCTAACTAGTTGTAGCTAGCTAGCTAATGAAGCTAATGTTCATCAACTAATTAACTAATAACCATCAACTCTAATCTCTGACTTGAAGGCCTTAAGAGGTGGTTACTGCACAAAAAGATCATTAATTCACCTTTACACTTGGACATGATGCTTTGATGTTGCTTTATCCCATTAGCGTCTCATCACCTGGGACACGTTTAAAGGTCTGTTAGAGCCTGTTCCTGCTTTCAAACTGGATTATTGTTTAACCAGACCTTTAGCTATAGATACACACCAGTGTTTCTCACAGCGTCTGTTCATGTCAGGGAACAAAAGTGGACTGTGGGGGAGACTAAAACCCTTCCTACCAGCTAAAACAAACTAAATAGCATATACCTTTTAAGAATATTTATCAGTTTTATTAGTTATAAAATGCATTTTAACTACCTTGAGCTGCTGTTATGTTGAATTTTTTTGGGAGATACCATAGTGTTTGAATATTCCTGAGATCTTTAGCTGTGTTTATCTATCTAAATCATTATAGAAGAGGTGTAGTTTTTTACTTTTTGTATTCTGAGAAACGTGATTTGTTTTTTCACAAACACTAATGATTAAATGCTAAATGAGAGATTGCACTGAGTTACTGAGGTTAATGTTGTCCGGACATGACATAACATATTTGACTCTTTGAGGGGTTTAGTGGAAAACAGTGTAAGTGTAATTTATAGTAAACAAATAACATAATAGTATTACTGCATTGATTCAGATGTATGGATTCTTAACTTTTGTGTTATCTTACACACAGGGTAAATGGACCATATAGGAAAGTTGGAATCTTTTAATCTGGCTGTTGCACCCAGGCCCCCATGTTAACAGTCACAGGGTTACAGTAAAGTGTCAGAACCTGTTTGCGCTGGAATTTCAGTAATGTGTAACCAGACTGGCTCCAGGCCAAAGTGACAGAACAGTGGATTAACACTAGTGACACCACCTCTCTTTGCATGAATCAGTGTCTGTGAGTGTGAGCCTCTCCATAAGGGTGTGGGACTCGAAATGGTCAAAATTCCTCTAAATACTGAGTGTTTATCTGTCGTGAAAAGAGTGAAAAACCATGTGTGTGTGTTTGTGTAAAAACCTCTAGGCTGATTTCACACGCTCCCACCCGGTCACCTCCAAGAGTCCTGCTGGAGCTGACTAATGACAGAGAGTGTGTGTGTCTGTGTGTGTGAATATTGCACATTCACGGATTTTTGTAGCTAAACTTCAGAAAGAATAGATCGACTTTGCTGCTTTTATTTATGCGTAATTAGCAAACACTGTAGCAGCAAAAAGTCCAGTTCTACTTTAATGTGCTCTCAACCTCATTTGTTGTCAGATTAATACAACTGTTACTTACTAAGTGACGAACAACAACAGAAATAGCATTGCATAAAGCATTTTCAGTGTGTTTTTCTGCTTTGACCTTATTCTGCATGACGCCGGAGAGTTCAGAGGCGAGACGGTGCCATGCCTGCTTATCTGTGGAGTGTGTGTCTTGGATGGATCTCAGCGAACCAAGATGGTGGTTTGGCTGCCCCAGATGTGGCTCATTTATTTTTGGTACCTTTTCTAACTCCACTGGTTTTAAATTAGAGCGTGTCTATCTAAAACTCTCCCAAATAGTCTACTGGTTGTTCCTATTGCTGCATGCCTGTGTGTATGTGCGCGTTAGGCTTGATTTAGTGCAGATGTACTGTGGATTTCACCCTGAAGCTGAACATGATTTGCTGATGTTTTGGGGCTTTTTTGCAGCTGGGTGGGCTGTTACATGAACATATTATGTTAAAAATCTCTGTGTGCAGTATGGAACAAGGTGCTGGAAGCAGCTGAAAACAGAAGGTACAGTTTTAATTATCTGTGCTCAGTAATGTTGTTTGTCCATAAAGGGGCAATATAAGAGACTTTTACACCGCCCACTGAAAACATGAGTAAAACTCTGATCCATTTTATGACCACATAAACTCGGTAGAGGGTCAGGCTGCTGCTTGACTGAATGCACTGTATAATAAGTTTTCAGTGTCTGTTTTTGATTCTCATCTGTGTTTTATGATGCTGAGGAACGTCAGCATGTATGCACTATATGTGTGTTTCTGGAGAAACATATTCATACTGCACTACAAAGGATTCTGTATATAGATTTTTTTTTATATTAATGTGGGTAAGAACAGAACAGACAGTAACAGATGTGAAGTCTAAAAAGTATAAAATGCTGTATGAATAATCCATGCATTTGATTTGTTTTTGTCTTTAGTCTTTGTCTTTGTCTGAGTTTAGCTTTGCTGTGATTGAATCAGCTGATACTGATTTATTCACTGGACAGTGTATACATTCATGAACGCAGTAGGCCACAGTTACAGTCACGCTAGTGGCTTTGTGGAGCTGTAATTAGGCACAGATGTGCTTTCATCTAGTAATATATAATATATGGTAATATTTGCATGCTATCGTTCTAGAAATCACGAGGTTAACATGCTTATGTTCAGCAGTTATAATGTTACCCTGTTCATCCTCTTAGTTAAACATGTTAGCACCAAACTCTAGCCTAGCGTAGTAGTTAAACTGCGCTACTGTGTGTGTCCCAGTCCCTCTGTAGTGCCGGTCCCAAGCCTGGATAAATGGGGAGCGATGCGTCAGGAAGGGCATGTGGTGTAAAATCCATGCCAAATCAAATATGTGGAGTGAGCCGCCCTGAAAGAAAGCAGCTGAAAGAAAAAGAAAATATTAGGAAATTAATAATACCATTATTAGTGGTGCTGCAAGAGAAGAACGTGTTCATGCGTTGTTAGGCTGGAGACCAGGAATATCTAAACAAAGTTTGTTGTGTTGTAGTATATGAGCGTGCTCCCCCCCCCACCCATAAAGTTTTAGTGTATTTACCACATTTCTACACTGAATATTGGCACGTAATATGTGGTTTCACTCACTTTAATCCAGAAATACTGGTGGTAACTTTCAAACCCCTCAATGATCGAAACAGTATTACATTTTATCTCTGGTGTTTCTGACTGCCTGGCCTTATGGTAAAACCAAGCCACACCACATGGAATCAAGACGTCTCATTTGGGTTTGGCTGATCTTATCCAGAGCCTCCCATTGTACAGGGCAAGTATTTGCATGACCATAGAAAACTATGACTTCTTAGACTTCTTAAGTTGACATATACAGTCTTGTAGTTAATGTAATATAAATTCAGTTTTTGTTCATGTTTATGCACCGACATGAAAGCTGCCTGTTGACAGAACGTATTCTTGCCAGAAGTATTTTCTCAGGTTCACCAAATGAATTAAAGACAAAGCAATATGTTTATGATTAGGGGTCTGGAATAAATTTTAAGGTAACATAACAGAACATAACTGTGATCTTTATTCCCAGAAAAAATCTGAGTCATTAGGACATTTATTGCAGGTAAAGAAGCATTAAAAAATTTAATTTAAAAAATACTTCTGTGGTTATCGGCAGGTTGGCAGCTAATGAGTTTAAATTTAAAAAAAGATACATGCATCACTCCATATCCCTGCAAACTACACAAATGTTGCACCTCCGACCTGTTCCACCCAGCCGGAAGGGTGCACACATTAGTCTTAGCAATTAAACACATACACACACACACACACACACACACACACACACACACACACACACACACACACACACACACACACACACACACACAGAATGCGTCCAACGTCGAAGTAATTATTAAATGCCTTTGGTGTCAGTGTTTTTTTTTTACTTGATGCAAGCAGGGGCAGGACACAGCTTTGGTTTGTCACCTCCTAATTGAGGTAAGAAATCTGTGTGTGTGTGTGTGTTTATGGTATCAGTGTGATCATGGTCACATATTTATGACCTGCAAAAAGCTGCTGCTCTGTAACTAAACATTTGACCTTTTATTTTAGGAATGTAGGGAAGTTATATTCCTGTCTGTGGTGTGTTTTTTAATCTTTGTGTTGAGGTTTGAGGTTAACTCCACCAGCTTGACCGGTAAGGCGAAAGAAAGCTCTCATTTTTCCTCTGGGCACTTTAAATGTCAGAGGGAGGTGCTGAGGGTAAAAAGTGCATCCTTAAATGTCCTGTGTGTTTAAGCATAAATGAAAACATTAATACAGCAACATACAGCATCCTTTGCAGATCTTGATAATAAATCTGGTATAGGTCTACAATACATCAAGTAATTTGATATGAAATTAAATTAAATTAAGTTGGATACTTAGACCTTAAGTTGGAATTGATTAAACTATTGTGAAACTATTATTTAAACGGTCACTGAGTCACTGTTTCTGATTTGTGTTTTTGCATGTAGTTTTCTGCTGTATATGTGAGAAGAAAGAGCATTTAATAGAGCAAGCCCATGAATTTTCTTGTATTTGGCTCATTTTGTGCTTTGCTGCTTCATAATGAGCCGTTTTTACAGTACACGAAGATAAATTAGTATATAAATAATTAAATAAAACACAAAAAGTATTTGAAATCAAACAGAGGTCAGTGAAGAAAACAACTGAAGCACTTTTAAGCACTTTTTTTACTTTTAACATGCAGGTTCTGCAAAACTATCCGAAGCTCCACTCAAACTCATTGTCAGAGCGCTGATTGGCTGTTCGCTTGTGAGGGCGTGACTTAATTAACTATCAGCCAGTTGATTGGTTCATCCTGCAGTAAAAGCTCGTAGTGGGCGGGGCCTTACTGTAGCTGGCTGTCACACAGACAGAGGAGTTAAAGCCGTTCAGTAGATTAATGAGGTACGTGTCGTTTAACTGGGATTTTATTTGGGGTTTCTTAGCTTTGTCTTGCGAATTGGACGTGTTATTAAAAGTTGGTTATCTGTATTACCCGACTGTAACACTTTCTTGTTAAAAATGGACACCTTTCAGTGAGTTTCGCGCATGCCGGTGGAGTTAACGGGTGGATCGGGAGACGGTTGAACGGATTTGAAAGAGGAAGTCATCCCACCCGGAGCTAACAGCGATTCCAGCGGTCACAAACAAACGGAGGTGTCGGCACGTAGCGTGTGTGGAGTTCATTTCTACCTAACAACATTTCAGTTTTGAGTTTGTTTTTTTTTTTTGGATGTGGCCGAGTTTGAGTCGAGAAGTTTTCTCCGCAAATGACGTGGAATAGCACGATGAGCAGTGGCTACAGCAGCTTGGAGGATGACTCCGAAGAGTACTTTTTCACGGCCAGGACCTCTTTCTTCAGAAAACCTTCTGGCAAAATCACAGAGAGCAAGGTAAAGGCATAAACGTGAAGTGCAATGAGTTTCTTCCAATACAACCTCACCGTGTGAGCTGATTGTGTTGTAATCCAGCTCAAAAGTAGAGTTTGTCTCATTCAGTGTTCGGCGTCTCTCAGAACGTCATTTAAAAACTTAGAATATAAGTACTTACTAATTTTCTATGAAAACTACACAGCACATAGAAATGAATTGAAGAACTTCTGTACCTATTTAGTAGTCATACTTCGGTTCGGCGTACATCTTGTTTTAAAAGCAATGTGCCTCACAGTTTAAGTAGCGCATTCACAGTTGGTTCACCTGTTACCTCCTCCCTATAAAATCCTCCGCCCGTTGTAAAGCTTATGACCTTGTAGATTGTTCTCGATACCGAATTCACCAGAGGACTCAAAAGATTTGTAACTTTAGAAAGTTTAGATTTTAGATTTGACATTGGCTTGTCAGTGAACCATGAATCTTTAAATCGACAGAATTGTCACTGGTATTTGGTATGTGTCGGAGCAGTTTATAGGACTTTTGCATAAAAACAATGAACCGGTGGCCTAATCTCCTTTTGACAGTTGGTTTAACAGTCAGGTTTAGCCTACATTTGATTTTATAAGTGTCCCCCTATGGAAGTAAGACGTCGTTTAAAATTCAAAGAGTTTTCTGAAACAACAGACAAACATACAATCCAGAAGGAGGAGACTGTAATCAGCAGGACGGTGGTTATTACCCTCAAGGACTCACATGAGCTCATTACAGCTCCAACCTTGTGACCCGCTTTGGCCACCACCGAGAGTTTTAACAATTCTAAATACAATTATGCTTTCAAACATAGGTTTCATTTTGTTTGTAAGGTCTTGTCCTTGCCTGCAGACTGAGAGAATTAGACATTGGGCTCAATCATGTCTGGAACTCAAAAAAATTGGGTCACCCTTCGGGTCCTTGGGTAAAAACTGGCCTCCTGCACTCTTCAAGTGGTTTCATATACACTGATCCACTTACACACACACACACACACACACCACACTCAGACAGTCTTGCAAACACAGCTGGTTTGTTCCACGCTTTCAGGACTCAGCATACTGTAACAGAAAGAAGCTATTCTTCTTCTCTGCCTACTTAATGCGCACAACATGAGTGGCTTGCAGACTCTGCAGCAATGCGTGACCCTTCACTTTTCCATAGCCTTTAACAGAGGTCGTCATTCCTCATGGGGGTGTGTCTGTTTGTGTGTGGAGTGACTGCACAATGTGGCCCATATAGTGCTGCAGGAGAGGTTGTGACCTTATGAAGTCTTAGACTGCAGCCCGGGACCTGAAATTAGGATGCTGGAACCAACTTGGTGGTTTTCCACATGCCAACAGTAATTACAATTAAAGAGGGGGTGTGCCCTTTTTTTGGAAAAATGTGTGGGACTGCTGCGTAAAATTACTGCTTCTGTATCAGAAAAATAGAAGGTTATAATGTGAGTTGATGTGTGTTTCCCGCCAAGCTGTACTTGTACTGAAGTAGTAATGGATTACTCAACATGTAGGACTTGGCTATGACTTGGAAATTTCAAGAATGTTGTAACTGTAGTAGTTGGTTGGTTGTGTGTATAATTCAGAATGTAAATTCACCGCCAGCACACATGCGTGGAAATTAATGTTGCAGCCTCACCAGTACTTGGGTCATTACGCTAATTGTCTGAAAGCAAAGTCTCCACTTCAGTCTGTTTCTACACAATAAATATATAAGAAAAACCCTTAAATTGATCAAGATTACAGTTGAATAAGTTTTGTTTAGTTTCAGTAGATCAGAGCTTCACTGGCCTGTTGTGTATTTATGCTGATGACATCTCAGCAGCTGAACCCTGGTGTATGTGTATGTGATTAGTATTTAGTATTTGTATTTCGGTTCCCCGGTTCCATTCAGTTTGCTCGTTCTCTACACAGAAATCTTGGTGTATTTGTTACTGATAGTGCAGATTGGTTAAAAATAAGTGTGTGTGTGTGTGTGTGTTAGAAAATGTGGAAGTTGGCTGCTGTGAATGCACGGCACTGTCCTGTGCTCCACCCATCTTATCTGACTGTTGTAATGAATTTTTAAACTGTGGTTTACACTAAATAGCAGTACACATAGCAACAGTACAAGCAGTAGAACTAGTAGAACTTGTGTTCTGGGTACAGCTCAGCCAATGTGTTTTTTTGTTTTTTGTTTTTGTGCAGTGGTTCCCAGGAAAGAGGAGAAATTTCTCATTAAGGTACCAGGATGTGGTCTATATGAGAAAGTAATGTTTAATAAGTGTCAGTGCAAACAGAGAGAAGGAGAACAAACAGACTCTGGATGGTCAAACTGGGAATTGAGATGTAGCAGACTGGTTAGAAGAGGGTTTATACCCATCACACACATATACTCACACACCCACTCATCCACCTTTTCGATGTGTGAATGGTGTTCCTGTCATGAAATGTCACGCTGACCAGTGGGCCTTTGTGTCTCATGCAGAAACACTCGAGGGTAATCCCATCCAACCCCCAGACATACACACATATACACACACTGGGCAGCCAAAGCGGCTCATCTTCAATTCAGATCATCCTCACAGACTGTGTGTGAGCTCATGTTCGGGCCGAAGCACCGACGCCTGCACTGGCCTCATCTCTTTCTGTGTAACTATTCAAACTGGCTTCACATCACCACAGAAATACCAAGTCATTCATGCATTAAATATTTCATCCTGTTCAGGGTCAGGGTTTGAACTGCAGCGTATGCAGGCAGCAGGCAGTGAGATAGAGGCAGAGAATAGACACTGGCCAAAAAGTTGCTAGTAACAACACGGGAGCTAAGTCAGCAACACTGCACACAGTACATTTTTTTTATTGACTTAAAAAGTAGACAGTCCTTGTTGTATCATTGGTTGGTTCAGTACATCAAGTGACATTGGGCCTGTTGTGTCACAGCTTCGTGAGAAAAACTCGACTCTTTTTGAGTGTGTCAGCCTATAAAAGGAAGTGGTATTTCCTCGCAAGTCGGACACTGTCCTGCTGCTGTGATCGCTTTTCTGGGTAATTGGCTATCTTTGTATTTCAAATGAACTGACATCATAGTGTGCAGTACTCTGTTTTATAGTAGGAGGTTGTTTGTTGTTCCTTTTCCCACTGCTGATAGATTTATGATGAAATTATTTGTACCTGACCGCGCCCTGCAGCTCTTCTCAGGTTCCTTTCAGTTTTATCCATATTGCTGGTGTCCAGTTTAACCGATATCTTCATGCTGTTACTTTATCACTGCTTTCATGTATTCAAATAAAGATGTTTTTTCTTTGGGGAATTTCTTTGGAATCCCGGCTCACATGAAGTGAGGTCATTCCCTTTTGTTAAGCTTAGATTTCCTTATCACTTGGAGAAAAGCACCTTATTGTTTTTGTATAGTTTAGGTCCAAGGCCAAGTGATAGAGTACAACAGATACAGATCTTATCTCTCTTTCTTTCTCTCTCTCTTTCTCTCACGAACATTGAGTAAACAATTTTTATGGCAGCAGCAGCAGAACACCTCTTTTACAAATGTCTTCCTGAAGAGACTGTATGTAAATACGCACCATTATTTCAAATGTGTGGTCGTTGCAAGAACATACAACAATAACTAGAGATATAAAATATATTGCTCCTGATTTAATGATTCCTATCTCTCTACTATAAAATAAAAACTAGAAAAGTATTGTCTTGCTGGTAAATACAGAACCAAAGTAAATGTATTTCTACAGCAGAGGGACCACAGTTTGTTTTTATTAAAAGCTCAGCCTTTCCTGTCCTCACATACACGTGAATCCAAATCTGTCCATTCTCACATTCTCCCTCTCTAGATTTCCTTCCTCTGTGTGTTCTGCTTCACCCCCTACTCTCCCCTTCTCTCCTCCTCTATTGTGCTTCTGTTGTTTCACTTCCTGGCTGTTCTCGGCTTGCCTTCCTGTTCTCTCTCAACACCAGCACGGCCGCTGAAGTCTGGTTGTTGTTTAGCTGGTTCCATCTATGACTTGTTTCTGGTGTTTGTTTTCCAGAGAGGAGAATATAGAGATTGTTGGAAGTAGTTAGGATAACATTTAAAATCTCGTTTCTATGCAGAGTTTGTTGTTGTTTGTATTTGTTCAGCATCTCATTTCATTTTTATTTAAATGAATACATGTCACTGATGCTCATTTCCTCTGAACTATTACAGTTAAATAAACATTTGTTTGTTTGATGTTAGTGTCCCAGCAAAGTGGTGCGCCTAAGCTAAAAAACACAAGAAACCATGATCTAAACCAGCCCTTGAGCGTGGCAGCAAGTCCAACTTGCACAGATTTAGTCACCCCCGGAGTTTAAGGTCAGGCTTTGTGAAAGGCTCTGCATGGACGTCCATGTGTATGGGTATCAAAGCTATGTACTGTTGATTTCTTTATTCTTGACACTGTTCTCGTTACGCAGTTCGACATACTGTGAGTTCAAGGCCCTACCTACTGTGCCACTGCCACAAGTCTCCTGTTGCTCAAACGTTTCGTATCAAACTGTAATTAGATTGGATTTTTATCGTAGATAATCTTGTGTTCTTTTAAATTTGGCTTTTGAGGAAATGAACCTACACCGGCCATCGTCAGCAGAACTATGTGAAAACACCCTGTTAGTGACAAGTCAGACACTTCAGGACATTTAAACATAAGAAAAACATATTTTTGAGTGGAGTGGGTCCACTTGTGTATTTTCCTTCTGGTTCTGCAACCTGATTCCTGACTACCGCTCTCTGCAGGCGTTCGGCATTATACTGGAACGTTTGGTTCCAGTATACAGATGTATCATGGTGGCTGCATTTCTATTTGATACTGTAACTCTTGAGTGTAAGTCCAACTCCCCTTGGTCGTCTTTTATCCCTGCTAAAGACCATTAGGCCACATCCACTGATGCAGATTAAACTCCTGACCCACTAAGCATGATTCATCTATTGAAAGCTGTAAATGGAGTCTCAAATCTACCCATATTTTATTCATGAAACCACCTTTAATGTTCAGTGATATGATTGCATAAGACGTCAAAGTCACCAGGTCCGTCTGTGACTGAAAACAATAACAGAGGATTTCACAAGAGTCTGTCTTCAGTCTGTGATGATAGCTTCCTCAGTTACCACATCAAGAGGCCACAGGTTGGTTGTCTGGCAGAGCAAGCGTCATGTGAGCAACTGTGTGTGTGTGTGTGTGTGTGTCTCCTGTATAAATTACAGTTGTGTTTTGTCCTTTCAGTCAACCTTTACAGTGTTTAGATTCACAACACTGCCATGCCAACCATAAACACAGGAGTCAGAGTTGAAAGAGTTTTTATTTTAATAGAGAAATCCTTCTACTGTGGTGTTGGATGATATTTCTCAGCAGCAGTGGTTAAACTTTTCCTCAACCCACTTAGAATTTGTCAGACTTTCATTTTAGGTTTACAGTGTCTCTTGACAGTTTAATTGCAGCTCCAGAAACTTTAGCACACAGAAATACATTTTACAAGGTGCCCCTGCATACTTTACTGCATTGTAATTACTTTACAATAGATAGGAGATTTAATCTAGCTCCAGAGTCAAACACAATCAACTCAAAACTAAAGGATGTTTGTCAGAAGTCAAACTAAACTTTTAAGTTTACTTGATTATTCTGCATGTATAATATAATGCATAAGCTAACGTGTGTGTGTGTGTGTGTGTGTGTGTGTGTGTGTGTGTGTGTGTGTGTGTGTGTGTGTGTGTGTGTGTGTGT
>JAUYWH010000015.1:13178462-13248706 GCA_034779795.1 Ctenopoma multispine | reverse complement strand
GTGTGTGTGTGTGTGTGTGTGTGTGTGTGTGTGTGTGTGTGTGTGTGTGTGTGTGTGTGTGTGTGTGTGTGTCCTAAGAGACCTGTTGCAGTGTGGTGCACAGTCTCTGATGACTGACTGCAGGTTACATAAAGCTTTTTATGAGACTTTTTAGCCTTTCCCCTCCCCTCCCACACTCTGCTTTTTCCAAAGGAATTGTTCTAAACTGTGCGGCACACGCTATCTCTTCAAACAGAACCAGAGTGCTTTTATGTCTGGAAACACACACACACACACACACACACCTCTAACTCAGAAGTGGGTAGTTGTATAATAAGATAAATCTGCCTTTGAAATGGTCCTCCTGCGTCATGGAGAGTATGAGGTGTTAGACTGTGTGTTTCAGAAAAAGTGGAAGAGGGAAATATACAGTGGTCTATGACATCAAATCAATACATCAAATCTTATTTGATGATGTGTCAAACATTAATCTAGTTTTGCAAACATTTGTTTGCATATTGTATTTTCTTTCTCATCCTCTTCTGCCTCTCGCTGTAGGTTTTATAGTAGGATCTTCCTATATTTAATAATGAATTCAACCTCAAGGCAAACAAAACTACTGACTGAAATATGACCAAAGTTTAAAACGTTTGGTGTCGATAAGGTTCTGTGTTTAGGACTAAAGGGGTCGGAGCCCAGTATACAGTTACTTCATGTCCATGTTACTTTTTTGTTATTCATGCACCTGTTCTTCTTTTTTTCAGTGTTTGCAATATGTAAAAATCGAGAACAGCTTTGCTGGTGAGAACATATAGTTTCTTTGTTCATGTTTTGTCTGAAGTTTATGTAGACAAAAAATTACTTAAATGGCAAATTGACTGTAAGAAGAAGAAATGGTTGATAAAACACAGGACTTTGAAATGAGACACCAGTTTGTGTCCTGCTACTTGTATGTGTTTTAACCCACACGTGATCTTTTCCTAACCCTAACCTTGTTACGTTTGTGCCTACACCCAGCTCCGTGGAGGTGCATGATATCAGACTGACTCTATTTATGTCCCACAAAATTAATTGGTGCTGAACTTGTTGGCAGATTAGGCCAAGATGTCAGCCAAACAAAGGTCACGTCTTCTAAAATCTGAGCGTCTGCTGCTCACTGTTTCACCTCACTGTAACGTTTGTTTCATGATTGCATGAATCTTGATGATTTGGTAGAATGAACGATCATGGTTAGAGAGATGTATTGATACAGATAATAATCATTATTTGCAGGCCTGCATTAACTGTGCGTTTTATCTTGGCCCCAGTTGAGGAAGCTTGTTGACAGTGATGAATCACACAACCAGCTGCTCCAAACAAACACTTTACTGTACGGCTCTCGTCCAGAGTCTCTGAACAGGTGGTCAAGCCCCTCTTTTCCCCTTCCCCCAACTTCATCTTACCTCTGTGTGGTGAAACCAACCACCTGTAGCATTGTATAATAAGGTCAAAGGGCAGCAGATGGGAGATGTAACCGAGGACATTAAAGTGTAAATGTATTTTTCCTTGTCATCAACAATTTACCTTAGAAATTTTGCTCTACATGTGCTTTTATTGAATGTTTTGCTTTACAATACCAGGCTGTCACATTTAATATTAGTTTTAGTGTGTTGCTAAAATCAAGGATTGCTGTCTTGGTTCTTCCTCAAAAAGATGTACACTTAATACCTAAGTGTATACATGTGTATTTATAAAGAATACAGTGCACCTTCTCTGAATCACTTCCCTGCTGTCGATTAAAAGCAGTGGATAAAAACAGCATGCTCTCATCCTGTTCGTTTAAATTGTTATTGCTGCTGAAAAATGTTATTTGACTTTGCTTGTAGAAAAGTGAGCGGGTCTTTCTGCCCTGTCTTCTCTGTTTATATGATCTGTAATGGAGCATGTGTTGGTTGGTCTCTGCTATTCCCACCATGCTCTGTAAGCTATTCTGCCACATGCCAGTCCTCTGTTCATCTGGGAGCAGTTTGGAGTGACTGTAACCTCCAGGACACCATTATCACCAAACCACAGTGCACTTTGAGGTGGTTTGATGTGAAAAAGAGAAAGTAAGAGTGTAATGCGGATATACAATGAGGCAGGTCTACAGAAAGTGTCTGTTTATGTGTTATAGATGGCCTTATCTGGTGTTTTCAGAAGTCTTGGTGAGAGTTTTTGTCGTGGTTAGGTGGAGGTTAAAGTAAAAAAAGAAAAGAGGTATGAACATGACATGATGATTTGGACTGTTTACAGTGTTTATGCTAAACTAAGCTAACTATTTTATGCCTGTACGTTTATATTCAGCATATGGGGGAGGTTCTATTTTCACATCTGTGTTTTGGCATGAATGCAAGTAAATATATGCTCTACACGTAAATGCTGAACTGATTCTTTAGTTTTTAATTTTAGTATGTATAAATATAATATTTTTTATATATTTGTGATACAAAGATGGAGAAACTATCAGCAGTGTTGTTTAAATACTTTTGGGGTACCCCACTGCTGAATACTGTAACTGATCTAGTACTAAATAAATATATTACTGTGTTCAAAACTAACATTTACAGTGGAATAGAGTGAATTCCACACAACTCACTCATCACACCACAGTATGCGTAATGTCAGGTTTACACATAATGATGGGACGGACTGAATCACCCATCATCCTGTGTGTCATTAGTTTTTTCAAGTGACACTTAAAATGGAGCAACCGTGCAGCTGTGAATTTTCTGTAGTGTGGTGAACACACACACACGCACAAACAACTCTAAATAAAACCTTCACCCTCGGTTGGGTATACTCCAGCTGATTATTAGCATTTGGCATATGGTGATAAAATCGCTAAGTCTGTTTTGGCTCGCCTGATGTGGGAATATGTGTGTGAAGGTGGGGGTGTTCGTACTTCTAAAGGGACTTTCCACTGCAGCAGAGGTGCAGGGACTGGTTAGACTATAAAGTGACATTACAGTCATTATTCGAGGAACACAGCACGTATCGTTTTCATTATCAGGCTCCACACAGACACACCTGACCTTGACATCCACATTGTGTCCATTGTATCCTGGTAATGACTGGGTAGTACTCTGATAACACATTATGTCATTTAAGAGTTATTTCTACTTAGTCATACTCTGACACATCTGAAATAAACTGCAGGATTAAGTTATCAGACCAAAAAGCTAAAATACTTGACAAGAACAAGCTGGAAATTTAATTTCAACATTTACAGTAATGTGTCGCAAATGTGTGTAAATAAATATTATTACAAGATGATTAACATAGGGAGGAGATTGTTGCTGGATAAGAGAAATAACTAAGACAAAACATAGCTTTTCTTTAATACACTACATTAACTAAACGTCGTGCGAACAGTTTGTGTTTTATTAAGGTCACTGTATATCTTTGAGGATAATTTATAAGTCTCTGCAGATGTTGTACAACTCAAGGACATTTGGCTTCATTTTGAGTTCGACGTGTCTCTTTGTGGTCATTTTGTGTTTCCTTGTGGTTGTTGTGCGTCGTTTGCAGTTCATTAAAGACATTTACATCATTTTCTTTTTAGATAACTCCTGAATTGTTAGTTGCTGATTTCTAAAAGCAGAAATCTACCTCTAGTTGAACTTTCTGTTGTAATTCTGGATGTAATGTGTAGCGTTTAGCATGCTAATACAAAGTGTGTAAGTGTACGTGCAGTAGCAGTAGCTCAGCTGCTCGAGCAGTCGTCGATGAGTTGTGCAATCATCTGTGTGCAGCTGTCCAACAACAGCTTTTGTTTCTATCGTATGTGGGACTTTGGGAGTTAAGGTGGAATGATTGTGTACAACCTGGCTGTGTTCTCATGTAGGAGGAGTGTCGCAAAGTGAGGATCATACTGTAATAAAGTTGTCAGATATGACTGATGGTGACTGGCTCGTATTCTGTTGGGAGTCTGCAGTCTGTAGTGAACCTCATTACTGCTGTTTCGTTTGTTTCCTTTTGCTTCCTTTGTGTTTCTGGAATGATTTTTAGTCTTTTTGCGGCTTCCAGAGAGTCCAACATCATCTCGTTAAATAACTTCATGTGGCTGTTTTTGACATGAATGTTGATGATGTAAAACAAACGTTAATCTTATGAAGTCATTTCAGTGTCAGTGAGTTTTTCAATGTGTCATTAGTTTGTTGAAACACTTTATTATTGGTAATAAAAACAGAAACAGTAAAGCAACAAGAATTAATAGATTAGACGTTTCAACTTATGCTGCAAGAAATGTAAATGTTCATTTGTTTTTATGTTATATTATAAATATATAATGTTTTAAGTCGTGTGTAGATTTTGATCTTGTAACTTGAGCATATTTTTTAGACTTTCAGTAGATGGAAAGACTAAAGGTTTATAGAAAAGTTTATATTAAGGATAAACTACTATTTACACACATACTGGTGTTGAAACTGCAGAGGGAGTCTGACTTATGGTTGGCTCTCTGACTCAAAACAAACACCGTCTTTCTTTCTTCCTTCTTGGTCAAAACAGTGAGGTTTCACAATATCAGCCCACACATAATGATTCACCACACAACCACCACCTCCTGAGATCTGTTCCTCAATCATTCTTCTCTTAACTAATGTGCAGTCGCTTTTTTGTCACCTTTTAGGGTTAGTATTTAGAAATCTCCTGACTTCTGGAACAACTGATGATGCAACATGACGTGTGTGTGTGTGTGTGTGTGTTTGTGTGTGTGTGTGTGTGTGTACACAAGATGTGAGCTGCAGCCAAGCCGTATCTTTCCCCTGTATGTAGTTGTTTAAGTGAAAACAATTCATCAGTCTAATAGGAACATTTCTCAGTGAGCAGTTAGTGATTTAGAGTTTATAATGTTCTGTTATCTCCAAAGGAAGTGAACTGAATGTGAACAGCTGAGGTGGAAATTCACATCCTTGTACTTTACCTTTGCTCCTTCTTCAGCTCCTCCTCACTTGCATTTCCTCCCTAGTTTTGCTCTTCCCATTTCTTTTAATCCCTCCTACTTCCCTTTTCGTCTTTACCTGCTCCCTTTTTCCCTCTTCTCCTCTACATCTTTTGGTCAGTTTCCACCTCTTTGTATTTGTGAAGGTCTTGGTGGATCCACATTCTGTGGGTGGTCTCTTCACACAGACTCCTGCAAAGAGTTGGGCCAGAACTGTGTCTCCTGTCCATATTTTCTTGTTGTACTTTCTGAACCACTCTGGAAACATACTGGCAGTCTACTTTTGGTTCACATCATTGTGGTGGTCGCAGCCTCTTGTCTCCATGTGGTCCGGCTGGTTTAGTCTGCAGGTTTCACTTCTCTGTTTACAAAGTGCGAACTGCAGTTTCTTTACAAAAATAAAAAGAGATTAGAGGTTTTTGTGGGTCCTGACAATTATTAGTGTTGCTACTAGTGCTTTGTTTGCTTTCACTAGTTTTGTCCATTCACTAAATTCTGTACCATGAAAAATAAATGATGTAGCCGCACAGAGACAGTTTGAGAAACCGATCACCGACATGTAAATGAACACAGGTTTAGTGGTTATAGAAAGTGGTTTTATAGTAGTTCTGAATAGTTAACATTACATAAGATTTATTTTTTTTCAGTCCCACTCTGTGTGAGTTGTATGAATGTCGTGGGAACGTAAGATGACTTTGAGTGACTGTTTATGTCCATTAACTGAGGAATGTTTGTTATAGAGGAAAGGTGTGAGCACTTCCACTTGTTCAGTACGTGTGTGCACCAATTAGTGCAGGAATGGTGGGAGGAAAGGTGTGTCTCCTCTCAACTTCCCCCGATGGACTCAACAGGAAGTAACAGAGAGAGGGAAGGGGTGAGAGCAAGGATGGTGCAGTAGACGAGACAAACATTCTCTGCAAAGGAGGAATAACCTCATCAGTTGATCCAGTATTGATAAAAGCTGACTGCAGAGATTTTGCACACGTGTGTGTAAAATATAGTTTCCTCCAGTAAATAAATGATAAATTAGTTGATTGACAGAAAATCAATGAACAGCGACTGACAGTTTTTTTTTCTAACACTGATAAACGTCAGTTGCAGTTCTAGTTGAATCATTACTTTGCTTTAATTCACTACAAGTGACTAAAACACATTAAAAAGTTATTTCCAGAACTCTGATTATTTAGAAATCAGAGCCATGACAATATCAGTTACTGGGAAATTAGTAAGAATGGGACAAAGGATTATTGGAACATGTCAAGGTGACAGTATAAACTCTCTCTCTCACATTTTACTGACCTTCACTTTGGACTTAACATAAAAAGCTTGGATGAAGACTGAAGTAAACAGCAGGACAGAAATCACTGGGCTGAGATTCAAAAGGTTTTTTTTGTTCTTTTTAGTTGTTTCAGTTAGAACAACCAAATCACTGTGTTTAGTCTGCCTGCAGCATGCAATACACACACAGAGCTTTAGGGCCTAGCTAACACACACACACACACACACACACACTCTGTTGTATGGTGATGTCATCTATTTACAGATTGTGGATCCAGATGAGCGTGACGGGGCTGAACAAAGACAGGGCTGCTGCAGGTGTGTGTGATACAAGGTTGAGGAAAAAGAAGTCTCACACACGTACAGACTAAACTATGAAGGTGATTTTTGGACACATCAGTGAGAGAACAGGGAGACGTGGAGTTAAAGATAACATGTGATATCATCATACATCACATATATCATCTCAAGTCTGCAGCTGTTTTACCTTCACATTTTAGTCCTGTTGGCTTAAGAATGTGAGTTAGATGTGTGACATCTTCACAGGAGAATACTGTATATTTACTGTCATAACAGGATTAACTTATGATAATAAGATTTAAATAATCAAGTGCCACAATGCTCTCAGGTACGTTGGAGCGTGGAATAACTAACGTTCCCTAACATTTTGTTTATTTGAAACGGCTAGAGAAAGATAAACGGAGTAAATCCTTTATCTGCATTTAAGCAATCAAACTTCAAATTAACTACAAATATGAGGAGGGTTTAGAAACTGTTTTCTTGTGCAACAACTCAGCACTGCATTGTGACTTTCGTTGGGCTCTCTGTGGAGAGCGATTACGTTCTTGTTAGCTTTTGTTAGCTTTGTCCCCAGCCCAGGATGTAAGCGAGTCAAGCTTCAGGACCTGCAAACTGTTTGCGCCACTCTGGAATCAGTTTTCCTGACTGAGAACGAGCTCTCTGGCTGTTGAAATGCAAAGAACTGGTTTGAAATGAACACATCAACCTTTTACCTTCATATTTAATTTCCTGTACTGAAGCCCAGCCACTGTCTGTCTTTTCCTTCTGTCCTCCCGTCTTGTTTTTGTCCAGTGTTGGTCTTCCAGCTTCAGTGGGAGGATTCACTGTGCTCTTAAATAGGACCATGACCTCACTGTGTTGTAGCACCGCTGTGCTCTGCTTCTCCTGTTTGTTTGGATTTTGTTGCTCTCACCCTCACAGCTAACTCTCTCTGTCCTGGACGTTACACAGCCTGGACCGGACGCATGCACACTGAGTGAAGTCTTGAGTGAGAGAAATATAGTCTTGTCATTATCATAAGTCCACTGGAGAGTTGCTTCTCCACCCTAACAAGAATAAAAACTGGAGGAATCATTGGAGGCCTAAGATTTGGAGATAAAGAAAACATCAGTTTCTCCAGTACAAAAATATTAATATTAGCCTGTTCAGACACAGGATGATGACACATGTGGATCTCCTCCAAGAAGCTCAGCAGGGGGCGTCTGCACATTACAAAGAAATCTTACGAGTTCCATTGTAATCAAATTAAAAAGGAAGCCTGTGTGTTCTCCTGTAGCTGTAAATTGTTGTAAATGAGCTCTTGGACGGCATGTGTGACGGTGAACACTGAACAAAACTAGTGAGTTTTGCAACCGAGCGAATCAAAGTGTGCAATGAACTCTGGCAGCTTGAAATCCACACCAGCGTCATTCATCTTTACTTATGCTGCTTCTGTCAATGTGGCGTCATAAACCAAACATCCGGAGCTCTGTATGAGCAGGAGAACCACTGAACAACTGAAGGATGTATTGATGAAGTCAGTTAGTTTAGCTCACCAGGTTTAACTACTGACAGCCCTAAAGAATAAGGTAATCTCCTTACCTGTCACTTCAAGCTTAAAAGCTCCGACTTACCTGACCTGGCTGGTGCTTAAAGTGACTTCACGATGCACAGTTCGGAACGAGTGTTTAAAAATCAGCTCGAGGTTCATCCGTCCACGTCCAGAACCACTCTGACTTCTCACTTTATGAGGTGTAGATTCAGATTCTGTGTTTGTTATTATATTATATTTCTGCACAACATTTCACCTGTTGTCTTCCACACAAGCTTGGTTTATTCCTACAAAATAAGACTTGGAACGCAGGTCTTGTTTGTGTTCATCCATGTTGTTTTTGACAAGTGATGGGTGAAGTTGCTCCACCCATTTGAAATGAAATGCTTCAACCACTATATGAATTATATCCATCATAAAGTGTACGTAGTTCACCTTAGTTCACACCCAGACTGGCATTTGTCTTCAGTGCAGCCATTACAGTGATGAAACTCTTTGAGCAGTAAGTGAATCTGTCTGCAGGCTTTGCACATGCTGTGCTGGCACCTTGTCTTTCTCTTGAGCAGTGTGTGTTTTCCATATAAGGGTGTATGTGCCTTCAAACCCTCCTTGGATTCTCCACTGTGTGTGTGTGGTTTTTAATAGATGCAGAGGAGGGCTATGCCCATGTAAGCACAGACTACACTGGGGAATTCAACTCGCCATTCACATACTGTACACATACAGACATAGGATATAAAGCATGAGAACAGCTTTTATAGTTTTTGCGTTTTATTTTATAACTGCAATTGGTTGTTTTAAGGCTATAAAATCAAGAGCCTGAAGCTTTCACTTTGTTTATGTGGCTGTGCTGATGTTTTTCAGAATCATTTACACATAAACAGCGAAACCTGAGAGAGTCAAATAGCAAGTTCTCGAATAAACTGATAAACATCCGCGTTGGTCATTAAATGAAAGTCTCTAAAGGCCAAATTCTTCTTTTCACTTCTTAAGGATAGTATTGATAATGATTACATAAACTCAGATTCTCATATTATCCTGGTAGAAAACACTGGTGTTCACTCTGTAAGCGAATTAGCAAATAAAAATCAGCTGTTGCCGTTGGGTTTACATTAATTTGAAGTTGTTGACTTATTGGTTAATGGACTAATGTGGATAAAATGAAAACATGCAGAACAACCAATAATAAACTGTATTAAAAAAATGTATTACTCAATTTACTACAACATGTGAAAACAAAGTATTTTCTTAACAACCTGGTGTTTGTATTCCTAAATATATGATTAGTTCTTTCATGAATGACTTTAATTAATCACGTCTGTTATAATAACTTCAATGTTTAGAGTGGTGGAGCTGTTAGGGTGGAGATGTTTTGCTGTGCATTTCTTTCCTGAAAACTGAGCATCTGCTTGCAGCTTTGCTTGAGAACAATGTAATTAGCTCTGAGGTCAGTGGAGTTGTACAACTGATGACGTAACATATTTGTCTGTGTGATCTAATTTATAACTTTACTTACACTTTATACTTTTGCTTAGAGCTTAATTTCAGCTTATCAGCTGACCTCCACTTTGACCTTCCACACCTTCTGCTGCTATTTATACATAAACACAGTGTGGACTGCTGACTGTGGCTCTCTGCAGGCATCGCATACAGTCAAGTCTCGTGTGTGGTTAACTTGGCAAACGTGCATACTTGCTGCACGTTACACACACACACACACACACACACACACGCCCTTTAAGCCCATATGGCCTTCAGTGAGTCAAACTCGCGGCTTTTCTTCAACTGGAAACACTTCTTCTCATATATTTGTTTTTGTTTTAGAGGATAGTTTGGGGTAGTTCTGCACGCTCTGTCCTGCAGCAGGATTCTATGTTTTGTCTAAAATTAGGAGTCACTTGCTCACCATGGGACCCAGGCTGGTTAAAATGTGTTTTTGTCATGCGTTGACCCTGTAGCAGTAACTTTTTACACTTTATGGGAATGAATTATACTTTGCCTGGCGTGGTTAGCAAATACAGAAGGTATACTTTTAAGTATCCATCTTCATTTTTGGCAATAAGATATCTCATCATGTTTGACTTGTGGCTTATGTTGTTTTCTCCTTTTCATTTTCGACCTTTGTCAGGATGTGGAGAAGGACAGAGAGCTGCGGACAGAGTTCAGCAGGGAGGACATCAGGCAGAAGATCGAGACGTACAACTCGCTGACAAAAGACCTCCTTAAAATGACGCTGGTGAGTGGAGATCACACACACACACACACACACACACACACACACACACACACACACACACACGAGCTACTTCACCGGTTGCTTCTTTAGAGCCAAGTCCTCTTGTTTTTTCCCAAGATGAAGAGCTGACTTTTAATCTCCAGTCTTGGTTTCAGTCTTGGTGTAAATATAAGTTGTAAGAGAAAGATGAGAACTCCTGATGAATTAACTGTTCTACACCTACAAAAAGAATAAAATGTGTTCATATAAACATACATAGAACAGCTGTGATGAACAAACATGTCGAGTCAGGCAGGATTTCAATTTTAACTTTTGAATCCTGCCAAAGTTTCAACATTCACGCTGCCTTCCTCCGTCTCCCAGCATTCCTCAGCAGTCGCTTCAGAGTGATGTGATTCCTGCTATTGTTCTCCCCCACAGTGTTTCTGTTTTCCTTGGCAGCATGTGGCAGTGACACCACGAGGCACTAAGGTCGTGTTCTGCCACACATGCACAACATCAGTGTGTGATTTATAGTAAAGTGCAAAGACAAGTTTTTTAGGAGTGGTAGGAAACTTAAGACGAGAACATTTAACCGCTTGTTCAAATAAACCAGCTGAGCTGTAGTTTATGTTGTGATTATTATTATTACGAATGCTGAATAAATCTCATTTCATCTTTTAATCTATAAAACTAAACATTTTTAATTTACTGTCATGTTTGACAAAAAAAGATTCTCAGATGCAAATTTAACATCGACGTTACAGCATCTGGAGGTAAATTAACTCTAACGAAGCTGTATAAACTCTATATAAAGATGTTTTTACGTACAGTCTTTCATCAATTGTAACACCGCCAGCCACTGATTGCAAATATCAAACATTAAAAAAAATTGTGACTGGCAGTGATTGGATCTGAAGACTGCAGAGTAATCGTGTCTCTTTATCATTATATCTCACGTTACAAGCTTCCCTTTGTCATCCCGTCTAGTTTCACTCTGATTTATGATCAGTCTGAACCCGTTTGTCCAACTTTGTACTTGGACTCCGTCCTGCAGGCCCCATATGGAGTAATGAGATTAAGATGCTCTTTCTCGGTCAGGGGCCATCTGTCCTGCAGGACTGGCTCGGCTTATTGGGTGGACTGGTCTCATCTGGAGAGATCATATAGCACGTACTCTGGAGTAGAATACGCACCTGGCAACAGAAAAGTGAACCCATTATGACACACTCTCTGTCTTTCCCAGGCTTCCACTGGTGTGTATACTGGCTTCATCAAGGTCCAGATGGATTTGAGGAGGCCGGTGACGGTGCGGGGGCGGCAGACAGGAGCAGGAGGAGCCGTGGTGAAGGACGCTTTCTATCTGCCCCGAGGAGTCATCAACACCCTCCACATCAGCTCCAATAACACAGTCAGACAGGTGGTGGAAACACACACACACACACACACACACACACACGTAACGCGCTTCACGGGCTGCTAAATAACTTAATGAAGATCTGATGACATGTCTGCAGAAGTCGACTAATGTTGAAGTTTTATTAAAACCTGATTGTTCCAGTCAGTTCTGTCTGTTTTAAGTAATAAAAGTGGTTCAGAACCATTGTTAGAAGATGAAGCAGATTCCTTTTTATGTTTATATTATAGGATCATAGGATGTCCGGCCTGACAGAACATCTGCTGTGCTCCGTCTGACATTTCCAACTTCATATCTGTATCTGCCGTCTAAAACCTTGCTGTTTGTCAGAAGTGTCCTGTGTTGTGGATAATATCTGAGTGTTTTGTTCTTTTGTGTGATCAGGTGATCGTCGCCCTGTTGAACAAGTTCACAGTCGCTGACAACCCGGCCAAATACGCCCTGTACAAACGCTGCCGCAGAGAGGAGCAGGGTAAGAGCGAGTGAGTGTGTGTGTGTGTGTGTGTGTTTGAGAGACTGCTGGAGACAGTGCTTCATGCCGGGCTCGGTATCAGATGCTGTGTCACTGATGCTGTGTGTATTGCATTTGTGCATTTATTTCTGGACGCCTCGCCCTCCTGCTGCTGGTTGTTGAATTCCTAAGGGCTCTCCCCACTATCAGTAGCTCACCAGGAATACACACACACACACACACACACACACACACACACACACACACACACACACACACACACACACACACACACACACATATATACACACTCTATGAATCAACAGCTGCTGTAGAATCGTTTGGTATCAAATATTAGCATCTCCATGTAAGGAAATACAGAGTTCATTTGCCCCAAACGTGAATTGAAGTCACTTAAAATACATTTAGTTAATTTGTGCAGCTTGTTTTGTGTCGTCTGAAGTCTGATTAACATTTTTCTTCCAAATTCTTTATAGAGATTTTGGGTGTTCTCCCCCCTCAGAGTGAGCTTGTTGCTGCTGTCATATAAGCCCCTGGTCTGGTTTTAACTCATTACTGGAGACGTAGAGTGAGATTCAGCCGCTAATAAAAGACAACGTCTAGACACATGTCTGACAACAGATGTATGTGAACAACAGATGTAAATGAGCTTTTCAGGCGTTCATTGGAATGAAGTTTAAAACACGAAGCTTCATGCAGCAACACATCAAACCACACGTTGAGATATCGCAGATCACCACAGACAGAAGTGTAAAAGCTCCTGAAACAGTATTGTTTATTAAAATGTATTGTTTTAAAAACTCAGTGGTGTTTGTTCACTGTGATGTTCAGTCTAACACGACATGGATTTCCATCTCTGCCTCTCTGTTTTCGTAAATTACTGGTCGTAAATGCGCCGCGCCCATCCTTTCATCCTCTGCCATGCCTGTTTATATGTACGTACACACACACACACACACACACACACACACACACACACACACACACACACGCTGCAGAATTTAACTGCAGTAACCACAGCGCTGCCTGCATGCATGTGGTTTGATGTAAGCACGGACTGCACAGACTAAGTGTGTGTTTGTGTGTGTGTGTTGCAGTGTATGTGTGTAAGCTGTTGGACACCGAGCAGCCGCTGTTTCTTCGTCTGATGGCGGGACCGGACCCCGACACGCTCAGCTTCGTACTGAGAGAACAACAGACTGGAGAAGTCATGGTAACAATGAACCACCTGTTGTTTTGAGATCAACGTTTTTATTAATTTATTCTCATTATAAATCTTTTTGTTTTGCTTCTTTCTTTCTTTTTCTTTCTTTTGTATCCTTCTCTTTCTGTGCTGCTGTTTCTACCCTTATGTTTCTCAATGTTTTCATCTCTCCTTGTCTGTATGTCCTTTTTTTGGTCCTCTTTCTTTCCCTCCTTTTCCCAAAGCTACTGCGTCCTTCTCATCACCTTTCTTTTCTACCCTTCTACATTGTACTCTGTTCACCTATCTCGCTCTTCCTCCTCCTTTTGCCTGTTCATACTCTTTTTTTCCTCTTTACTGTACTCTTACTACCATTCACATCCTACGCATTCTCTTCCTCCTCCCCTTTACTTCATCCATATTTCTTATTTACTGAACTTTCTACTCTTCTCCTCCTTCCTGCTTTTACCATTTTCTTATTTTTACTCTCTCTCTATTTCTTGTCTACTGAGTCAGTTTTGTGCGTTTTCCTTTTTTAATGAAAAACTATTTCTTTCCCTCTTGTTTTTCTCACTCCTTTCTCTGCTCAATTCTCCTGCTCCTTAGTGGTTTTCTTAGTGTTTTTCTTGAATTTATTCCATATTTGTTTTTCACTTTGTTTCCACAGAAAAACAAAATGTTACACATTCAGCCTTTTTTTATAGTGTTCATCACATCAGTACAAATAATAACAGTAACATAAGCTCCATAATAATCAGTCCACAGTATAAAAATAAAAAAACCATAATCAACTTTATTCAAAAGCAAAAAAACTAAAAAGAAATAAAAATAAAATGTGTTTGCTCCCGCCTCTCCTCAGTGGGACGCATTCTCCATCCCCGAACTGCGTAACTTCCTGCGGATCCTCGACAAGGAGGAGGAGGAGCAGAGGGAGGCGGTGATTCGACGTTACAGTATGTACCGCCAGAGACTGCAGGAGGCGCTGACGCAGGTGCGAGGGCCTTCGTAGAGGATTTAAACTTCACAGAACAGGACTGCTGATGGCGGAGGTGAGGGAGGTTATGTAAATTTGAAAGGAGAGAGGGATGTGAACGCAGGCTGAGAAGATGAGGATCCAGCACCAGGGACATGGGATGTAATAAAACATGACAAGAGGAAAGAAGAACATGACACACAGCGAAGGACAAGAATAAAAGGACAAAATTGGAGTTGCATTTAAGACTTTAAACTGCTGCCTGCTCTGCTCCATCTGCAGACACCAAAGATTCACTCCGATTGTGCCATATTCACTCACCTGCTCTCCCTCTCTCCATCAATCCCTCACTTCTTCCTCTTCTTCATCTTCTTCTTTCACATAATTTATGCAGATAATCCAGTTCCTCTTCCTTTCTTTACCAAACTCCTTATCCTTTAAACTTGTGAAAGACTCAACGCCAAAAGTGCAGTTACACTTTTATTTAATTTGTTTTAAAGGTCTGTACATATTTTTTTTTTATTTATTTGGGTGAAGCTTTTTATTTTTAGTTTTTTTTTTTTCTTTTTTAAAACAAAGTCATAGTTTATTCTGAAGAGGTGGAGCAACAATCAGATTGTTGACACAGACACAGAGAATAGTTTATTCAGACTTCTGCTAAATGTACCGACAACATGAGCAACAGATACCACCGGACGTGAAGTTTATCAGCCTAAAATCACAAAAGCCGACGTAACAGATGTAGTTTTAATCATTTCGCTCTGGTTAGACTTAAAGTTGAGAAAGACGCAACAAACACACAAGAAAGGACCAAGTAATGCGGAGATAGATGGAGACTCGAGTGTGTCAAAACAAAAATACAAAAAGACTTTTTTTTTTTTTTTTTTTGTGTAATTGTAACAATATGAACTCATCTCATTTAAACTTTTTTGTTTGTTCAGATTGTAAAAAAAGTATTGCAAAGTAAGTAATAAAATACTGCAACCGGCCAAATCACCAGAGGCTATACCAAAAACTGATACAGTAAAAGGAGAATTTAATTAATAAAATAGTCTTTTAAATGAACAACTGAATTATATCTTCAGATTTTTCAATCAGTAATTATCTTTCCCGCGTCTTCTGTTTACTCATCTGTTAAAAAATTAAAGTTAAAATAGAATAATTTATTGTGAAAAGCCCTTAAAACCTCTTTGTAATTCCATTTGCTGATGTGCGCACCTTATTGTGTTTCATCTCAAAACTTTTGTCTCTCGCTGCAGCATCTTACTGTTTTAAGTTAATGAGCAAACACATCAGTTAACATGAAAACAATTTTTAAAAATTATTTGGCTGCAAATATACAGCTAATTTATTTTAATATATGCAGTAAACAACTGCTTTGTTAAAAATCTTTTATTATGTTTGGCACACTTCAGACTCCGTACAGTTTGGCCTGAGGCTGAATCGTGTAAATGACGTTAAAGAGAAATGGAGAAAGAGGTGAATTTCAGGTTCAGTGTGACTGAAAACAGACAGACACAGACTCTAGGTTTGTGCTAATACTGTATATAGTTAAAGATGGTGAAAGATTAAGGTTTTAATAGAAACAATAAAAAATATGAGTGTGTCAGTGAAGTAGGTTAGGTTTGGGTGCAGTCCGTAAAGAGCTTTTATTGTGGCGGGTGAGGATGATGGTGATGATGATGATTAACTGGTGGGTTTTAAAGCCTGTTAGTGTATTTTCACACCACCAGCCTCGTTCGATGACGTGCAAACTGAACGGACTGATGTGATTTGGATAGACGTGACCCCTGACCTCTGACCCTGCAAGGTCATAGGAAGTGGGAGTAGGCTAGTTCCTGTAAGTTGACTGAGATGTGCAGAGGAAGTAGAAAAGAAACTTTAGATGGAGGAAGGAAGAATAAATAGAAGATCAGAAGAAAGGAGGAAGTATGGGAGACACCGTAACCTCGAGGACAATGACGAGATTTTCCTCGAACCACAAGTCACTGTGATAATCTGCTTTTTTGCATTTACAAAAACTCTTAAAAACCACAACTGAGACAAAAAGGAGGTCATTGAGTGCGGGGGGGGATGTGTTTGTCTGTCAGCAGACATTCATTTAAAACACCTGTGTTTTTGTGCTCTTATCTCAGACTGCTTTGACCCTGAAACCCTGTTTCAGTTATTTAGCTTTTTGTTTTCGGTGGATGAAAGGGAAGAATAACACAGCCGGAAATCTACAATTCCGACTTTAAATAATCTGAGTTTATCATAGCTGATGTAAAAAGGCTTTGTATAGCTGCAGGTACTGAATGAAGCTCGACTGACGGTGCTGCGGTGGACAATGCCACCATCTAGTGATCACATCCTGAAACTATTCTCTCATTTCTGTGTCAAACATGTATTAATCATCTTTTAGATTTAGTTTTAACGTTTATTGTTATAACCAAAGATATTTTTGTGGTGTTGCCTGGAGCAAATGTATATCAGAGGCCTCCTTCTACTGGAGGGAAAAGCATATATAGTTTTATTTAAAGGGTTTTTAAACCTGGTTTATTCTCAAATGATACACTGGGGTGAATCTATGGAGGCAGAAAAAGACCATAAACATTTGGGTTTTATAAGCATATTGCATCACAAACTGGAGATGTGGAGTTTGTAAGAAGACATTGAGTTGCATTATGGAACATTAGGATTCATTGTGGTTGTTTAATCCCTACTAGGGGAAAAAATCCTGTTATTTCTTTGATATTAATTTAGATTACTACTGTTTTTTTAATGCATCTCTCACAATAATTGGAGTAAGACCTAATACTGAAAGCTGATATTGTAATGGAAGTATAATTATAGAGTAACCTTGATATATTTTATACCACAATATTTCTGAAAGATGTTCAGTTGCTTATAAAGCTCAAATTATTTTGGCCTTTTTTCGCCGCCATACGTTATAATTTAAAATGATATGAACGTCTGAATGGAAACAGTTACTGAATATTTAAGCCATTTTGTTGTTGTTTGTTTATCTTATAAACAACTTTAGCTGTTAAAACACATCAAACCGGACTAATCATATTAGTTTTTTGTTTTTTTGGGCACTTTAAAGTTGAATTCAGGGAAGACGGGTTTAAAATGTTTCTTTTTCTACTGTTTAATCTGTAACATCACACTCTGTACTTAACATCTAATACACTATAATCTTATTTTATAAGACTTTCTTGTTAAGTTTCGCTCATAAAAGTGTAAGAACAACGCGACAGAAGATGTTTTGTTCTTATTTAAGCTTGTTTTTATTTTTTTGTCTTCTTGAGCTCCCGTATGATTTTAGTTTGCTGTAGACTGTGAAATACATAAATTCTCGCATGTGTTCCTGTTTTCCTCGTTGTACGTGCTCACATGTGTACTACAGGGCTGTGTAACACTAAAGCATGCATCGTTGTGTATAAACAGCAGTTGGACACTGTTTGTAAAATAGTTTTGGTAACAAAACTGGTGAAAACAAATACTATTTCTTTTTTTAATGCTGTCACCTGCTTGTGATTCAGATGGCTGATAAATATACCTTATATAACAAAACGCTTTAGGCCAGTATTGTTAATGTATGAAGGGTTGAAATACAATACCTGGTTTGTGTTTAGAGATGTTGTTTTAAGGTTTTTAAATCACAACTAGAAGCAGGATCCATACCCCAGTCTTACTTTTTCAAATGTTGTCGTCTATATAGCCATCATACATCCTACAACATGCTTTGATTTTTTGCTTTTTTATGTTTGCTTATTGTTGAATGTTTGAAATTTTCAAATCTTAAGCAAAAAAATGGCAAAAATTTACTTTTGTCTTTTACTGTAGTAAACTGATTCAGTTACTGTACCTAATTTAAAAGTGTCTTAACTGAACAATATATGTTTTATATTTTAGTTCATCAGTCTGATTTAACTGAGTCACAATGATGCCCAAACTTTTACTTCCTAGGCTTAAGAAAACTGTAAGAAACTGTGTGTTACATCCAAATTATTTACATGCTGATATTGAATAGCAATACGACGTATCGGCATTAAATTGTGTAAAATGACAGCTGGAATCGTACATACAAGACAAACATACAAGAATGTTTATTTCCTGTTTACCTTTATTGTTGTGGTTTAGAAGAATCAGTATTTTAAATTCCTTTAAAAATGTTTCGTCAGCTACTAATTGGCAGGGTTCACAATTAATTCTTGAACAGTAGCGGAGAATCAATCTCAGCACATCCTCGCTGTAAGTAGCTGTTGTGGAGCTTTTGGTTATATTACATGATCTTCATCAGCACTGACACTCACTTTAAACGTTTAAATTCATCGGTTTTCGCCGTGTTTCATGTGTGTATTTTCAGAAGCTGTCATTCACAGTTCAGTCATGAGCTTGAATACAGTTGAGAAAGCAAACTCGTGATCTGTCGACATGATTGAAAGCTCTGGAACAAGTACTCAATGGACCTTATGATGACATTGTTTAGTTAGTTATAAGCTTAAATTTTTAATCAGTTTCTTGGCTCTAAGATCGTTTTCTTCAAGTTTGTGTGAATTGTGACTTTTGTTTTTACAGGTATAAACTGTTTTTGTAAAAGCCAAAGATCTGTGTGTTGCCCTGCTGCCATTTACTCATTTTCTCATGATGCTGTTTTTGTTTCTTTGTTTTTTTTTGTACACAGAGAAGATGCAGAATAGATGCCCTATGAACAGTTCTTCTTCTACTTAAAGAAAAACTTTATTATCATGTTTAAAGTCATCAGTGAAACAAACACTCTTAAAGGTGGTTTACAATAAGTCTTATTTAAATGAATTGATCTGTCTTTTCAGTCGATAGAAACCATATTTAGGTGAAAAGATTTGAATTTTGAGTTTTCTCTGGAACAGCGGTGCCTTTTGAAGATGTTTAGCAGCAGCAGCAGCAAAAAAACAAACCTGCAGGAGAGACTGCTTCGCCACAGGTGGATGTTTTGTTGTAGTTCTCTCTGCAGGCGAACGGTAACTGAGGCAGGTTTATTTTTGTAGGTTTCTCTTGGAGTCAAACGTCTCCTTTCGTCACACACACAACAGGCTGCATTTATTAAAGGTGAACTAAAACAGGAAAAATTGGTCTGGTTTTGTGGTTTGTTTGATTGAAATCTGTGGTGTGAAGAAACTTTTGATTATTTTTCAGATAGAGGTTGAATTTAAATGCTGTAAATGGAAATAGCTTTTTCTACATTCAACAACGTGCTTTGTTCTTTATTTATTATGTTCTTCTGGACATGTGGGTCTCTCAGTGATTTAATGTTTTGTTACTAAATTAGTCACACATTAAAAGAAATTCTTCAAACTTTTGACAGTATTCTCTGCCTGAGGTCAGAATACAGCCAGAAGATGGTTTGGTTAGCTTAGCTTAGCATGTATAGCCTTGCTCCGTTTTAAGCTAACAAGGTGTTTCTAATTAATCCTTTATTTCTCTCTGCACAACAAGAAATGTAAAAAAAACAAACATTTTACTGCAGCTTCTGTAGCAGAAGCAGCTTTTAAAACCTAACTGTACGTGAAGGCGCCGAGCCTCCTGTTGGTGCAAACGCTCTGTCGTCGTTTTACAGTTGTCAGTGTGTTTTAATGTTCTCACAGCTCAGTAATGTTGTGTTGCTGCTCTCCGGGTGATTTTTTTTTCATGAGGAGCAGATGCAGCAGCACCTCCTCCTCCTCCTCTTGTCCTCAGTTTGACCCCATCTCATGTAAAAGGGAACCCCAACCACAGTACCCCCCAGGGTACCCCAGGTCTCAGTGACATGGAAAGCTGCGAGAGTGTGGGCTGGTAAATCCAGGTTGACTGTCACACAAAGCTTCGTGGTGTCTGAATAAACTTTTAAATTGTTGTGCGTAAAATATGACCAGTACTAACTGGGCCAAGCACTCCCAGTACTATCAGACACCCTATTTTACTGGGATTGACCTATTTGTAATTTAGTGAATTTCTACTTTATTTAGTCATTTTAACTGCCATGGAACAATATTAACTTTATATTAGTTATGTCATTAATTAATATTAACAGATATAAACTCTTGTTTTATCATGTTGACTTGATCCCAATTTACTTTAAAACACAGGTTTCCTGCAATGTTTTACAGAGACGGTGAGAAATAAAATAATAATCATTACACTATGTTTAACTTTAATATTCTGGTAGAAGGTGTTTAATAAAATTACCAGTGACTAACTGACACAGTAAGGACCCAAAAAGAAAATGTTTGACCCAAAGCCAAATTCATTGGTTATTTTATTATGGACTGCCAACTTTTATTTTGAAGGTCGACACCGGATGTGCTGTCTTGATTCTGGTGAAATTTGAACACAGTTCTGTCTCGGACACAGACTCAATCTTCAGGTCGCACAGTCACACCTGTTTTAATCAGCAGCAAGAAAAAGACACCGACTCCAAACTGAGAAATGTAAGTTTGACACTTCATTTAGTTTCAGCTCAAATTAAACTAAAATATTACGTGTGTCTTTTTACTTGTGCGAACGTGCGGATTATGAAAATTGTCATGCCTCGCCAAACTGCGTTTAAAAATCTTTAAGTTTAAGACCGCGTTGTTTGTCAGGTACTCAGGCGTGTCACAAAAAAATAATTAAATACGTTTTTGGGAGTCAGTATAAGTCAGACTGCTCTTCGTCGTCAATTGTACACAAATAACGTCCATTGGTGTAATATCGTAAGTTAACATTAGGTTCAGCTGTTAATCACACAAGATGCACATCAACAAACGCTTAAATCATCACAATCTAACCTTATAAAATATGCAATATGTCTTTTGTGTGCTGATTTAAAGCCACTGGGTTCATCTAAACATTTCTGGATAATGTTTGTCTGTTTGAGTTCAGACAAATGGGTTTTTTCTGTCTTCCAATACCAAGTAATGCTTCCTGATGCACCTTTATTAATTTAAAAGGATCATTAGAAAACTATGTGCAATGATGGTAGCACAACTGAAGACATGTATCTTTTCATGAAAATGGTGGTGATTCCTATGTGTGTCCAAACTTTTGACTTATAGTGTACATGTGGAATAAATCATTGTGCACTTAACTTTTGAACTTAAAATGAGTTGAACTATTAAATTAAGTAGATTAAAAAACAAAACTTTAGTTACTGTATTTCCCAACCCACATTGTTCGACAATTGAAGCTTTTTACTAGTGTATTTTCTTACATTAAAATAAAACATAATTGTCTCTAAGGCAAAGCCTGAGCTGTCTGTCAGCTGCTGCTCTAGTGTGATGCGTTCAGGGACAGTACAGATCGTTGGTCATGTGTGTTTCAAAAGCAAGAACAATAACAAAACGTGGTAAAGGTCACACGTGGACCTTTGGCTTTTTAGCATTCGTTTATTCCTGATAGGAGACAACGAAGAACTAATTTCCACAAGAATTCCTTTAAATTTCAACATTTCCACTGTTTCGTAACGTGTGGAACAGACTGGATCACAGTTGTGTAACCAACATGCAGAGCTACACGTGTGCGACGCAGCTTTATCGACTCACTAACAGCAGATACTGAGCGACGTTTTGTGTCCAGATCAAAGCCAAAAACAAAGTATTTTAAAGGGTGAAAAGAAATGTGATGTTTCCTTTAAGTTATTTGTTGGTTGTAAAAATGTTAAATCTTATTTTAACACAGAAATGATTTTTAAATTAACTGTATTTCCTCATGTCTCAGGTCGGGTCGGAGGTCGTTACTCGCGGCTCTGCTCGCTCTGGCTGTTGGACTTTACCTGCTTCCTTCTCCCATTGACCCAAAACCACACGTGTAGGTACAAACACGTCCGTCTTTTCTCTCCTTCCTTCTGTTTCATTTCTCTTTTCCTTTCTTCCTTATTTCTTGTTTCTTTTTATCTGTTAGATATTTATTTTCCTCTTTTTATTATTTATATCCTTTTTTTTACCTTTTTCTTTCGATAAACTTTTAAACATGTTCCTGTTTTCACAGTTTTAGTTACAGTTTGGATGTTTAGTTAAACTGCGGTTGTTGTTGTTGTTGTTAATGGTTAAATAAAATTGCGTCCTCAGATTAAAGGGGCCTCCTCCGGCCCTCGAGGGGCCCCTGGCTGAAAACACTCGTCTGCAGAAGGGCCGGAGGCTGTTCGCTGGGAAACTACACGGACCAGAATCCTTCACTGCTGATGAGGATGGTGAGTGAGCTGGAAAATATTCACTTACTGTGGGGGTTTTTTTAACTTGTGATTGATTTATTTTAACAAATCCATCTGGGAGGAAGCTGCAGATTTGACATGTGTGTTTTTAGGGAATGTTTACACAGGAACAGTGGACGGGAAGCTGTGGAAGATCGCTCCTAACGACAGCCTCACCCTCATCACACACATGGGACAGGATTTACCAGAATGTGGTTCGTGTTTCTTCCTCTGTGTTTATTTAGAGACGACGTCCTCCTTCCTCTTTTACACCAACAATTTCCTTTTCCATAACAACGTGACCTGATACTAGTCTTAGAGTACCGTTTGTGCTTATTCTGGTGCTAAGACTGAATTTCTTGATATTAACTGAATTAAGATAATCTTGGTGTTTTGGAACGAAAACTTGAAAATAACTTATTTCTTCAGTTTTTTCTTCTGTAGCGTCTTTGTCACTGCTGAAAAACTGAAAGAGGAAAATTTAAGCTTGTGTTTCTGTAAATGATACAAAGCTTTACACTGAGTGTTTTGCTGCTGCAGGCAGCAGCACAGACTTTGAACCCGTCTGTGGTCGTCCTCACGGTGTCCGTCTGGATCGTGACGGGCAGCTGATTGTTGCAGACTCTTATTTAGGACTGCACAGCGTTGACCCCAAAACCGGAGAAAAGACTCTGCTGCTGGCAAATTCACAAGGTACAGAGTCTTTTTCTGATTTCCCCAAGGTGATGAATAAAGTGTCAGTTATGATTATTATAGTTTTCTTTGTGTCTTCTGTCTCCTCAGGTGCTGGTGGCGTTCCCTTCTCTTTTCTCAACGGCCTAGAGATTTCCTCACAAACTGGAATCATCTATTTCACAGACTCCTCCAGTCGCTGGGGACGCAGACACGTGAGGCTGGAGGTGAGGGAAAGATCAGTTCCTCCTTTTAGATTTTATTTTTAAAAAACTTAACTGTACAGTAATATTATTAATTTACTGCTCTTCATGATGAGCCCAACCAGTCTGATCTGTTTTAGGTGATTGAGCTGAACAACCTCGGACGTCTTCTCTCCTACAACCCTGAGACAGAAAATGTAAAAGTCCTACTGGACTCTCTCTACATGCCGAACGGCATCGCCCTGTCGCCTGACGAAGACTTCCTGCTGCTGGCTGAGACCAGTATCGGGCGCATAGTGAAGTACAGTCAGAAATATACTGTACATGATGGAATAAACCTTTACTCAGAGGTCAATAGCCCACTCTCTCTCTCTCTCTCTCTCTCTCTCTCTCTTCGAGGTTTTGGCTAAAGGGCCCGATGGCTGGAACCATGGAAACCATCATGGACAACATGATCGGTTACCCTGACAACATCCGCCTTAGCGACCACAGGACGTTCCTGGTTGGCATAACGACGCCACGGTTTCAGAAGTTCATGCCTCCGTTCCTGGATGTGATCTCCCCGTACCCGGCCATCAAACGCTTCTTAGCCAAAGTCAGTGTTTTACTGCCTGTAACTGACATTTCATATTTTTAATCAGAGGCACAAACTTGGATTATTTTTATTAGCTCCTGAAAGTAACTGGACACACGGTTTTCAGAACAGATTAATATTCTGGTGATCACCTAATCACTGCAGCTCCAATTAAAATCATTTCAACTGTTGTCATAGTTTATAATGTTTCATAAACCAAATAAATCAAGTTAAGCAACAGATCTACAGATGACGCATCAGGAAGGTGCAGACCCCGCTCTTTGAGCCCTGCAGCGCAGTTTTATGACCGGTTCTAACCACATCTACTTTCCCATGACGTGTTTGTGTCATGTGAAACGCTCCAAGATTCTCAATTATTTTGTCGGTCTGTGAAGAATACCAGGCTTTGTTCCAGGCTGTGCTGAGACAACGTGGTGTGGAATCTGACAGGACAGGGCCAGGACCCTTTAGACGCATGTCAGGGAAAAGGTCTGAACTTTCAGTGAACTCTGGAAAGTGCCAGTTGAGGACCCAATTTAATTTCAAATGTGTTGAAGGGAATAGATTTGCTGTTAGTAGTAGTTTCTCCATTAAACCTTTTCAGATGTTTCTCTTAAAGTTTAACACACTTTGTGCAAGGAAATAAAAACGACCTTCTTTGATATGCTGTAGGTTAATTTACGTAATTCAAAATTGAACTCTGTTTTTCCAGGTGATTCCTCTGAGTTGGTACAACCTCCTCCTGCCACGATACGCTCTGGTCTTGGAGCTGGGGTCGGACGCGGAGCTTGTGGGAACCCTGCACGACCCCGAAGGCCGCTTGACGTGGGCCATCAGCGACGTGTTCCAGCACAGAGGGAGGACCTACCTGGGCAACACTGACTTGCCATTCCTGCCAGTGCTGGAGGAGTGGGATGGATAAACACAGACTACAGTTGAGCAAACTGTAAAATTTAGATGAGGACTAAATGTAGGTTTGTTAATTTTTTAATGTTTGCGACTGAGCAGCTACAGGGAAATTTGTGGCGGTTCTGGTTTTTATATTTAAACATTTTAGTCAATTTTTTTACCCATGGATGTTATCTTCATCAAACCAGGATATTGTGGACAATAATGAGAAGATGAGCCCCCTCTGTACATTATGTGGAGTTTAGTTTACAGAAATTACATCAGTAACTAACGTAATCTTGACTTTGGACTGAGTAGATGGCCTTAAATCGACAGATTTTTCTCTGCACTGAGAGATGAACCAAACTGCCAAAAACTAAACGTCTGCAGAAGAGACACAGACAGGATCGACTTTCTGGAATTACACACCTACTTTATCTCTGGTCATCTTTAATTTTGACTTGAATCAGTTTATTTGTAAGATGCACGGGACTGTTAACCCAGAAATTTTTAATTTTAGACTGAATAGTTCTGATGCCAGATGTCACAAATTAAACATTATTATTAAACCTTGTTTTCTGACATTTATTAGATTAAACTAAATTATTTTAGAAAAAAATTATTAGCTTCAGCTTTTGTTGCAAAGCACTATTTTGACAAAACGTAACCTAAACATTGAACTGGCCTTACAGAGGAGGTGATGATTAACCAGCACTGCTCCCCACAGATTATCGTGAAGATTAATCAGTCTCTTTTGTGATATGTTGAGAATCACTTTATTTGGACAAAACACAAGCCAAAAATACATAATCATCATCAAACACTACTAAATTAAAAAGGTGCCGAAAACAAAACGGTTCTGACAAACTGGAAAGTGCATCAGTGAGTTAAAACCAAGTGATGAGTTTTAATCATAGTGTTACTGTTAATCCTGTGTTCTCACATTAAACCTGAGCACAGAAGAAGAAAGAAGAGCTGTATGATCATCCAACAACAGCAGCAGCAGCAGCGGAACAGAGAAAACATTTGCTGTGATCCACGCACAGGTAGGATCCAGTTTGTTTGTCAGTAAGAAAAACGATTCACAATCAAAATTAACACACAAATATTTTACAATGAATGTCCTGCAGGAAATTTCCCTCAAGTCTCCGAATCTAATCTTTGGCTGGAAGGTAGTAATCCGCACAGATTTTAATGTGTTTTACAAATTGACACAAAATATTTAGTCAAGGCAGCTTTAAAGGAACAGTCTGACACGTTGAGAAATAAGATAGTTTGCCTTATTGTCAAAAGATGCGACTTTCATGTCTGTGTTAAATGTGAAACTACAGCCAGAGGACGATTAGCATAGCTTAGCACAAAGACTGTAAACAGGGAGACTACCAGGTTTTGTCTAACTAGCTCACCAGATATGACGTTCCTGCTGGATTCTGTTACTTTTAGACAGTTTCCCTAATGCTAAGCTAAGCTAATAGAAGCCTGTAGCTTCACATTGAGTATATTTACCATCTCATTTCAGTCTGTGCAATGATCCAAGTAAGTTTATTTCCCAAAATATGTAACTATTCTAAAATATTTCCACCTTTAATAACCCCTAACCAGCTTTTTGTGTTTTAGCTGTAACAGAAATCTCATTGCGTGATCCAAAGAAAACCCTTCGGAGAAAAGTTAGCATCATTACTGATGACATATGCGACGGTCTGTCAGACTTATAAACGTTCTCATATCCAACCCATAAAACAAAATGTGAATGAGAATAAAGAAACTTTTGGTAACGTGACTGTTACTGTAGTGTAACAGATATCTCTGGGTTAGCTGCTCCTTCCCTCTTAGGTGGCTAAAATCTGTATGTTTCAAATGTCGCTCAGTGAAATGCTTCATTAGACATGAATTATAATCCAGAGATAAGATGGTGGAAAACTATGACTATTTACAAATTCTGTAATGTCTCAATGTAGAAAAATACTGAAATGATGATTTTCACACTCTTAAAATATGTTTCTCTGCAGTGTTAGTGATTTAAATCAGAATTTTATGTTGATAACATCTTTGTGATTTTTAACGCTAACGTTAGGTGTAGCAGTGTAAATCCTGGATTTCCTGCCTCTCAAAATGTAGTTAAGTCTGTGACCAAAGTCATTTGAAACCTTGTGTCTAAATTGGCTTAAGTCACATTTTGCTGGTTCACAGCATCCGATTGTTCACGTGAACAATGTTAACACAACACTCAAATTAGAAATCTACTGCCTAAATGGTGATGATTCTGTTTAATCAATCAAAGCCATCTATTTAATAACTGTAGCAACTATCACGCTCTTCATTTCCCTTATAGTTAAATTAATACCAAGTCTTTCTGGGAAATAACATTTTAATTCAGAGCTATAAAACAGCTAATTATCAGAATATTGAGGAGAATTTCCAGGTAATTAGATGGAAAGTTACGAGACTGGTGACACAGATTGTTACTGATATTCTGAATGATTTAAGAACAGAAATGATGGTTTACTGATGTAATACCGTGAATTATTTAGCTGAACACCTACAGTCACTACACAGCAGCCCAACCTGGGAGATTTAAAGGTGCGTCCTACACCCAGCTAAGGCCCCCTGTCTCCATGACAACCCACCTGTTCCCACAATATGCTCCTTCCATCAGCAAGAGAGCGAGCGGCTCAGGGGGCCTCAAAACAAGGCAACAGCAGGGAAGGCTGAATATAAAACATAATACTGCCCTTCTTCCTCCGTCAGTCTCCTCTCCAATCTTATTTCATCGTCTGTCTGAGTCTGCTGAGCCGCCAGCTGTGGCTAGTAAACATCTGTCGTGGGTCAAATTTATACCTGAGGAAATGCAGGACAGATTCATTCAAGCATTTTGGACTCGGGTCATTTTCGAAATTGTATTTTTAACAATTCCAATACAATGAATTAGTCTGCAACATCGATTGTTTCATTAATGTGTTTTTTTTTAAATATCTTTTAATCGGTTTTGCAGCAAAGTCTGCTGTGCTAAAGAATAAAAAAAAAATGGTATTTCTATTTTCTCTGGTTCCAAACTATGCAGCTTTTTTCAGGTAAGACAATGATGCTAAAAGAAATCAATTTAAGATTAAAATAAAATAAGCTTAGTTTTGATCATTTGTTTCCAGTGATTCTGTTTCTCTGGTCTTCCCATGTTCATGATAAATAAGTCATGTTTGATTGCACAGATAATCAGGACTGCACCCACCTTGGATCGTACACACCGGGTGTTCGACACGACTGTCCGGAGCAGGACTGCAGGATCATCAGCCTGTGGTTCATCTTCTCGAGGACTTCCTGGTCAATGGTCTTTGCAATGTTTGTGAGCTGGTAGGGGTCTGCTGTGATGTTGTACACCTCGACAAACACCTATGGAGGACATTCAGTTTGCTTTATCATGTGTAACCAGTTAATTATGAAGGGACAGCTTTGTGGTACATAACTCAACATTGTGCTACAACAAATATGCGCTAAAAGGGGAAAAAAGTTTTTACCTCATTATCATCAAATTCGCAGTACTGCAGGTTGGCAGAGGGGGCGATAGTGCGCACACAGGCGTAGGTGTTGTTGTACGCATCTTCACAAACACAGTCTGGGAAACACTCCTGAGTAAGTGGACAGAGGAAAGAGATAACAGGTTTTTTTTCTTCCTTGGTTTCACGCATTGTATGAGTTTAATATTAATAATGCTCTTTCTATTCATACTGCAACTCCGGGTCCCAGCAGGGGGCAGGCAGGGTCGGACACGTTGCTCCCTTCTCCTTCATACTCCACCAGGATGTCTGTCCTCCAGCTGCTGCTGTTCATCTTCTGGTCCTGTTGAGACACAGACAAATGTGCGTAAGTTGTACGTGTGAGGCTCATTTTTTTTTTCTTCATGTAAAACATAAAATATGAAAATAAAGAAATCCACACAGCATAAACTATATGATTAAGCCCTAACAGAACAGACGGGAGAATGGTTTTTCCTCTTCTCTTCTTTGTATTATTCATAGAGCAAAAAAGAAAAATCTCACCATAATGGGCAGGAAGGACATGCCATCCATCTGAGTCTTGTTGACGTTGTAGCCGGCGATGTCCAGGATGGTCGGCCCAAGGTCGACATTTGCCACCAGCATCTGACAACAGATTGAATTCATTTAGTTCAGGTCATAAAAACACTAAAGGGGAGACACGAAAAACATTTTTCTTTTTGACTGACACAGTGCACGTTTTTCTAATTTCTTCATCAATTTAACTGAAATCTTGTCAATTTGATAAATGTGTGTACATCATGAGTCACAAAACAAATAAATACACCCTTTTTAAATCAAATTGGTAAATTTGTTCATTTAAGTTCATCAAAATAAAACCAGGTCATCACCTATTTTAAATGTAAAAGGCCATTAAACCATTACTGATCTTACATGTAACAGTATGAGACACTGAACTGCAGGCTTACAGATGGACTGAAGTTCTGGTTAGATAGTAATGGGATATATTTTTTGGTTGCAGTCATTTAAAGTTGGCACATAATAGAGGTGTGTGCATGCGTGTGTACCTGGCTGGTCTGGTTAGGTTTGATATCGGGCCCTCTGACCATGAGAGGAACCCTGATGTCAAACTCATAAAGCTGCCTTTTATCCAGGGGAAGAGAGAACTGGCCTAAAAGACAAAATAGAGAAGATAGAAATAGAAAAAGCACACACTTCTATCAATGATGCACAGTCATAGAAATGTTTTACTTTAATAACAAAAGACATTTATGCATCTGTATCTGTACATACCTGTGTGGTACCCGTTGTCAGAGGTAAAGAAGATGTAGGTGTTGTCCAGTTCACCTCTGTCCTCCAGCCTCTGCACTATTTTCTCCACCAGGTCGTCTACCGACAGCAGAGTTCGCCACCTACAGTTTTATTAAGGATGAACAGCACAAATTACAGAAAAAGGACCTTTAGAGAGATAACCTGTTAGAAAAGTAGGAGAAAGGAGAGGAGGACTGTAAGGAGAAAGCAGAAGTGGCAAGGAGGTGAAGAGACTGACCGTTTCCTGAAGGCATCATCCAGAAATTGAACCGAGGAGTTGGACATGGGGGTTTTCGCCTGTCTGATCAGCCAGTGTTTGTCCTGATGGGAAAAAGAAAAACAAACAACTCCAATAGTCATCGTGAAGATTAAACATCTTTATAATTTAAAGTTAAAACGGGCTCTACCTTCCCATGGACGTTGAAGTTGGGGTCTCTGGGAGCCTTGGTATTGTTGAAGCTGTCCTGATACTGAGGGGCTGCTGTCCAGGGGGAGTGGGGGGCTGGTGTGGACACCATCATAAAGAATGGCTGGAAGTTGGATTTATACTGGAGAAAGTCTAGAGACATGTTGGCCTGAAATAGAAAAGAAAGAGGACACAGTCATGTTACAGCTTTTTACTCCATGTGATCGTCATCAGGGTAGAAAACAGCAGTGGTCTCACCAGTACGTCTGTCAGATAGTCTTTGCTATAGTCTGCTCCATGTTTCTGAGCCTTCCCATTCACAGACAGAGTGTAGTTGTAGTATTTAGAGTTCCTCTCCTGGAAAATAAACCATGTGTGACACCACAGTATGCTCTCACTTAGAAAGAAGTAAGTACTAAATAAATGTTATTTATTCTGCATCTGACCTAACAGCATGTAACTATTTGTGACACCCCGAACAAACAGTCGCTTGAATACTGCTAGAAAAGCTCGAAACTGTCCGACGGTATTACGGCGTCTCGTCTCTGATCCCAGCTGCTGCTGCCTGTTCTTGTCGGGTTTCCAGGTGAGGCGCAGGTAATCGTGAACAAGCCTGTTTCCACCAGAATGTCTAACTTGGACATTTGCATTCTCACATGCAGTTCACTCGGTTAAATGATAGATGTGTTCAGGGTTCCAGTTAAGATATTTAAACACATTGGATTTTGAATTCCTGTTTGCCTGTATGTAGTAAGTATACCTTTTGGTATATATATACATATATATATATACCTCAAGCAGGACAAATGTTCAGCTTTGGATTGTCCACTGTTGACTTAGTAATAGTGATATTCAAAACCAAGATTTATATCCTTCATGTGGTTAAAAAATAAAAAATGCTAAGTTTGAGCCTTACCAGTCCAACCCAGTAGCTCCAGCCTGGAGGTACATGCTCCACTCCACCAGCCTCTGAGTGACCATACTGAAACATAAGATGCATAACATTACTGATCTGCAGGCAGGACACTTATCACTACAGCAGCACAAGAACAGACCAGAGAGGACCAGAAAAATAAAATGCTAGAAAGCCTATAAATAAATGAAATCCTACCAATGTAAACTTCATTGTGGGGCTACATGAAAGGTCAGGGTTTGACCAAAGTCTGTAGGACTCATCTAGACTGAAAAGGTTAAGAAACACTGAGATAAACTTTTGGCGGAGAAGTAGGAAGTGTCCTTGTTAAATTAGGTGAGGTAACAATCTAAAGAACAGGATGCCCTGGTTTCCCATTTGAGCACATGTTAATCATGAAGGTGTGTGTAAGTCTGACAGCGGGACTTTATCATGACATTGAATTAGATGACACCACAAACTCTCAGAAACTAGCTTTGTTTTACAAAACGTGGACAAATGTTGCAAATCGTCATCCTTTATCTGTATTTTTCCTCCAGTGTTTAAAGAAAAGAGGAGCCGACTGCGTTTACGTACACAGAGTTAATATTCTGACTAACAGTACAGCAAAGCCATACGGTGTAACTGCATCTTAGATACTTGGATAGATTACAGGGGGTTGCTGAGCATTCATCTAGCACAAGGTCAAGCACACAACTGAAATCTCTGTCTAGGATTAGTGAGTGTTTCAATTTGGGAGGGAAGACAACGTTGTGCACACATTCACAATCATTGAAATTCAGGTGATACAGAGGCCAAAAACACAGGTGTGTGCAGGTGTTTACAACAACTACAATGAGCTGTTACTTCATAAACCGTATGTCTGGTAAGTAGGATGGTGGCTCCTCATAGGACAATTAAATAACTGCTCTACGTCCACTCTGCTTGGAGGTCTGAGAATCTTAAATTGATTAACTGAAGCAATATTAACTATTTTATTTCTTTATTCTCCTGATGACAGGTTTATTCTGTTCAGTTTTCTGTCTTATCCAATGTCTATAAATAAAGCACCGTTCCATCATCATTTCAAAACGATAAAACACCGATAAGCAAATGTTTGTTTAATAAACAACAGGAAGTCAGTCTTCTTCTATGTGCAATTAGGCAATTAGGAAAATTCTTTCTGAAAATGCTGAACTCCTTTTATTATTTAAATAACTGTGGGGTTCCCCTTCTAAACCAAGTAAAATAAAACACTAGAAGAACAAATAGGCTCAACCTGTCAATTAGGACCTTATTAGTCAAATCAAATATATATAAATGAATATATGTATTTATTTTAACAAGCTATTACAATTGTTACAGTACATACTATTATGTTCATTCAAGGATTTTTTTCATACTGTAGTCAGAAGAAAGCTTTGAAACATACATGTATTATCCCTCACCTGGTTGAGATATTTCCCAGCAAAAAATGTCTGGTAGTTGGCATAGTTCTTGAGCAAAGCGGGGAAAGTGTTCGCTTCCTCGCTCTTCTGCCAGGCTTTGCTGCTGCAGTTTCCGTCTAAAGTGTTGTTGATGACATGGTGATTGTGGGGGTATTTCCCAGTCAGGATGCTGGCACGACTGGGACAGCACAATGGGCTGGCAACAAACTGAGGGAGGTGAACAGAGGGAAAAAGTCAGCAGAATGACAAGAGATACAGTAAATGGATAGGTTTCAACCACTAATTAGACACACTGAGGATGATGAGTAGATGTGTAGATGGTACTTACTGCATTTGTGAATGTTATCCCTGCATCCCCAATTAGTTTTTTTGTCTTGCTCAATGGACTCTGAAACAGATATGGTGCAGCAGCATTCAGTAAATTAGCTGCAGTGAGCATTCTATATTTTAACATGCAATGCACATTAAATAAAAAATGTATTTGCCTTTGTCTAATATGACATTTCTGCTCTGCCACAAATTCTCCTTTTACAAGGTTATACTTCATCATTTTAGCTGAAAATGTCAGAAAGGTGTTAATACTGTATTGAGTGGTCCTGGGTTGCTTTCTACTGAGAGGTGTTTCTAATGCTTAGGCCCACTCTTGGGGTAAATGCTGCTAAGCTAAGCAGGGTTTTTGGAAGAAGGGAGGGTGTTTGCTGGAGCAAGTGATAAGGCTGCTGACTGTGGGAGATGCCTAAATGATGTATCGAACCAGGAATGTGAGCTGTCAGCTTTATCAGGCTGGACCAAATGTCAAATTAGACAAATAAATCACATGTTTCTCCGTGATGTGAATTCAAAATATGTGTAAACACAATGTCACGACTCTCAGAAACACCCATAGATAACAAAATAACTGCTCAAGAAAATAAAATTAAAACTAACTTAATAAAATTCACTGACCAGACCCCCTATAGCGATGTCCAAGTCGTCGGTGAGGATCAAAACAATGTTTGGTCGCCGGTGTGATGTAGAAAACACGGTGTTGCTCGGGTTGCTCCACAAAGTGACGCAGATTAGGAGACAATAAAACAACGTCGACACACAAGAGCGATTTGAAGCCATTTTTACAACGCAGTCATAAACTACTGAAGATGTCAGAGTCTTCCTTTTGTCCTGTGCCTTACAAGAGCGTGAAATGTTGTTCCTGAGTCATCTGTGGAGGAAAAAAAAGCACAACCTCAGCCCTGTTACTGTTTGAGACACTTCCGTGTTTCCGAGTCACGTGCTACTTAGCTACGGAAGCCTGAGTCAGCTGGTTTGAAAGCCGCTAGTAATAAACGTATAGTTTAATTATACTTGTGATGCATTTTCTAAATAATATATATTTTTAAAGAGACAAAAATGAGTGTTTTGTGTTTTTATTTCATTTAATTTATTACTATCATACTTTACTTCTACCAACGTCTGCCATAAAAATACTATCAATACTAGGACACTGACTACTAGATATCCAAGCCTTTATTTTGTTGTGATACAGGATTAGTGGTAAATAATATAAATTGTCAATAATAGTTGTGTATAATATTAAAAATAAAGGTAACATTTCTTTTTTCATATTCTTAAAAGTAAGATTGATAAATCAGTCAGGTTGATATATGGGTTGGTGCATGATTAATAATCTAAAAGCTTTAAAAATCTCCGTAAAAATAAACTAAAATACATAAACTTAAAGTATTTTATGAGTAATTTTATTGTACATACACACAGTACATACAGTTATTAAACTGTTTTTAATTTGTGATGTAAACACAATAAGTTTTTTCCTTGCAGATCGCAGTTTATTTGTTTATTTGTTTACATGTTTATTTGTCGTTGTTATGTTATATTTTTGTTTAGTATTCAGCGTCATACTGGCCAACCAGCAAAGAGATTGTTGCTTAGATACCTCTTAGCATTGCCATCACAGCTGAAAGCGGATTGGCTGATACATTTTCGGCTCCGCTCTGATTGGTCAAGCGACGAGCTCGAGGCACCTGCTGCACCTGTCGCGCGACCTGAGGAAAGTTTGTCAGCCGTTGAGAAGTTTAGCGGAGTGGGCTGGTCCATTCAGTCCGGGAGGGGGGGGGGGGGCAGGAAAACCGAGTCCGGAACTTTCAGGAAGGAAACAAAAAGCTTTCAGACGGGGTTTTACCTTTCTGGGGAGAGGAATGGAATGCTCCAGGAACTCTGTCTTCTTCTAAACGTTCGAAGAAAACTTTAACTTGAGATTTGTTGTCAAGAAAATGACTTTTCACAGATAGAAATAACGCTCAGAAAGGTAAAGAGTTAATGGCCAGTTTGTCGCTGTTGGAATAATGGCGTCAGAGCTAAGATTCAACGGGAATGAACTTTTGGAAGTTGTCAACTTTGCCGCCTCCCTCCAGGATGATTTCTCCGGCTTTCAGCGGTGGACGAGCCGCGTCGAGTCACCGAATGACACATCATCACCTCCGGGACAGGAGAAGGCTCCCAGCGAGCTCAGGGCACCGCCTGGCACCGTTACTGCCACCCAAAGGACCAACTCGGCCGGCGACAGTGACTCTGAATCCCAGGGAGATGGAGTTAAAACTCCGAGGACTTCCATAGTTGACTGTCTGTTGGTGGAGCTTTATGAGACGTACAGCGGAGGCAGCAGGAGGAACGCGGACAGCTGGGACAGCTCCACAGAAGCCTCCGGATCGGATGCTTTCCTGGGCCGCAGTAACACCGGCTCCAGCTTCCTCCAGGAGCTCCAGGAGAAGCACACCAGGAGGCATCAGATGAACTACCTGGCCCAGAAAGGTGAGGGGCGTGTGGGCAGGTATTTGTGAAGATAAGTAAAGTCAGTTTAATTTACATTAAGTCACAAATGTGCCTAAAAGACGTATTCAACACATTACATCAACACAAAAAGCCTCGATTTTATAAAATTTAATTATTTGATTGAAAACGTGTTGGACTATTAAGTGCACCACAAATCGTTTACAGTGTAATTCAGAAAGATTTGTAATTACTTCCAGAAGCTCTCCCACAAATTTAAACGTGGCTAATGAAAATATTAGACACATACTTTTGTTACTTTTGTTTGCTGTTGTTTCCCCAAACTTAACGTTTGTATTAGAGCTTCCTTGATGTGTTGGAAGGGGTCAGTGATGGTGGTGACCGTTAATGGAGTGTGTAAATTATCTTTCATCCAACTAGTGGTACAGTTACACTTATCAAGTTACAGGTCATCTTGGGAAAGAGATAGTAACAGATGACATTTAATTACACTAGCACTGACAACTATTTACCTTGTGAAATACTATCGCTGCATATTTCATTCAATAAAACAAGCCTGCAATGTGCAATGTGTTATTGCACTCAGACACCAGAAGAGGTTAAATTGGGAACAGACATGACATTTAGTTTTATGTGACTCACTGGTAGCCACAGTGTGCAGACATTTCCAGTGCTGTGCAAAAGTATTTGTTACATGTAAATTATTTTAATATCAATTTTAATAACACGAGTAAATACAAAGTGTGATAAGAAATAAGGAAGGAGTCCAATACTTTGTCACAGCACTGAACAAACACTCAGATCCAGGATGATTAGTGTGTTGATAGCTCATTTCCTCAGTGTGTACTACAGCGTCCCCTCAGAGTCTTGTCAGGCATTTTACTGTGGGTGCCACGCTGCTATTGATTCCTCTGTTAAAGTGGGATCCTACAGTAAACACAGCCGGGCCGGTGAGTTCACTGTTTGCTCTCTACACATGGGAGCCTCGGTCAAGTTAAACAATGCAGAGCGCTGCCACACAGGAGGAAGAAATGCTCTGATAACAACTCGAAGAACAGTTAAAACATGTGACTTGTCCTTCGTGTTGATTGGCCAGAAGGAGTTAAGTATGCTAATTAAGTAAGTGTTCCCCTTGTTAAGATGTCCTTCAGGAAGATCTTCCTATCTTCAAAGATTGTCTGTTGATTTCTGTCAGTTCATTAACCTTTGACCTCCCCATGGAAAGAGGTTATTCTCATTATTGAGTGTCTAAGCAGCAACTAATAGCAATCTGCCCTTATTTTTGATCAATAAATGACTTGTTTAGTTTTTAAATTGTTCTGTTCATAGTCTAGATACAATGTGAAAATAATAAAACAGCAAAAAATCTGCACAAAGAGAAAAATAATAAACTATGACAAACTCGACCTTGTACATATATATGTATGTCAAAGATATACTTTGTCAACTTCAGCCGAAATTTTTTTGCGGCCTAACAGGTTTTCTAAATGGGAGAAGGGTGTGTTTATGTGGCGGGATGGTCTGGTTTTCATTTTCTCTTTGCCTGAAGGTTGGAAAACAGACTAATGAGTGTGATATTCTGCTCTGATCTGTCAGAGAAACACAGAAACATCACATTAGCTCAATAATATAAATTTTATTTTAGACCTAACTAAACAATTTTCTCTATGAAAAAGAAGCAGAAACACAAATATATGGAGTGATTTGTGTTAATTAGATTTTTTTTTTTACATTAGATATAAAATGTCTCCCTAATGCGATAGGAGAAACACCAGGAATAAAATAGAACATCAGAAGGCAGGCAGAACATCAGTGATCATTTTTACACCAATGCAGTGCAAACCCTAAATAAACTTTAATGTTTGTGTGTGTGTGTTTTGCTTTTTGCCTTTTTAGCCCCCGAAGAACTGCTTTCAATCATCCAGGAGGTCAGATATCGTACGGGCCTGCAGTCGGCCAAGCTCATTCGCCAACTGAAGCGACGCGACCGTCTTTGTCACAAGCTGCAGAAGAACTACGACATTATCACAGCGTGCCTTCAGGCTGTGTCTCAAAAACGACGTAAGAATATACAGATTTACCTTTTCCTTACAAGCAGGTTCACAACGCTATGTATGCACAGAGGTGATTGAAAGTTTTTGGATTTCCTCTAATTCTGCGTAAAACGTGGTCAGATGTTCTACAGAAGTCCTACAACTAACTGTGCAAAACCAAGTGTGCAGTGGCTTATGTTATCATCACCGAATTCACATGCATGTAAACATGCCATTTACAAGCAAATTGTACAGTAAGATGTAAATATAACTATCGTATAACAACAATGCTAAACACACAAGTTGCATTTTAGATCATGTTTATGCAAAAATAGAGAAAACTTTAAACGATTCACGAACTTTCAAGTGCCACTGAACAATGGGCATTTTATGACGCACAAGTATAAGTTAGTCCATAGGTTCGCCTCATAGTTTAATACTGATATTGTGTCTCATATTTACATAACAGACTGAGAACTGGGCCCAAAGCCAAAAGAGTCTGGGGAAATTGCATGTTCATTTTTATATTCCAGTCTCCCAGCTCTTCTACTTCAAAACTGCCTCTAACACAATTCAGTTGAATGGTGGAAGAGATTATGATTTAAACCTGATTTTTAGAATGATATGAAATTCAAATGTGCTTTTTGAGATCTTTTAGCTGCTTCACTTTGTCAGACAGTGATTTCTTGATTCAGCAGGTCTGGCAGTAATCAGGCATGAGTTTAGCAAGTGACATTGAACTCAGCCTTGTAGGTTTGAACAGCTTTCTTTCCTTAATAAATGAAATAGTCATTTAAAAACTTCATTTTGTATTTACTCCGGTTATCTTTGTGTAATTGTAAAATTTGTTTGATCACTTAAATGTGGCACATATGCAAAAAAAGAAATAATCAGGAAGGGAGCAAATAGTTTTTCACTTGTATTTGAATGCTGCTGTATTGCGATGGCACATTTATGACTTTTAGGCTGTGCCATAGTGATATTAATTATCAAAGCTGGCATTATTACAGATTCTAATGGTGGGTAATGATAGAAAGGTACAAGTTGGATCAGAATGTCATATTTTAATAAAGCTGTGGCTTGGAAGTAGTGTGCAGGTGTCACTTTTTGATTTATGTCTTTTGAAATAGCCTTCCATCAATGTGATGTGCTCTAAACAGAGCACATCACATTGATGGAAGATCTATAATAAGCAGAATTATTATTTATTTTTACATTGCCGACATAATGTCCGTGGTTGTTTTGTAATTTCTGTGTACATGTTTGTATAGGTAGGTTGTAGCCTTCTTGGTTAACAACAGCAATATCCAGGAGTCTTCCTCACCGACAAGCTCTGACAGGAAGCAGACAGATTTCCAACAGATGTTGACAGATACTCCTGCAGTAAATGGCAGCACTATATGAGCACCACATCCTTGATGTGTTTTCTAATTATATGAGGAAACAGAAATCTCAACGAGAGAGGAATCAGGCTAATATGAGTTATTACTGTGACACAATGTCCCAGATTATGAGATTTTCTTACTGCGGGACATTAAGCTCCTAAAAACAAGCACAGCCTACATACAAGATTCACCCCAAATCTTTTGTAACATCAAATAATTGACCTCTGCTGCACATGTGAACACATGTGAAACGATGCTGTTCCACATTTCACAAAGTGGAACAATAACAACAACAAAATAGTTCTATAAATGATTCTAAACCCTGAGTTTTCAATCACTCTGATCTCCCCCTTCATGCTTTCTCCTCACCATTACCTCATCCTTTTCTGTCTCCTCCCCGCGTGTCTCTCCATCCTACAGCATCTCTCCGTCTGTGCGCCTCCTCCTGGTGACGCTATGCCGGAGGAGGATGAGGAGGTGTGCAGCATCATCAGCATCACTGACCAAAAGCGGGAGGAAACGTTCCTTCCTTCCCTATTGTTGGTGTTTTATTGCGGTCATTTATGTGGACATTTGCTCGGACGAGGCGTAATTTTACCGCCGAATGATGTGTTGAAGGTCTGTCGTTTCTGTGGGCTGCAGTCGGTAACAGAAGCAGCCACCGGAAGAGATTTAACAGCTGTCAGTTGATTCATTCTAACGTCTCGGAGGTGATCAAAGCGTTTCTCCCTCCCCAATGACGGCGTAAAGGAAGAATTGTCTAAGCGGGTCAAAACGATGAGGTGACTGAACTGGCTGAACGCTTCGATTCCCGATGAGGCAAGATCGTCTCCCCGCCGCCGGCAGGAGGCCGAGGGCGGGCGCCAAGCAGCGGCAGCAGTCTACAGGAGGGGTCGGCAACATCATCAGCAACGTCCTGAAGAAGCGGAACGGGATATCCAGGAGCGCACCCCGGCTCCTCTGCACCTTAGAGCCAGGTGACCCGGCGGCACAGTAATAAAGTCATGTTGCTGTGCTGTACTGGAATATGGTCAGATTGTAAATACAGTAGAAGCAACTGCACAATACTGTACAATCCTGTAACTTCACCTAATACAAGTAATATTAGTTGTATTTAAACACATCTGATGAATATTAGCAAGATGATTATATTTAACCAGTGAGTTTTAGATTAAATTATTTTAATTATTATTATTATTATTATATTATAATATCTAGTGTACAATAAATAGTGCTCCAGGTGTACTTCATGGACACGGAGTCATTAGTCCATTATTAAGATGAAGACATATATCAACGTATTCAGTGATCATGTTGATATACTGTGCATAAACCTGCAGCATCACCAGATATTCATCCAGCTCATTTTTATCTGCTCACGTAACGTTGTTTGTACCTTGACTCCTTTCCTTCCTCCCTTCCTTCCTCCTGTAGTTTGAACTAGTTTATGATGGAGAACCTTTACACCTTTACACTTTTACACAGTAGACGTTTTGTGTCGGTGGTGTCGGTGTAATCTGTGACGGGGGGGTAGGAGGGTTTTCCGTGTTAATCCTCTCCCGGAGCTCTGACAGCGAAGCCCAGAATAACGCGGCGCTCGTCCAGAATGGCACAGGACAAAGTGACACATGCAGGTTGATCATCTCTTTTGTCTTTTTGGACAAAGTCAGTCATTATGGACTTTTTACTGGCTAAAAAAGTGCTAATCTTCACGCTTGCAGCGCATCGGTCCACAGCGACCGAGTCCCCGGAGCCTCTGCCGGGTGAAGACGGGAAGAGAAATGGCCGCGGTCGGAGCAGTTTGGCTCAGAGCCTCCACATGTCGGGACTTTCCCTCTTAACTTAAGATCAGAATTTCATTTCCGTTCGGTCTTCGCAGGGGTTTAGCCTTCTGCTCTAAATATCCTGTAAAGGAGTTCGTGTGCGGAGACTTGAAGAGATTTGATGTGATTATGTGATTTCAGCACCACGAAGAAGTGGACAGCGACTCTGCGCTAAACACCATCTGCACGTTTAAATATCACAAATGCGTCTTTAAGTCCCGGAAGACGCCTTTATTACACAGTTTACACAGTTTACCAGCTGTACATGTCTCTCAGGAGCCAGCTGGACGCATCCTAAACGGCGCTTCCGGGTTTTTTTTTCACTTCGGATTTTAATTATGCGATAAAATGGTCACTTAACGTCAGTGTACCGACCTGTTTTATTGCACAGAGTAACAACATCCTGTTCTCAGAGGGCTGTAAGTGATTCTCTGATCGGTGTCTTCCGTTTCTATTCAGCACAGAGCTGATCGATGCTTCCTGGACTCTTGTTGTCCTCTCAACTTTTTCATGTATATTGTCTTTATTCTCTTCCTGCCCTTGATCTTGTTCCTGTTTTGTATTAATAATTATTAAATCCTTTTCCATAAGTTTTATTTACCCCCCAAAAATCTCTCTACAATTATCATTAACTAGACTGGACCATGTTGAACTCCTTGTTCTTGGTATTTGGCAAATAAACTGATTCAGAATCTGATCTGACTAAATAAATTGTCACTGTACTGTATATGATTATAATTATAGCCACCTAGATGTTGTTTAGCATTGCTTTAACCAGGTGTCTCTTTGTTTGTAGGAGTTGACACGAGGTTGAAGTTTACCATTGAACCATCGCTGGGAAAAAATGGCTTCCAGCAGGTGAGCTACACCTCAGCGTCGTTAAACATCTGTTTAATTAGCAGTTTTTTACTGCTTCTGAGTAATTTAGTCACTTAACCACTCTGTTTCCTTTAACTACAGTAAATGTATGAATATTGTGTTACCAGGTTAAAGCTACGTCTCAGTGAGAATGTAGTGGTTAATTAAAAGGGTCAGTAAAACAGTGTGTGTTCTTCCCTGCAGTGGTACGACGCCCTTAAAGCAGTGGCCAGGCTTCCCACAGGGATACCAAAGGAATGGAGGAAGAGGGTAAGTGACTTTAACTAAGTATAACATGTGGGTTTGTTCAATAAAGAAAACCTTAAGCGTTTTTCTTCCATGTTTGTGTCCCAGCTGTGTTGTTGTCAGCCCGCACGTACAATTTACCGTCCTGAGAGAGACAGCAGTCTCTAAAAGAACAATACGCCGAGGTCCTTTCTGTCTATAATCCATTTAATTCATTGCACACCGTAACTTTATCTCTTGAGATGAGTGAGTGAGGAAATGGAAGCGATTAGTTTCAGCTTGTCAAAGAGAGGAGAGTAACGAAATCTTGTCTTTTGCGCGAACGTGCAACACAAAACGAGTCGCTGTGTGTGAAAAAGGGGTGATGCTAGAGGAAAGAGGAACGTGAGAATATTCCACAGAGTAAAACAGTACAGTTTAAATATTTGTTCATGTGAGAGAGTGGGGACAGTAAATGAAAGTCTGGGTTTGTACTGTAACCTCTACTGATATTAGAACCTTTTCTCCTGTAGGTTATGTTTCCTTCACTTTTGAAGAAAAAGTATTTTTGTAGCATGTAGTGGTTCATTGTGTGTCTACTTTTGTTGTGTTTGTGCAGGTTTGGCTAACTCTAGCAGACCAGTACCTCCACAGTATCTCTATCGACTGGGAGAAAACGCTTCGCTTTGCGTTTAACGAGCGTAGCAACCCGGACGATGACTCCCTCGGCATCCAGATCGTCAAGGTAACCACGCTGTATTTTTGTGTTGGAGGTTGGGTATGAGATTAATATGTATGCACAGTATCTGTACAAGGAGGGGAGTCTGTGAGAGTTTCTGGGGCTGTGTCCTGAGTCAGCAGCACGGTGCCCAGTGTAAAAGCAGTGCTCAGCATTTTTCCATAACATGTAACCTAAAATAGACGGAGACAGAAAATGCATGAACGCAGAGCATTGAAACATAGTGTAGAGTGTTCTGCTATACATATATTCTATTACAGTTTCTACATTGTTGTTTTAGCACAATACTAATTATTTTATGCAATTAAAAAGTTATTTTGCCATTTATAGTGCAAGGTGTTGCATCTAGTTAGAAATCAATTTGTTTTAGTGAAATAAAATGCTGATTTCCAATGTTTCTAATCACACAAACACAAAAGTGTACAATGATTGTATGGTAAAACATCTGGAACATCAATCAGCACAGTGAAAGCTTCTACCAGTGGATTGTGAGCTCACTGAGCCTTTGTAAATTCCACATATAATATTTTTCACCAAAGGTTAAATATTAACAGATATGTAAGAATAGAACTCACATAATAAGAAGGTTATTTTAACTTGTTTTTATTGTCTTTTTTTGTCAGATTTAATGTGGAGGACACAATAGTGTATATACTGTAAATATGTTCTGCAGATAAAACACAGCATTTCTCTTAAAATCCGATGTACCTGTGTGATTGGTCGAGGTTGTTTGCTGATGACTGTGCGTCAGAGCGCTGGATCGACCGCATCATGGAGACATTAGGCAGCTCTTTTCCGATTCTCAATGACTCAGAGATTCAGCAGGATAATGATGTTTCCATCAGCAGGGCAAAGTCCAATTATCTGCTCCTCTGTGTTTGTCTTCCCATCTCTGTCTCAGTCCTAAATGCATCCAACGAATATTCATTTACCCAGTTAATGCACTGACTTGCGATGAGATAATCCATACTCTCATCCTCCTATTCAGGATCTCCACAGGACAGGATGCAGCTCTTATTGTGGACAAGAGGGGGAGCAGGACAGGGTGGTGCTGAAGAGGGTGCTGCTTGCATACGCCCGCTGGAATAAAAGTGTGGGTTACTGCCAAGGATTTAATGTATTGGCTGCTCTCATTCTGGAGGTTACAGAGGGCAATGAGAGTGATGCTCTGAAGGTACACACACACACACACACACACACACACACACACACACACACACACACACACACACACACACAGAAATAGTATTAAAGTAATACAGGTTTAAACCTTGTGATGGAGTCTCTGTGCCGCTTTATGATTTACTGCGTTGTCCTTTTCTGCTCTTTCATATTCAGGTGATGATCTATCTCATTGACAAAGTGCTGCCGGAGAGTTATTTTGCCAACAACCTCCGAGCATTGTCAGGTAAACATAAAATACATATACAAAGTGATGCATTTAGAAAAGCACGATGATTCCTACAGCTACTGCTCTCAGATTAATGCATTATAATCGTTGAGCTGATATGTTTGTACTTTCTGAATGCAGGACTTAACATAACATTTATTTATTGTCCCTTACTCATTGCTCACGTTAGTGGACATGGCGGTGTTCAGAGACCTGCTGCGTCTGAAGCTGCCCAGACTGTCCCAACACCTCCACCACCTTCAGAAGGCTGCTAACAGAGAGGCTGGAGGTACATATGTGTGTGTTTGTGGGTCAGCATTTACAGCAATGGTACCTTGCTGGGAAAACGTGGTGCCACCAGGATGCAAATCGATGTGATGCTGCTCTAATGCAGTTTAAGAAAATAACATAATCTATAAGTTATTTGCATGTTTTGTTGCACTTGTTGTTTGTTCATGTCGCTGTGAATGAGAGTCTCAATGTGTCTGTATTCTCTCAGGAAGTTACGAGCCTCCACTGACCAACGTCTTCACTATGCAGTGGTTCTTGACCATGTTCGCCACCTGCCTGCCATCCCCCACCGTGCTGAAGATCTGGGACTCTGTGTTTTTTGAGGGATCAGAGGTGCTGTTTCGTGTCGCCCTCGCCATCTGGGAGAGACTAGGAGAGTAAGTGGGTCACTGCTTGGATAGAGCTGTTGTGGAGATTTAGACCATGAACAACAAGAAAACACCTGGACTACTTGTTCTACCTGTGTATAATAATAATGTCTTGCCCCCAAATTGTGTCTGTACCTGTGTTTTACCTGTTCCGTCCCTTCTGTGCATCTGTCCAGGAGGATTGAGTACTGTCAGACAGCTGATGAGTTTTACAGCACAATGGGCTGTCTTACTCAGGAGATGCTGGAGCACAACCTCATCAATCCCACTGAACTCATGCAGGTAATTGACCAAAACCACATTTTTTATCTTTTGATAAACACATATTTTTAAATTAAATAATTAAAATTAGTAAATGTGCTCTCTTCTGTTTCTATCAGGAGGTTTACTCCATGGCAGTGTTTCCCTTCCCCCAGCTGGCTGAGCTAAGAGAGAAATACACCTACAACATCACTCCATTCCCTACCTCAGTCAAATCCAATGGAAGGTTTGTTCTGCCGTTAGAACTTTGACAGTTTCTCCAGTTTCTCTTACTGTCATCAAAGGTGCCTTGTATGTGCATGTTCATCCTCCAGTAAGCATTTGGAAAATGCAAAAAATTATTTGTGCAAAACGGTGCATGTTCACACCAGTATGTGTGAGATGGTTGTGACAGGAACCTGTGATTGTATTAGTTGTGGTGATGATGTTTTCATCTGGCAGTGGTGGTCTGGGAAGCTGGGAGAGTGATGATGATGCCGATATAGATGATGAAGACTCTGTGGTGGCAGCACTCGGTTGTCTGGGGCCCCTGGGAGGCCTATTGGCCCCTGAGCTGCAGAGATACCAGAAACATCTTAAAGGTCAGTGCAGTCACACAAACTCCTACACAGGATTTATATGGTAGCCCACGGAGAGCATGCAAGGATAGTAGCCAAGTGGTTTCAGACTGACCACTGCCCCACATCTTTAATTTTCTGCCCCCAATTTGACTCAAAGTACAAACTGTCTGTGATCTGTTTCCTTCAAACAAATCCCTACTTCCTCCTCCTTCAACAACTCTAACAAACATGAAAAAGGGGCAAACAGCCTGAGGGACTTAGAGGAAAAACATCAGTTAAGATCTAAAGCAGAAGTCGTCACCCTCCAGAGAGATTTAAACCCATAAGTAGATTTCACTGCAGCTTACGTGACCTGGTTCAAACGGAAAACATTGCTCATTTTTAAGAGCTGTGTGGAGCAAATGAACATCAATAAATCATTACCTCAGTCATGTTGAGACAGTATAATTACTGTAAACAAACTGCTACAGGGCTTTAACAATTGTGTACTGCTGAGTTGGATTTGGTCTTTGTAGCACAAAAAAACATGAAGAGCTTCCAACACGTCAAACATATGCTAACGAAAATGCACTTTCACCTTCAAAGGCTGCTTTTGTTTAAAAGCATGACATCAGTGATGGAAAGACAGGAAGGACTGAAGGACGAAGTGTAACTTTAAACTAACTGTGTTATTGTGGTTTGCAAAACAGTCTCAGTCAGATACCGAAAAACATCTGGTCATTAAACTATCCAATAAATAAAACATACATTCTGCAAAATGTTATTGTCATCTTCTTTAGGTAGCATCAAGAGGCTTTGTGGCACCGCGCCTGGGTATGTGAGATGATCTTGATTACAGAGGATGAAAGCTTTAAAAGGACCAAAAAACACTCATCGAGTTGTTTCTGATTTGTGCATTTAGCTAGATTTTTCTCTTTCTTTTTTAAAATATCAAATCCCTTAAAATCCTTTAATCACTCAGTTCCCTTTTCTGTCTACCTGAGTGTCTAAAAGAAAACTTCACAGGCATAAAAAATTCCAAACCAGTAGAGAGACCTAGTTTAACACTGGGGTAAAGAGCACGACTGGATCAGCATTTCGTTTTCTTTTTTTTTTTTTACCTCCAGACCAGCGAGCAGAACAGGGGAACATTGCAGAGCTGAGCCCAGGAGCAGTGGGAGCTGGAGCATTGGTTGGAGGAGGAGCTGCTAAGGCAGACCATCAAGCAGCCATCAACAGCATGATGATGGAGAGAATGAGCACTGACATCTGTGCCCTGAAGAAGCAATATGCACGCATCAAAAGGCGGCAGCAGCAACAGGCTATGCAACTGTACATACGCACAGGTGGGAGGAAGATTAACAGTTCTCATAGTCATAACTCTATTTTATTATTGCATCACATGAATATCCTTCTCGGCGTGCTGGGCTGTATTATGGAAAAAAGATTTTGGATGCAGTATATTGACCCCAGCTTCTTCATAAATTGAAGCTGTTGTTTATATCCTGTAAATACATGCATGCAGAATTTATATTGTAAAAAGTATCGAGACTTATAGTTACAGTTCTGTGGCCATAGCAGTATTTATCCACGTCTTTAAACTGCAGAAACAGGTAAGGCAGAACTTCTTGTGTAAATAAAAGTGTGAACATCCCCCAAACAAAGCAGACATTAAAGAATAAGTAAATAGGGAGGGAGGGAGAGGAGGGGAGGAGCAACAGATAAACACACAGAGAACAAAGCTGATGATGATGTGTGACTCGCAGGACCTGGACCCGACGCGACCACAAGTCCAGGAGTTCCTCAGGAGTGTCTCAGCAAACACAGTCACTGTACTGGGCACCAAACTGACGGTACTGGTGCCAAACTAACTCAGGCTGGGTGTTCTGGGGCTGATTTAAGGGTCTCTAATGCTTCTGATTGGTGAATAAAACAAATCAATCAAATGTTTAAGGACGTAGTGGAGTACACTGGTCATATCATCTTTGTAGATCAAGCTGTTTGATTATCTACTGTGAGTTCTCAAGGCAGATTTCCAGTTTTTTCATAATAATAACATGACTTTCATGGGAAGTTAATAGTACATATCTCACTGTTTAAACAGATATAAACAGGTATGTGTACTTTATGTTTAGGTGTTTCTAAGTCACTGATACATTTTCTTGATAAAAGATTGGGAATCTGCTCAAAAATAGTGAATCCTTTACATGTTGTGTAACTGGAAATACAGTGTAACTCCATGTACATAATCAGGTTATGGCTGCTTTAGCTTGAATAAATACACTCAGTTGGCAGCTTGTTAGCAACACTAAGCTAAAACTAGTGCAGTTCAACAGCACTGCAAACTAAATTTTTCTAAAACAACCATGCAGTTGGGTCAACACCTTTGTGAAACTGTTTGTGTGCATAATAAACTGCAGACTGAGTGTATGATGCTCTCAAAATACAAAACAAAATGTAAATGTGTCTGCACCACACTGAGCCAACTGAACAGATTTAAATGTTAAAGCAAATATACTCTTAAGAAGTAGAAATATCTAGGTACAACTGTTGCAGTTGTCTGCACTGTATCCTCTCGCATTTCAAGAGCATTTTTAAAGAGGTTCTCCGCTCCGCTTTAACTTCCCTTCTTTCTCCTGACGAAAAGCAATATGTTGGTGTGGGGACTGCTGGTGATGGTTTTGTTCTGGTTGGAGGTGATACATACACAATTAAATACAAGAAACCAGACATATTTTCCACGTCACTAATGTACATAAGACTGTTAGATGATTTAGCTTTTTTTCTCATCAGAATGACAAAACTGGAACACAGTGTGTTTTGATACACTACGTTTTATTTATAGAGGACAAATGTTTCTTTGGCTGAATGCTGCAGGTTTTCTCTGACACATTCCTGTTACTAACCTTTAATGAATTCTAATTCTGCCTCATACTAACTTGCAGTGGCAAGAAAAAGTATGTTTATAATAATAACACAAAAACAATTATAATCCTTTACGGCTTTAGTCAACACATCCCCAATTACACATAAAATGTAAGCAAATCATTTGAGTTCACAACAAATAACAAAATTCCTCCAGAACATTGTGCAGCTACAATAAGGTCATTGCTGTCAAAGGCATATTCAGTCAGTTATAATTGTGTTTCTTCTTCTTCTTAGATGAAGATCAGATCACATTTTATGTCCACGTAATGCAGAAACATACTTTTTCTTGCCAGTGTATGATTAATGTGGCTTTAAATACAAACAACTGTACACACACTTACTCATATCATGTAAAGCTCAGCTTTGATGAAGGCATGATTATATTAACATGTTACTGACACTTGGTAAAGGACAAAATACTGTACACCACTGCACATAATATATAACTTTACATATTTGGCAGGAGAGAGAAATGATGCTGTAGGTAATCCACAAGCTCAGGCTGCCCTCTGGTGTCTAATGGAGGTCCTAAGCTTTTGGCAAGAGCTGCTCTGCATTTCTAAATGTGACTCAGCTGTTGCATCTGCATGATCAAATAAACAATTAGTTTCTGTCTGTATTTAAATGTAAATACTAAATGTTTTGAATGGTCAATCAACATATATAGAATATATAATATTAATCAATGAAAGTGAAAAACATGTTTTTAAGGAACCACTTTAAAGGACAAATCAATCAGTTTTTTATTTATTTATAGGAACTTCGATTATTCAAGAAATAATTAAAAGATGAATTGAGAAATTAACAGTACCCTGCCAAATTTTGTTGTCATCACAACTTGTTGTTTATAAGTTTGGCTGGGTAGTTACTACACTATAAGGCAGCTAGCAAACAAAATAATTTGAGGGGTTAACTGAGCTCTTTTCAGTCTACAACATGTCTGGAAACGCAAACTAAATCTTTGCTACTTTAATTTAAAATTATAAATACATATATGTATGTATAAATACATTTATACATACTCACTTTGCTACTATTTCTAACGTCTCTTTTTTTCTACCTTCTTTTTTGCTTCTATTCCTGGACCAAGCATTTGTTGCACACCTGTTTTCATGTGTTTTGTGTTTGTCTCCTCACCTTCCCTCCAGATAAGTGCCCTGCCACACGTGTCCTGGCCTCTCAACTTAATCCTTCCAGCTTAGTGATCAACCACCTCCTTCTGGGTCGGAAACCACAGGGTAGTCCCTGGGGCTCCAGACACACGTCCACTAGCATATCCACACTACCAGGGGCTCGACCTGCTACTGTGTCCCACAGTCACGGCTCCCCTGCTAGGCAGCGTTGTGGCTCATTGCCCACCAACAGTACTGGATCTCCAGGGAGTTCTGGTGGAGGCACCGGGTCACCTTGGCGTGCTCATGTCCGCGTTCATCGTAGGAATATAGCCAGGGCTCGAGCACAGCTGGGCTTTGAAGACTCAGAGGAAAGAGAAGACGAAAAAAAAGGAGAATCAGCAAGATTTGAGGGTGAAGAGGAAGGAAAGATTGAGGGAAATGAGACGGATGACACAACTCAGAACGAGCAGAGCGAAACCTCTTTGTCTCCATCTCCTGTTCCTTCTCTTCCAACGTCAGCATGTGAAGAGGTTGCAGATGTTGAAGAGGTGGTGGTGCAGATGGACTCCCTGGATCTACATGATGAACCAAACCTGACAGATACACAACCAAAACAGCCAGAGTCTAAGCCTGAACCCCAAGTCCCTCTTCTCCCTCCCCCGCCGTCTTCAAACAGACACAAAGAGTCTGACTCATCAGGTTCAGAAAGAAACACCAGCTGTAAGAGACACTTTTCCCCCAGCACTCAACAATCCTCTAACTCCTGCTTTCCTACTCCCTCACCTTCCACCCCGAGTCCATCCCACTCTCCGGTCCCCACATCAGTTTCTCTGGGTCCGACCTGCTCATCCCCTCCTACACCACCCTCCACCCCAACACCAAACTCCAAATTCTGCCTCCCATCCTCTTCATCAGCCAATAGCTTATCAGCTGTCACTCCTGCTGCCCCAACCACTTTTTACAAAACTTCCTCCCCCTCCACACCCTCACTCTGCTCTGTCTCCTCATCTGTCAAGTCATCCTTCCCATCAACTCCGGTGTTCATGTCTACCAACTCGACTCCTCAACAGCAAGTCTTCTCCCCATTCCCTTCTGTAAAGCAACCCAGGAAATCAGTTGCAGCCAGAAACCTTGGTCTCTATGGGCCCACATCCCGAACACCCACAGTCCACTTCCCTCAGCTCAGCCGTAACCTCAACCGGAGTAGCGCTGCTTGTACCACTGGGAGGCGATGAAAACCCCTTTCACTCCTAAACAGATGCTGGATACACACAGTTGTTACACATTTGCACCACGTTGCCTCCTGCATATCAAGAAAATAACCCACATCTTATCTGAAGTAGAGTAAATGTTCTAGAAATGAAAAGCTCAAATGTATGAAGAAACTGCCTATTATCAGTGCTGAGGTGTGAAGGTTAATGATTTACGGGATAAATGGGGTCATTCTGAAATGATCAAGTCATTACAGACAAACATTTAAGAACCAGTAGGAAAGAAATGTCATAGTCTGTTCAGTTTTGGTACTGTCAAACTGAGGAGTTATGAAGGGGGGGGGTTATGATAGTAACCAACTATTACTGTGTCTTATGCAGGTTCTTCCTGACCACAATGGATACATGATTTAAAAAAACATGAGACATCAGAAGTGAACTATGTTTTACAGACTTTGCTCTGTCTCTTCAGTAGTGGTTTGTGAGACACGAGAAAATAATTTTTCCTGAACTGAGCCTGGAAGAGACAGATGCTTCCTTCTGGACTTACAAACTCTATTTATCAACATAATAAAGTTAATGATACATAACTTTTCCCAATGAGCTAACACAATAGCCATCCAGTTGTTGGCAAGTATTTAAAAAAACAACTGCACAATAATCAATACATACCTAAGAAATTCAGTAAATTAACAATCATAAGATCATAGTGTTTGTGTGTTCCCAAAAAACTGCCCAATGTCAAAACTTGTAATTTTCTGAAGCACTTAAGACTTTCTGTCTGACTTTAAGTCATTCTGTATGTGTACTCTCTGTTTATGTGTTGACTGTTGAACACGAGGAATGTAATGATCATTGAAGAAGTAAGCTTGGAATGGAAATCTTAATTTGAGACCAGTATGGTCAAGTTTAGTTTTGACCATTAGGGGTGAATATTGTGTAAATGAAATGTGACACATCTAAATATAAAACAATGTTTTCACTCTGAAACACAACTGGAATTTGTGGGTTTTATGTGATGTTTTATGTGGTAAAGGAAAAACAATACAGTATATCAAATCTGAAATGTTTGGCTGTGTTCACTTAGAATAATCCTGCATAGCACTTTGTTGTTTGATTACCATTATAAATAGCTCACCCATACAGAAAGCATTCTTACTTGAAAAATTATCACAAAGCTGCTGCTGACTGTCCAGTCATCGTGAGATAAATAATCCCAGTAAGGTCATGTCATGGCCAAACTAATGGCAACCTCTCAGTGGGGAAAAAATGTAACAGCTGCAGCACAGTATCCTTCCAGCGAAGACAAGGGTTAGTGGAAGTGCAAATTAAAGTCATATATTTCTGCATTGTTGATTTTAATAGACTCAAGTCAGAATTAAAAGCCGAAAATGGTGCAGTCTTTTGAAAAAATGTTTTCCTGTTTTATAATAGACAGAAACTATCTGGCTGGATTGATGAATATTCTGTGTGCTCCATAGAGAAGATCAGTCTAATATTTTTTCATATCATATATAATCTATATAATAACCTACATACAGCTATATTTAAATTAGAATTTTTTTCATAATCTAGAAAAGTCGCTTTTACTTTCATATATAAATAATGTTGCCTAACCTAATTTTTCTTCCGTCGTTCACGACGGGGAAGAAAAAGAAGTGCGTACCGAGGCAATAAGTCACTTCCGGGTGCCATCTTTGTTTACGTACCAAACCGGCGTTTAGAAAGTTTAAATGTTCTTCACTGTGCAGCGGACCGAATGTTTTTACCTCCGATTGTCAAGAAGAGTTTCTTGTGGATGTGAAAAAGTCTTCAAAAACGTGGTAAGTGTTCAGTTGACCAGTACTAGTAGTGAAATTTGGGCTTCTAAACTATGTAGCTGTTTGCTAACAGTTAGCTCTGCGTGGTTTCAAATGTAAAAACCTTGAGTAACATTAAAATGAGCGGTACGTTACAAACTTGAACTCAGATATTTAAAATATTTATTATGACGTTATCAAGTGTTTTGGAGGGATTTTAATATGAACAGATGTAAAGTTCCTTAGATTCAGCGAGTCGTGTGCTAAAACTTAAGCGTCTGTTTTTTTGGGTTTGTTTGCGGACACTGAAAAATGAAGTAAGCTAAGTTAGCTGCTTGTTTTGTCATTTTGCCAGATTCCCATTAATGTGCAATAACCTTTCCCGGGGTTGTATTAGTAATTGGTAAAATCTTAAAAACCTCATGATTCAGTTCTGCAGACACACAGGTAGTTTTGTCTTTCAATTTTTAAGTCTCTGCGTCTGCCATCCCACATGCTACACTTTACCTGCAGTTGTACACATAAGTTATTTTAACGGGAATGTTTGTTGATGCTATTATATTGTCATTGTTGTTTGTATTTTGGTACGACTGCTTCATCTGGTTTCCACTGCCATTGTTAGCATTGGTTATAGCTGTGTCTTTCTGGGAAATGTCATTTTTGTGTCAACACAAGGTATCATTATATTCTTACCCTGTTGCTCTACCACAGGAATGTTGTAATGACGATGCATTTTCTTCCACCAAAAATACCATTGTTTCTAATGTGTGTGCTGGGTGTCTCTGGCTGACATTGTGTGGGTGAGGATATGTTAAAGGTAAATAATACCACTTGCTGTACACCAAATTATCCTTAATCACTAGGGAGAGCTTTATGTCAGTTGAGGACACTGCTGCACTCCAAATAAAGTTATACTTGAGAGAAGGAGATGTGTCAGCTGTCTAGTTTCCTGTTTCAAATGGCTTTGTGTAGTATAGTAGCATTTTTCACAGCAGACATTTTGACTTGTCAAAGCAGGAAGAGCACTGGTGTTAATAATAACGCGAACAATGACTCTTTTCAATAACAGTGTCATCCGAAGCCATGGCAGTGTGACAGTGAGCTAGCATGCACAATACCTGGACCTGTAAAAGAGCGACAGAGAGAGACAAAATGTATTCAGTGCTGTTACTGTGTTTATCAGTTTGTGTGATTGTTTGCCTAAATGGTAATTAATTTGATTAAGTTGTGTCCACCTATATATATACCTTTATACCTACATTTTCAACACCTTTATTTCTGATAGTTATTGGGCATTGTTGTCAGAAAGTCTGTAAATATTTAAAAATGTATTTATATTTAAGAATGTATATTAAATAAATAAATTTAGCCTATCAATTAAATTTAAATACATATATGGCACTATGATATCAAATTATATATCTTGAAAAACGGTGGTATGTGGAGGTATAGAGGGTTTATTTATTTTGCAAAGTATTTAAATATTTTTTATGGCAGTTACGTTAGAAAAAAAGTTTCTGTATGTAATTTTAGCAAATCCTGCCTGGACAAATCTCCTTTTGTTCCAGACCTTAATCTATTTTGTTTTTTAAATGGTTTAAACCATTTGTTTGCAGCATTCCCATTAATGTGGACTCACATTATTTATTAGTCATATTTAAGTCATTTTCTCCTATTTATTTGGGTTCAGGTTATATTTTATTTATATTTTAATGATTAATTTGTTGGTGATATAACTGGGATTAGGTTAAGAAATATTCACAAACTAAATAAATTGTCATTTACTTCACATTGCTCTTTATTTCTGTAAATTTCATTTGCAACTTGTTTTTTAATTGTATAGTAATTGTAAGTAATATTTCTCCTATTTAAAAAAAAAATCTCAATTGTTCCATTCATTTTGTAAAATACACGTATTTTTAAAATGTAAAGTGGAAAATCTGTTCTTTCTGTCAAAACCTCCACTTCCACTCTCTCAGTATCTGTGCAGTGATGACACATGAACAAAAGTTGTGTTTTAAAGAGAAACGAAACACACAGTGGTCTATAAAACACACATTTTATTGTACAGGATTCACAATGAAGGGAATTAAAACTACAGAAGTAGTAGCAGTAAATCAAAGAACCTGACCCAAATGACAGCTTCAATAAATCTCCTGAGGAACAATACGCAAAAACACAAACCAAAAAGCTTGTAATTCACGTCTGTTAAACATTAGCAATCTATTCCAAAAACAAGACAATATATCAACATGATTAGATACAGTTATTTACACAACAATATGCTATTTAAATGCACCCAAGATGGAGGTAAAATATTTAGTATGATGGCTTAAGACAAGAAATAAAATGACAAGATTTAATTGGGTGTAGCCACGTTTCAGCTTGCTTTGCTTGGAGAAGTGAACTTTGAAGCACCATAAGTTAATCACAAGCACATTTATATTCATAAACCCACACTGATTTAAAAAGGCAAAAAGGAAGTTATGGGGGCTGAATACGTTATGGGAGAATTCTATAGTTATAGTTTTAATAAGTTATTTAAGTTACACTATGAGAAACATTTAGGTCTGTACGTGTTTGATATAATATATTTGTAATTTTTATAGTCTTACTTTCCTTATCATCTTTTCTTCTCTGTTTCAGTCCAGATATTTTGGTGGTTTGTGTTTTGTAATATTGTTATTTGATTTGAAAACTCAACAGCAACAAATATTCCATCACTGTTGTGTTTTAAACCCAAGACACCTGCTTAGTGGTTTCATCCTCATGCTTATGGATACAGCTGTAACATTCACGGTCCAACGTCTCTGCAGTTTCTTTTAGTTAGTTAAGTGCTTGCCGTGCCTGAGTGGCTTGATTGTCAGCGTCCTGCGATGCGAGTCATTCCCGGGTTAACAAAGGAGAAGTTTTTGAACATCGTTTGATCAACGCTGTTGATGAGCGTCCGGTCGGCACATGACAGTCTTGGCTTTTCGTTGATAAACTCTTTGTCGAAGTTACTGCAGTCACTGGGTGACGTCTGAGACGATGAAGAGAGAATACGTTAACAGATGTAACAATATACAGACAATACACATCTAACTTAACAATCTTACAAGCTGCTGAGAAAATATGACAATACGCATTCGTATATTTAATGTGAAACTATCAGGATTCACAGGGTTAATTAGGTGCAAACTGGATAATGAAGTGATTATTGTCGACATTAATATTGTTTCATTTTGTAATTGACAAATCATCTCGGTTTGATTTAAAAACTACAAAGCAGATGTTAGGACCTCTGTCCTGCTACGATAAGAAACACTTTTTTCTAACGTCTCCTTTAGTGAAAGATCTATCTGCATTTTAATAAATTAAGGTACTATGCAGATGATGCACACGTTTATGTGATTCATGTCATTCAGCGTCACTTATCTTTAAATATCTAAAATAAGTGTTGAGATGTGTCCCTTCCCCTTGCAAACCTCAACCACTTTGAGGTTAAGATAACGCTGAAATGTTGCATTAGTGTGTTTGCATCAAAGTAATTTGTACAAGCACAATATTGGACTCCATACTGGTATCATGTTGGTGCATCGCTAGTGGCAGAAAAATTTATGTTTTATTTTTTTTACTGACAAGTTCTCGACTTTAGTTTAAAAACCTTTGTGCTATTTTAAAGAAGGTCTACATATCTGCATCTAACACGCTCCCTTATTAAATGAGTCTACATACAGACTCCTTAATACTTACTATAGTTGGCTTGAAGGGTGCCGGCACCTGCCGTTGTTCCAGTGCACCCCAATCAGTGCTGCTGAAGAATTTGTGCTGCCTGATGTTTCCTTTCACTCCCAGTCGCTCCTCAGGCTCTCTAACGAACAGCTGCAGCACAGATACACCAGAACCAATGTTATATGTCTTACATGACTAAGCTTTATATATGTCGTTTTGTACAGGCAATTTGGTCAATTAAGTTTATAGAAATAAAAATAAATCTCTTGACACTGATTAAGTGTGAAGATTTTAAGATTAAGATTTTGATATATACAGTATGTACCACTGATTAATCAATGTTTTGATTATAATTTCAGTTATAAAATGCCAAATGATGTGAGAAATGCACTATTTCCCAAGTGAAGTTTAGAAATTGCTTGCTTTGTCATGACAATAGTCAAGAACCCGACAATAGTTTATTGACTGTCATCATTTATTTGTGTCTGACCTTGACTAGTATGTCCTTTGTATCTTTAGTGAGCCAGCGGGGATAGGTGGGGTTGTCTGTTCGTATGGACTGAAACAGCTCCTCTTCATCGCGACCATGGAAAGGAGACTGACCGATCAGCATCTCGTACAGCAACACTCCGAACGACCACCAGTCCACTGAGCTGTTGTACTTCTGACCCAGCAGGATCTGTTGTACAATCACATGCTGGTTTACCAATCAGCCTCCAAGGTAGCTTTCAGACTTTGATCAGTTCTGTACTCTTTTATTTAGGGTATCATTTACTGTACAATTCTGTATGAAGAGAATGTGTGGTCACCTCAGGGGCGATGTAGTCGGGTGTCCCGCAGAAGGTGGAGGTCCGTAACTCATCATACATGTTCTCCTTGCACATGCCAAAGTCAGCTATCTTTATATGACCCTCTGAGTCCAACAGCACGTTATCCAACTTCAGATCCCTACAGACAAACAGGAGGATGAAGCAAGAAAGGAGAAAAGAACAGTTCTCAGTTTGGCCTTCTGTGAATTGTTAATTATCGGTTTCTGTTCTGTTTCTGCCTTATACTTAAAACTGACCTGTAAATTATTCCTTTGGAGTGCAAGAACTGGAGCCCACAGATGATCTCAGCTGCATAAAAGCTGTAGGAAGACACAGAGACCAGGAAAAGGAAAACCTGTTACTCGTCTTGTTCTTACTCGTTTCATCTCTTCCCTCACAGCTGTCTCCAGACATGAGGCAACTTTAAGGAAGAAAACCATGTTTAAAGCAGACATTGCATTAGTTTGGACTGAAACTAAGTTTAAAAAGTAGAAATCATTAATAAATTGATGTTGCTTTCTTTATTTAAAGTGATGCATACAGCTTAACTCTCCTGGCATAAATTCATTTAGGGAGAAAGGTTTATCCCACCTCTACAGTAAAAAGCTCCTGTTGCTCATATTAACAGGTGAGCACTGAGCTAATATTGGCCGCTGTGTCTTTGGGCTGGATACATACGTGGCTCTGTGGACGTCAAACTTGTGGCAGCTCTGGATGTGAAACATGAGATCGCCTCCATTCAGATACTCCATTACGAAAAACAGGTTTTCCTAGACGTTAAAACACAAATGTCACAGGGGCTGTGTTTTCTGAAGGGGGCTAGAGACTACAGATGAGTGTTCAGGTGAATGTGTTCGTTACCTTGGTCTGGAAGGTGCAGTAAAGGTGCGTGAGGAAGGGATTTTCCCAAGCTAAAGACAGAACCCTCCTCTCCACCATGGTGCACTCCACATCGTCGTCCATAAGAACCACGTCCTTTTTTAGAGCCTTCAGTGCAAAAAACTGCCCAGTTCTTTTCAGCTCAGCTAAAAACACCTGGAAATGGCAAGAAGAGCTGAAAAACTCCTGCGCACGCTTTTCTAATGCTGTTTCTGTGGCTTTATAACTGACATCAGAGCAACAATAAGTCTGTGGTTTTCTGTAGAAACTGGCTGCACAAGCGACTGTGACAGCTTTATGTTAATGAGAGTGACTAGAATGCTAGAATATGTTTTACTGTTTCTTATAACTATAAAAAATGTTGTATCGCTTTAAGAAGTGATGAGGTGAAGAACAAGTGACTCAGCCACTGGTGCTTCTGTCTGAAGTTATGGTTCAGCATGTGTTGTTTGCTCAGTTTTATAAATCCTGTTCTGTGCTTTTCTTCTTTTTTTTTTTAATCAGGTCTTCTCCACTACCTTGCCAAAGCTGCCTTTCCCCAGCATCTTGTGCAGAATGAAGTCGTCAATGGTGAATTTGTGTTGGTGATCCTTCTTTGGAACAGCGTACAAAGGCTCTTCGTCTGTTAGTGCCTCAGTGGCCAACCTGCCGACGACCGGTGGTGACTCCCATGAAACACCCTGCATGTCTGCAAGGAGAAGCTGGTCAGGAAACTAATTTGTGATCTTAACAAAAAAAAAGAAAAAAAGAAAGACACTCCCAACTTGATGAAATAAAAGATTTTACAGTTTGTGTACCTTTGTTTGAAGGTGTAGCAGCGGCTGGTGATCCCGTCGCTAACCCAGATGGAGCTCGGAGCATGCCCGGCTGACCAACACCTACTGGACCTTCTCGACTAATGATGTCACTGTCCTTGGTGCTTCTGGCCTAAAGGTTAAAGGTAAGGCCACACGCAGACAGTCTTTAGTCTTTCTAAACCTTGTGTAAAAAAGTCCCTGAAATAGCATTTACACCACTGTGAGACATTCACCGATAAAATCAGTTTATTAGAAGCCGCTTACTGTTCTTAAAATGTTCTAAAAGACCAGAAGGGTTAGGCGTTTTTCTGACCTGCTGTTTGCTCTCAATGGTAGCCAGAGCCTCAGCCATCAGCTTTTGGTTGACCCCACACAGGTTGGCTACTTTCTTCTGGCATTTATGGTGGACGTTCATGCTACATTCTGCACAGAAAACACAGCACTGTTTACCAATTTATAACCACCTTACACACAATTTAGTGCTATTTGCAGTGATGAATGAGGGAGTGTAACAGTACCAGCAGCTACAAACTAAATAAACAAAATTTCGCTAGTTAAGTTGCATTCTGTGTCTACAGACACCTTTCCCTTGCTGCTATTGACGTGTTCTTTACATTGCGTACCAGCTACAACACAGATATGATAAATCAGACAGTACTGTAGGCTGCGCCCAGATCCCAGCACATGACTGCATCAGTGTGTTGCCATGTATTGGAGCTGCACTTCATTTCACATGGAACACTATCTTCTGCACCTGCTGTGGCAGCTGCAGTTTGTTTTAGGTTTACTGTATCGTCCAGAGCTCAGTGCCTAATCCTCATGGGAAATATTTAGATATCTGCTGTGTGTGTGTGTGTGTGTGTGTGTGTGTGTGTGTGTAGACAGTAAGATTATGCATTCTCTACTTCACACATACATTGTATTGTAAGATTTGTGGCAGCACTTATGCTGTAGCACCTATTTACTGACACCTTATCTCTAAACAATAGTCTTGTGCTTTAATCAAATCAGGATTATTCTACAAAAACAAAGTGTCCTATGATATAAAAAGCTACATATGGCAAGACAGAAATACTGTCATTGTCTTCTTAGCTTGAGTTTTAAATAAATAAATGCCACCCGTTCCCCTTAAATATGTTGTTTTCGTTAATGTCATTAGTAAGCAACAAGTAATACAATTATGAAGGGACCTTATATTACAAGTACTTGATTGTAGTGACCCATTCAGATGATTTGTGTTTAAGGACAGCTGTGAAAAAAAACTGTATTCACTGCAGGCAAGTGGGCATATTGATGATTTCTGCAGTGTATGTGCCTCCTGCATCCTCTGCAGGAGTTCATATGAGAAAACAGCTTTAAAATTGTGCTGCAGTAAGTTACTGACACCACATCTATCAGACTGTAACCCAGCATGCATAAAACCACAGAAATCATAAAACTCCCGCCTCTCACCCTCACATTTGAGCCCCTGCCTGGCGAGCCCCCATAGCAGAGTCCCACAGTGTTCGCAGAATGTGGGACTCTTGTAGTTGTAGACTTTGAACCTGTGCGGCATGTCAATCTTGAAGCGCTCCTTATGGATCTGCAACACATGGTGCATATATATATTACGTTCAGGTTTAGCTTTGGTTTTACAAACAAAGCCAACAGCAGGAATGATTCAGTACAGTAGTAGAAACACTTTCAGTATCCAAACAGTGGGTGGCAGGTCTCTCCTTTTGTACTCCATATTACAACCTGAGATTTTTGCATTCGCTTTTGGTTTCAAGAACTGAGCAGACATGTGGCTGGGGAGGAAGTGAAACAAGATCAACAAGCAGCGGAAGAGCAGAGACAAGAAATTCTGGCGTAACGATACTTCTGGATGAGGTGACTCGATTGATTAGTAAGCATTACAACCACAAGTATACAAAACTGTGACACATATTATATCAGCAACCACCAAATTCTCTGTGACAGCTTGGAGGAAAGAGTGTGCTGTCTCAGAGCGATTTACTGAAACAATGAGTGTGTGTCTGAAAATGGGTGTGAGGCAGATTCTTACCATTGTTTCTTTGCTGTTTATTGCTGAACCAGTGCACTTGGCGATGACTTTGTCTATGCATTTTTTGTGGATAGCTGCATTGCACTCTAAAAGGCACAAACATAACGGGGTTAGATGCGTGGGGAGGGGATGAAGGCATCATTAAACCCTGGCCACCCCGTACAAATAAACTGACACTCACGTCTGCACTGGTAGCCCTGCTTGTTAAGACCCCTGCAGTGGAGAAAACAGGTGAAATGACTCATGTTATAACAAAGAAAGTGACTAATTTAGTGATTTATGATATTTCAGTTTGTTGCATACCAGACAAACTCTTTGCAGACAGAGCAGAAGGTCGGTTGAGGGAAAAAGGTAGCACTGAACTCGTGACATTTGACAACATGGACTTTGGCCTGCTTGATGGCACCGCGTCTATGGTGCAGGGCGAACAGACCCTCTCTCTCCCGCTCAGACTCGGGGTCTCCATCAGCCTGACCTGGAGTGTCTGAAAGAAATCATATAAGCTTTTATTTCAAGTAAAGCAGACGCTCACAACGTGCAGTTGTGCAGCCCCACTTACTGTGCCTACTGCAAACATTTCACCCTTTGGTTTCAATTTCTCACCTTTTGTGGACAGAGTTTCATTCTGACCAAATAGTTGATTTCATACAGATGATTCAGTCTTGCAGCCCAACTTTATGACCTTGGGCTTAAAGTTTTTGCTCCCCAGTAATCTGCCGGCAACATTAATTCATGCTAATGCTGCTGAAGCAATAATTTTCTGCTGAATCAAATCAGATTTGCTGATTTTGTCTTTATTAGTGTACTGACAACCTGTGATCTGCACAGCTTGTGTTCCTTCTTATTAGCTGCTGATTCTTTTCTCTTGCTTTTTCTTGTTCTCTTTTTAGAGGTTGTGTTTTTCTGTTGTTGTTGTAGTAACGGGTAATGTAACATCTAGCCAAGAACAAACTGAAATGTATTCAGCAGCACTGGCACATTCACCATGACGCTGACGCTGCTCACTGTCCTTATACCTCATACCTTACCTGTAAATAGTAAAGACATACCCGTAAATCTCTTTGCACCCTGTACTTGTACTGCACAGAAACAATAATGTTTAAATTAATGTAATGGGGACTAGAGGCAGGTAGAAACAGCCAGCCAAGCACTACACAGTTAAAATAGCAGTTCATCATTTTAGGTGAACTAACAAAAACGGTACAGTACTTTGATGCAGTGTCTCCTGCTTTAACACAGGTTGACAGATATAGTTGCTTAGTTCTTTCTTCTTCTTTGTTGTTAGAGCCAGACACGTCAACCTAACTGTGATGACAGTGTAACTGAACCTGAGTGTTGATTGCCAGGAATGTCCAATGTGTCTGTCTTGTTTTAGTCAGAAAAGGAAAGCAAAAAAGCAAATTTTACAATAGGCTGAGCTGCTCATTTCAGATATATGTATTTAAAAGGGTGTTTGAGAACTGCTGGACAGCATCTCGTTAATTGTCCATCCTCTTAGTTAAGTTAAGTTAAATAGATATCAGACTGTTTGTTAAACTATGAGAAGGTTTTACAGAGTGTGTTGGTGTGTGTGGATGTAAGTAAAGGGGAAGTTCTACAGATCAAGTTCACATTTACCAGTCACTTTGCCACCTGTTGTTCTGAGCAGTGATTTCCTATTTGCTGGGTCTAAATATAGAAATGTGAGATGGCTTCTTCCTTTTAGTTCTGGGTGGCTTCTCAGGCCCTTGGCACGGTCTTATTGCCAGAAAAGCACCAGTGAAAGGAGGCCAAAGGGGTCAAATCTCTTATATTCAGTCTTATAAAATGCAATTAGCCCTGTAAAAACAGAGAAAGCTGCATGCGCAGAACTTCTTCACTGTTGTTATGGTCCTCTTTTCTATATTTATACAGTGTCTCTCTAGTTTTCAACACATAAAATCAAAAATATTCCCTTAAAAAATGTGGGACTGTCACATCAAAGCATCACATTAACATAACACCTGGAACAGTGCAGGCTACATATGGGTGAAGTGAAAATGTTTCACATTTTGTTTTTACTTGAATTAAAAGTGATTCAGCATTTAAAAAAATAAAACCATTGAATTGCTGTTCAGAAATACGTGATTTTGTGGTTGACATGAAATTATAAGATTTCTTGTTTTAGGAAAATTAAAAAAAAAGGATTGGTGGTGGACAAGTTTATGGAAAAATCACAGCGAGCTTAGCATTTACAATACATGTCCTTTTGGAGTAAAACTCTATTTTCACTTGCTGTTTACAGATTTTGTTTGCGCAGTTGATTTTAATGTGCCAGTGCCTTCTTATTGTTACAGGATATTGTGGTTGTAACTGATGGAGCAGTATTAGGTTGAGTTACTCACCACTTTTCTCAAGATAATATCTGGCCTCCATCAGTACACGCCCCTGTGGCTTCAACTCCAGCTGTGTGAGCAGCAGGGACCCAAAGGAAGATGAAAGAAAAATGAGAACAAAACATTTTAGGACAGAAATTTGTGAGAAACATTGAGTATATAAAAGGAAGGATGTAGATTCAGGATGATGATGATGATGCATGAACTGCATTACTGAGAAACTGTGCATGTCATGGCTGCATTGTGACAGACAGACTGTCTGGCACATAAAAACAAATAGACAGGACAAGACTGCTCAGACAATTTTGTCACAGGATGTATTTAATTTGATTCATACATTTATTCTTAGTCTTATTTTGGTTATGAGAGACAGTCAGCATGATGCCTCTGGTGTTACTCAGTGCCAGGACTTTCCAGAGAAATACATTCTCTGGTGTACAAGAAGTGATCCGTTTTTGATTTCTGAGTATTTAAAAATAAATTGAGGAACGCTCAGGAATTTGCATGAGCAGTGACAGTCTACATGACTTTGATAAATAAACCTTGAAATCCATCTGTGCAAAATTTCTATTGGGATGAAAAATCCCCTGATGAGGGGAGTATTTTGGGAGCACTTTGGCCTTTTAAGATGGTAATATGGACAATAAAGATGGAAGAAGTTGATATGGATATTGTGGTTGCATAGTAATTTTCTTTAAATATATTAACCACCAAGGTGACCCAATGTTTTCCAGTTTCACCAAGTACATGAATCATCTAGCTGCATGTTGTTGACAAAAATGAAGTTTAAAATTGTAAGTGTTGACTTGAAGTTGCTGTGGGCGTTTTTGTGAAACATATCAGTCATTTATTGTTCAGAAAGTAATTTTTGTACATTGTTGGTGGCATGTTTCATTCCAAATAGGGAACTTTGCTGACATTTAGCTGAAAATGTTTTTTTCTGTAATATGACTTTTTTTGACCAACTAGTGATCATAAAATAACCAATGTGAACTTCTTATAATAAGAGATACTTTATTGATCCCCTTGGGGAAATTAAACTGAGAATCGAACCGCTCTACCCACTGAGCTATCATGCTGGGGCCTTGAGAGAATTTCTTCAAAATTGGCACAAACAGAAGGGATGGATGGACCTTTGATCCAAATCTGAGCAGTTTGTGCAAAAACCAATGTCTATACTTGTGCAAAATTTGCCATTTGACAGCCACAGCTGTCACTGGTGCAGAGGCATAAAAGCAACAAGGCAACAGAGACTGCTGGAGTAGAGGAGATATAGCCTAAGGTGTATATACAGTATAAGCAATTGCCATTTAATAAAATTTTATAAAATGGCATTGTGTGATGTGTGAAATTCAACAAAACAGTGATAAACACCACCGTAAAAGTTACAAACTCTCTCTGTACCTGGATGTAGCTTGTCCCTGCCAAAGGACTTTATGAAGGAAGTCCGTCTTGCCCTAGCAGCACCTTTCTTCTCCTCGATGACCTCAGACCACCACTTCATAACATTTTCATAGTCCATATGTTGCTAGGTCCATTGTTTAAAGTGAATAACACTTGAAGCGCTGTTCTCAGTGGCTCACATTTACATTTAGCTCTAGTTCCCATATAAGTATGTCAGGCGGAAGGAGAAGTAGTTCCTATTAACCCCGGGCATTATTTAGATTATTCAGCAGAGCCGACACATAAATGTAACTGAGCAATCGTCATTATTGTTAGTAAAACCGGTGCTTATTGCTGTTATGGGATTTCAAACACTGGGTGTTTCAGTGTGGATGATGACGCTTAGTATAAAAAAAGAAGGATTAGCCCTTTTAAACACTTGGTCTTTTGACCCTAAAGTGAGTCAACCCATCTGGACTTTGCCAGAATAGCCAAACAGCTGCTGTGTAAATGCAAACAAACATGCATTATACTAACCCAGATCTCCAGCTTGCCGTTCTCCTTCTTGCACCGCGTTGCCAGCGAGTCCAGAGCCACAGTGGCCTCAGATTTCAGCTCTGCTGTCCGGTCCTTCACCATGACATGCATGATGCGACCACGGTGGATGTGAGCATCAAATGTGCTGCTCCATGGCGGGTACATGGTGGGTTTCTTCTGTTTATACACTTGGCCCTTTTCTGTATGGAAAGAACACAATATTAAGAAAAGTCACTTCTTTACTTAGACTTTTAGCAGCAAAAAAGCTGCACTGGGCCTTGTTCATTCTGACTTTCATGTCAATATTTAGAAATCCTGTGCGTCATCAAATTAAATGTCGTAGTGGTGGGATAGAAATAGCAACAAAGTGCAGTCATCACTGCTGAGTCAGATTTTTATCTGGGCAGACACAAGAACAATGCTCTATCTATAGCTTTGTTATCAAGAAATCCCATGAAAAGAAGTGATCCTTCTCTTAAGTATTGTCTCAATATATGCACATCATACCTGTGTCTGTGATACAGCTCCGCTGATGCACAAATAAATATGAAAACATGTCAATGACCTTTCCTTCATTATGGAGGTCAATCATATAAAACATCCTGCTACTGTAAATACTCACTAGAGCACCAAATATATACTACTCCACCACTGAAAACAGTGCCAAACAAGCATTTAATTCACTAGTTTTGATTAATAACATATGGAAAATGGCAAAGATTTCCTTCCAGTTAGTAAGTTAAATATATTAACCACCAAGGTGACCCAATGTTTTCCAGTTTCACCCAGTACATGAATCATCTAGCTGCATGTTGTTGACAAAAATGAAGTTTAAAAATTGTAAGTGTTGACTTGAAGTTGCTGTGGGCGTTTTTGTGAAACATATCAGTCATTTATTGTTCAGAAAGTAATTTTTGTACATTGTTGGTGGCATGTTTCATTCCAAATAGGGAACTTTGCTGACATTTAGCTGAAAATGTTTTTTTCTGTAATATGACTTTTTTTGACCAACTAGTGATCATAAAATAACCAATGTGAACTTCTTATAATAAAAGATATAGTAAGACCCACCCCAAAAATTAGTCTGGTGAGACTGGATAAACATACACCGGGGGTTAGATGCTCTTTTACAATTCGAAGATCCTAATCTGTGACTACTTCACATTACAGCATGCAATCTTGAAGCATGTGCATGATCAAGTGATGTTAAAACTTCAGGCTCTCGGTGTTGTGTGATCAGACCTTTATGTTTACCATTCCACAGTGTTGGGAGATTTTTAATCGCATCACATGGCTAGGAACCCACCCGACCTCCATAATTGACATCTGCTGATTTTTCTGTGCAATAACATCCCATATATCCACTTGCATAACAGCCACATGCTATCCTGCTGCTCAACAATAAAGCTCACTAAGCTTTTTACCCCCAGAGTGATCTGCAGCCTTTTCCATCATCGGCTCATCGCCTGTCTGTCCAGCGGCCCTGCCAGCTGCTGTCTGTACTGATTAAAGTACCCAGAAAGGAAAATATGTCAGTTTCTCCCTTGGACACATGGGCTACAGCATAAAGTATGTCTGTGATTTTGTTTTTCTTTACGAAAATTTCCTTGCAGCATTACGCAGAGTGAGAGGTGACACATTTTGGTGTCAACCAAAACTAAGTCAGTTCCTGTGTTGTTCTTTGAAAAAGCTCAAAGGTGGCATTTAGAAGTGTGCTCACATACCTCTACTCCATGAAAGGACTTCACATTTACCTCTTCCTATGCACTCTAGTGTCAAAGATGTTTAGTTGAGACATATAATTAGGTTTTGTTTGAGTGCTTAAATTCTAAGCATTGTCTTTTTTTTAATCTAGTCTTTGAACCAGGTCTAGTATGTTTACACACAGTTTATTTTCCTGCAGTACTACAATAAATCCTCCTTAATTAAGGTGCTAATTTTCTAAGGTGCTAAGTTTTTGTGATTAGATGTGTTTATTCAGCTGTATGATCATTTTGAAGCGTGTAGTTTTGCACTGCTATTGAACTGTGCTGTATTATACCGGGATGCGTTTGTGCTTCATTCAAGCCTAGCTTACTTTATATACAAAGATACAAGCAATCCCGAGAGTAGAAGTTCTAGGCTTAAGAGATAAAAGGTATAAAAATAACAATTCAATGTTGTTGTACAATGCTTATATTTAATGTGATTTTACAGCAGAGTCTTGTGGATTTCCCTAACAAAGACTACACTAGTACAGTTTTTGTCTGATCAACATCAAGTCATTTACAGTGGTGTAAAAATCTTTTGTATTTTTAAATGAAGATTTTATTTATTAAGGTAAAACAGCTGTCCAAACGTGCCTGGCCCTATGTGGGAAAAGTAATTACCCACCTTGCTAAATCAGAAATTAATGGCCTACCAAAATTACTCCAAGATCACAATGATGACTCATCCAGGAGGCCACAAAAGAACCCAGAACAACATCTAAATAACTGCAGGCCTCACTTGCCTCAGTTAAGGTCAGTGTTCATGACTCAACCATACAAAAGAGACAAGGGCATGACGGCAGAAATGGCTTCAAGGCGAAAAAGACTAACTAAAAGATATTTGGCAGATATTCTTTGGATTGATGGAACTTTTTGGAAGTTGTCCCATTACATCTGGCCTAAAACTAAAACTTTATAAAAAGAACATTATACCAACAGTTAAACATGGTGGTTGTAGTTTGACGTTCTGGGGCTGCATCACATCGCGTATTCTGTGTGCGGTTATACTGCACTTTGCCATCACATACTGGCTTTCACTGTTAAGTGTGTCGTCTTTTATAACCTCTTTTTTTTAGCACAGAGAAGCTGGCTGATGTTGTTCCTGAACAGAACACAAAGAACCCGGCAGCGTTTCTGCACTGAATTGATGTCTGGCTTCCTCATTGTGTAATAGAGCTTCAGGTTGTATTTCTAGAAGCAGCAGCAAACTGTATTAAGTGACAATGTTTTTCCCCATTTACAAACATTTAACATTGTCTTTCACCCCTGGCTTTTATTACTGAGATTTTCCCTCTTCACAACATTATGTACTGTAGAAAAATATTATTTGTAATCCTGCATTGAGAAATATTATTTTTGAACTGGAATGTAGCACAAAGTGGAAGTTATCCAAGAATGGTCCACTGTTACACTACACTCCCAAGCTGTCGAACATGCTTTTCCATAAATGCAGGAGGCTATATGTCATATTACGTCACCAAAAACAGGAAACAGTGCTACAAGTCAGTTACACAGACATAAGCAATTGAATCTGTTGTGACTTTGAAGCAGCACAGTGTTGTGTATCTGTATATGTAGGTATAGAGCTACGCTCCCAACGCTGTTGAAGGCGTAGTCCCGAAAAAAGACCACATAAACAACAAATGTATTCTACAAATGTATTCTACAAGTACAGTATTTTCTGTGTGAGCAGATCCTTATTGTCCAAAAGCTACTACGTACATTATTAAAATGTAATTAAAACAATAGCAATTTAAAGCCTTGGTAAACATTGTAGTGGGCCAGACAGGCAGTGGGAAGTCTGCTTTGAAGAACTTAATGGTTATACAGTCTGTATAAACAAAATAATAAGAAACAGACACGTTCTTTTAATGCTGCAGCTTTGTATACAAGATATGGTCAGAGATTAAAAAAAGACCTAAAACAGTCTTAACTTTGTAGAGGGCTTCAAAGAAAGAGCTGCTTGACGAAGCTTTCCGTCACTTTTCTTTGAATATAAACTCGCCTCTACCGAGCCAACATGCCTGATATTTATTTAGAATTTTTTGCCCAGCCTGGGAATTTTATAAACTCAGCATGCCAGTGGGGAGTCCATGAGCTTATTTTATGTCATGTACTATTGTGTATGTGACTTTATGTGCTACCATGGAGGTAAGATCTCGTAGTGTTACTGTTTCATACACAGCATTGTGGTGGTTTTGATATAAACATACATGTATCACTATATGATAGTATTTAGTTATGGTTAGTAAGGTTTTCTTGCTCAAGTCAGTATCATTCAGTCATGAAAAATTAAATACACATTATATTTCTCTGCAGCCTCGTGGGACCAGGCTGTGCTTTCACAGAAGAGAAAAAAAACCCATCAGAACCCTCCCCTTTCTTCTCAGTGACACTGTTTTTAGCTCCGCCCTGCACTCATATTCACCAGTGGTTAAAGATAGCCAGATGCAGAACAAAGATATCTGCCATCACGCTGGGAAGTTTCCCAAAATTGTGACACTGGATATGAATCAACAACCATTGTTGAGGCTTACTACTGAAAAAAAAAATACATTCACCAATTTGTTTTACAGTGTTGTCTTTATGTGTTGTGTTGAATTATTTAGCAGTCCAACTTTATGGTGCCTGCCATCCTACACCTCAGATTCCCTGTACTCTTCACATTCCTTAGTATTATTTACCGTACAAGCATCAGCTCGGTGCCTTGGGTGTCACAGTAAGCATAAAAATAACAGGAAATATGTGAAGGTAAGCTGTATCACTTTGATTTGACTTAAGTTGTGTCACGATTACAATCTCTAATCTATTGTTCTACTATTGAATTTCTATATATTAATGTAACACCCACACAACATATGTAACTTCCTGACTGTGCTGGGTGGCTGAAATATGTGTTGAGGGAGAACTAAAAAAGAAAACATGCCAAATGAATCAGAAGACACGAGAACAGTGAGAGGCAAGGGGATCCACAGTTTAGGTTCATGGACTACAATTGCACTGTCTCAGTAAGTTTTATGTCAGGCCCTGGGGAAAATCTAAAAGGCACTGGTTAGCTGAGAGACTGCAGGTTTGTTTGTATATTCCACCAGCAGCCAATGAAGAGAGTCCAACGCGTTAAGAGTTATGTGCTCCCTGCAGAAGTCAGGCTGCAGCATTTAGAAATATGATGCATTCAAAAATGTTGCACTCACACCTCCTTTCTTTGTAAGGGTGGAAGACATACTGGCCCATAATTTAATTTAAGGCTGCAGCTCAGGATTATTTTCATCTTGAGTTATTATGCTGAATAACTGATTATTCGTTTTGTCTACACAAAACAGAAAACGGCAACAAACGCCGGTTTTCAATATTGTAAGATGATGTTTTTATATTGCCAGAAAATCCAAAGATATTCAGTTTACAATAACATAAGAAAAGGTGCACTTTTTGGTTGAAAAGTGACTCAGACAATTAATCCGTTAACAGAATAGTTGTCTGTTAATGAAAGACTCGTTGCACCTCTAGTTTAACACATAAACCTAAGATGATTCTTTGACTGAAGCATATTTACCAGAAAACATATTAGTACTTACAGCAGCATGATTTTAATGCTCATTATTATTCGAATGCTGCTTTAGATTATTTTATATTAGACACTAGACACTATAGCACCCTGGCTCACACTGTAAGGACTAGCTGTTGTACCACAAGAAACATGTTCGCTTTATGATCAATTATCTTCATGTCAGAAGTGGGTGGCAAACCACACGTGACTTTTACAAGCACTGGTTGTGATACTGTCCCTTCATTTTCCTCTCCACTGTTGCCTTACGTGCTTGCTCAAGTGGGACTGTTGGGTTTTCTACATTACTCTGTATATATTTA
>JAUYWH010000015.1:13141742-13178362 GCA_034779795.1 Ctenopoma multispine | reverse complement strand
CTGTAAAGTGCCCTGAGATGACTTATGTTGTAAATTGGCGCTATATAAATAAAGTTGAATTGAATTGAATTGAATTAGTGATGGTCCCATCACTAATTTAACTGATTAGATGATCAACAGAAAATAAATTGCAAGCAAATGTTGTTTTCCTAAAGCAAAATCGTCTTGGGCATTTTTTTATTATCGAAAAGATCATTGGGTTTGGAAATGGTTTCGTCTGATCATCTTTTTGCTCTGTGAACTATTTCCTAAACAGTTAATCAACAATAAAAGTAATCATCAGTTGCAGCCTTAATCAGTAAAACCACTGATTTAACTACAGTTTTCTTGTGTAAAGTTATACAAATATTCCATACACATAAACCCAAGGATGCACTGACCTGTTTCGATGGCCTCCTTCATGTAGACAGCACAGTATGGGTTCAGCACCTCTTCGTGGTAGGCCAGACCGGGGTCAATCTCAAAATTAGAGAAGCCAATCCGCAGGAACGGTGACATGTCTGCAGGATTTTACTGTCCAACCTCAAGTCAAATATCCAAACAACCTCCACGAAGAAGCAACAAGGCTTTACAGATGTTACAAACAACTTTGGTGTTGCTGTCAACCCCCTTTCCTCTGCTGCAGCACACACAAACTGTCCCTTCTCCTTCAGAGGAAAGATGGGCGGGCAGGCGAGGAGGAGGTTTGCCGTTTTCCGCCTTTGACGTTTCAAACAACCTGTGAAAGGAAGAGAGAGAGACATAGGCACTGAGAGAGAGATTTCATCACCCATTACATCGTGACCACAAGAGCGTTTCCCTGCAAAAGCAAAACATTTGCCTGCTCCAGCTGGCTGTCAAAGCAGGGTTTAAACTGAATCAACAACAAAACCTCTCATCGTATGGAGTCCCTGGACAAACAGGCAAAAAACAAATAAACAAATGAATTAACAGTATTTGTTGTGAGGGGACAGGAAAATGTTCGATGAGCCGAAGAACTCAAAGCAAAAGGAACCAGTCAATTGATTGTCAAGGCAACTGAAATAAAACTACCCATACCTGGAGAACACCAGCTGTCACGCTTGGCAGAGCCTTTGAGCACTTTTTAAAAATAAAAATTTGCACCAACTATGACAATAACTCCTGTAACCCACTCATGCTGCCTGTACCGCAGTGGTTTTGATTGCACTGTCATTTGACTTTGCGATGGTCGATGTGATATTTGAGGCCTGCCGGAGTGCTGTGTGTGCTGTGCTTGTGCACATGTAAATGTGTGTCTGTGTCGCTCTCGGTGGCAGAGAGGAGGCTGACTATTAATAGAGCTGAAATACTAGACGAAGATTAGGAATACACTACTGCATGCGCCCGAGTCTGTGGTCGTCATCCCTAGAAGTTGGCACCAGCCACCTTCTTTACAATAACTCCACTGACCCTGAGTCAGCAGTGTTACAAGGATAAACATATACAGTACTGTAGGTAAATGTCAAACTATATATTGAATATTTTACTTGTGCCAGAAAAGTAAAGTGTTCTGTGCTTTCAGATGAGGTAACATGCACTTAAAGTTTATATCAAACAAAATACATACTGTATCGTTTAAAATGTTCCCTTTGTGACTGTTAATTCTAATCTGAAGTAGCAAGTTAATATCATGCTAGATTATATAGATTATAAAGGTGTTGGTTAATTAAAATAAAGTTGCAGCAATCAATATTTTTACATTAACAATCAGTCACATGACTAAGAGCTCATAGATTGAACCTTGAAGAAGCTCTAAGGAGTTTTTTAGCATCATCTAAAAACCCACTGCGCACAACATGCTCAGCAACAAACAGCAGTAACAGATCCAGAACATTCCTTTGGGAAACTGTGGAAACAAAACGGAGCTAGAATTTAAAATAGTCAGGTGGGCACAAAGGGAATTGTTGAGATAATGTTCATTAGTTGATTAATCAATTAATTTGTTATAACTAGTAATATTTCTTCTCAGAAGACATGAACCTGCAGATGGAACAGGGTGGTGAAATAAGGCTTACAGGCTTCTGACACTCAAAACATCCAGTTTTTGCTGCAGACTTTCTGAGCTGTTGCTAAACTGCTTTATCACTTTTTTTCCACTTTTGAAAAGTACCACTACTTTAACAAAATTGTATTTTTATTTTGTCATTTTTCGGAGTAATGTCCTACTTACTAATAACCACAGTATTTTTTAATAGTAGGCAAGTGATATCAAACTAGGGCACAGCTGTAGTCTTTTCTCTCAATCTTATTTCACTGATTAACACGTAATGAAGTGTTTATTTAATTATATACCAAGAATGGGATAAAATTTACACGTTGTGTGGAGTACCAATTTACTGCCTAATTTACACATAAATCCCACATTTTCCTCAAATTTAAACAGTATACATGTCTTAATCAGCATATAATCATCTGCATACAGACTGTTTCTGGTCTTGACACTTACACCAACAATCACGCCCACACACACTCCTCCTACAGTTCAGATTCAAACATTTGAAATGTGCAGAGCTGCAGCCTCCTGTGCAGTTTGAACCTTTGTATAGTGCTGTGCTCACGTAGGAGGAGTAAAACTTCCGGTGCCTGAGTTACGACGATGTAACCACGTTTCCTGTCTCTGGGGCGGTTTGATTTTTCATTTTGAAGCTTGACAGGTGGGGCTGTTGGAAACACAAGATTGAAAAACACCACCACTAAATACGTAACATAGCTGCTCTTAATTATAAAACGTGAGCAGAAAATGCCAAGATTACATAGTTATCCATCATAGTGATCCATCATAGTGATCCATTGTGGCTATATGAACTAAAAACCAGTTGGTAACTGGCAGTGTGTACAGTAGGCATCATCTCCAGTTGTTGAAATATATTTATTATTTGATTTGCTGTCTTCAGCATTATTAGTGTAAAACAACTTTTTATCATCATAAAACGTGATTTAATAAACACTTACTGTTGCCTGTATTTAAACCACTGTATTTTGACATTTATATGTGGTTAAATTGCTATAATAATAGAGTATAAATAAAACTGTACACTGAGGTTCAGACATGGTTAGATACACTAAACTTGGCTTTGACCAACTAAATCTTTTTATGTGGTGATTTTCAATGCTGCCACAGCTGCGTATTGTGTAAAGAAATTATTTAACTGTCCAAATGTAATAATATTACAGAGGTTCAGTAAGTGCATAATTTGTTGTTAAGGTTGAAATCTGATGGCAGGAGGGTTTGTGCAATTCAAAATAATGTTTCACTGAAAGGTCTGTCCATCTGTCTAAAACTCAAAGGTATTCAGTTAAGCATCACAGAAGATAAAGGAAAAGCAACCGGTAAAATAACATCTTTGTCATAGTTGACTTTATATCTATCAATCCTCGTGCAGTAAAGCTGCAGATTGGACTCTGGTTTAAACAGTGTGGTGTATTGTTTCAGTTAGTGTTTTGTTGTTTCTGTTGGAAAACTGGTTAAACCAAGAAACCCAATAGTAACTTGTTTAACTTTCATTTTGACTGGCTGAGTTAGCTGTAAAAGTTAATAATGAAAATGTACTGATGTTTTTGTGGATTTTAATAAATTAAACTATTAGATTAGAAGGAAAGTTGGATTTCTTGGAAAACAGCAATAATATTTAGCACGAACTGTTTCTGTTTATTAAATTATCTATAGAATTAGAAGTTGAAATATGATGAGGTCACACCGGGTTCTTTTGTTGAGTCTCAGCCTGCTCTGTTATCGTTTTACTGGAACAGGATCCTGCGTTTTTAAAGGCCCAGTTAGGGTATCCTCAGGCCTTGAGGGCCATCTTCAGATGCCTGTTGTCCATCCTCTTGGCTTATGTGAAGGTGCGGATGTTTGTCAAACCATAGGTACTGGTTAGTGTGGGTGGGTTCCCTGTAACTTTCTATTTCTAGTTTGCCATCGGTCCACTTCAAACTCACAAACGCACAGAGACAATATAGTGTAAGCTGTTCAGTGCGGCAAAGAGTGCTCTGAGCTGTACATTGGAGAAACTAAACAACCGCTACACAAGAGGATGGCTTGGATGGCAGGAGGTGCAACACTTGAGGTAATCAGGTGTGTACCTTCATTTGAAGTTCAAACAACACTTATTTGAGGACAATAATGTTTACAATTTTCGATGGAGAAGTGATTTGAGAGAGGGGTGCGGGAAGCTTTGCATGTGCAAATAAGTACCCGCTCACTCAACAGAGGTGGAGGCTTAAGGCAAAGCCTGTCTTCAGTTTATCATGCTGCCCTGTCAACAATTCCCAGAAAAATCATGCCAAATTCCCACATCCACCTTGTTGATCACACTTAACCTGCTTTATGGGGGTGGGAGGAATTGTCAGAGGTGTGACTATTACATTTATCAACACCCTCCCCTTCCATTGTTTCATCTCAACAAGCCTATTCATGGTAGGTGTGAAATGAAACCAAGCTGGAGGATAAATTTGTGGTCTCTAATCAACTCTCCTCAGGCTGAAGGAGCTACTTGGATGAGCAGTGAAACATTTTGACCTAACAAGAAGGAGGTGCAACTGCCGCGACTTAACTTCAAGATAACTTTACTGGTTATTCTGCTGAAATTATTGGTATCTGTTATCATGAATCCTCTGCCTCTAAAAATGACTAACCAGCCAATTACTAATCATCACTGTTTGTGTGGATAAACTACTGCTTTGTTTAATTTAAAGTAAAAACTTCAAAATGTATATAAAATTTCTTCTACACTCTGTACAACAGCCAAAATAGTTTTTTTCATAAATTAGAGGATTAGATGTAATTTGACTTGATTTTATTTGACTATCTATATGTGCAGTCATTATATTTTGGATTTAGGAAGGACCAGTGTTGTTAAATCAAGCAGCTTGTTTTTATCCCATGAAACATTTAATAATTTAAATAAGATGCTCTAGTCTAATGTGCTTTTTAACACAAAGGCATAAACTCAGGCATTGTAGTTATTTTAATGTTTCACTTGACTGAGCTGTGAAGTCTTTGTGGTTTGTTCTCGTGTGGCTGATGTTTATCTTTTTCAGTAGAGCCAACAGAAAGAATAAACTGTACTGAACAGCCTTTTGTGACTGAGCACACACTTTCCTGTGTACAGGCATGAGGGGTGCCATCTGAGGCGGCCTATTCGCTTTTCTCCAACCACCCATCGGTCCTCAAATGCCACCTCCATCAACCTCGTCATCCTCAAACACACACAGAGAATACAGGGAAGGTCAAGTTAGCAGTGTGCCAGAGACCTTTCAGAAGCCTTTCATGAAAGAGGGTTAAGTCAAAAGAGCCTCCCACTGGACACCTCTACCAAACCTCATCAAAGTACTGAGTGTGTGGTTGAGAGAGAATGTGGGACATCTCTGTTGTTACTGACAGGAAGCTGGTCTGTGTGACAAAAGCCTTTCACTATAGTTGACAAGAGCTCAGCCACCTTTGTGCCCAAATTGGCGCAAAGTTAATTTTACACACGTAATGCACTTAAGCACAGTTATGAGGTACTTTACTTGACTTATGAGTAAATTTTTCTTACTTCTATCCGACAGCTACAGTCACTTGTTACAAGAACCAAGCTAGAAAATGAAGACGCCTTTTATAGTTGTAAACATTAAAGCCTTATTAAGTATAATCTTTTATTAATCTATGATTAATAATATACACAATTCTATAGTGGTGTAACGGGATGGGACTGTGGGAGCAGCGACTGTGGCGCAGTAGGTAGGACAAGGCAGCAATTGCCATCTGTCTATGAACCCCAGAGTTGGTTGTTCGCGTCCCGGTTCCTCCCTAGTGCCGGCCCCAAGCCCGGGTCAGGGTTGCGTCAGGAAGGGCATCCGGTGTAAAATCCTGGCTAAATCAAACACATGGAGTGATCTGCTGTGGCGACTCCGAAAGGGAGCAGCCGAAAGAAACTTAAGTTTATTCTGTGGCAGTATAACGGTTCCAAAATCATTACCCTGCTATAGGACCAAAATACAGACTCAAATGTCAGGTCAGGTCAGGCCACAAAAAAATGGGACAGTTGGTCATTTGTGTTTTGAAAGCCTCTAACCGCCAAAAAACAAAATTTAAGGTCTGAACCAAACCGCGGATTTGGAAAATCATTAAACCTCTAAGTTTGGAAATTAGTATAAATGTGTTGGGTTTTTTTTTTTGCTTGTGCTACTTTAAGTACATTTCAATTATACCTTTTACCTTTACTTAAAGCTGCAGTATGTGACTTTCTTTAATTATTAGTAAAATAAGTTTAGTAGAAATACAGTGCTCAGCATGAATGAGTACACCCCCCGATTTGATAGTCCAAAATTTAGCTTTGTTTCTAAGCCCTTTAATGGGGTGTATTTGTTTTTGCAACGTGGTCCTGAATTAATTTGTTGGCACCAGCCACCTAAATATTTACATTTTTGTGTGAGCCAATTAACAAATCTTGCTTGTAATCACTGGACCACATTTGTGGGAGTATTTTGTTGTACACTATCCCATTGAAAATGTTGATTCTGAAAGACATTTCTGATAAATCTTTTAGGGTGTACTCATTTATGCTGAGCACTGTATGTACTCACAGAACAGCCAGCACCCTTTTTTTAAATTAATTTTTTTAATGAGGCCCGCCCTTCTAACCAATCGGACAACTTCAATGATTTCTGCTTGATTAGGAAGTTTTGCAGCTTCTTATTTACTGTACGTTGATAATGATTGATACCCAAAGAGCTGTGCAAGCCGTGGTGGAGCAGAAGTAGAGCTGGGTTGAGCAGAGTGGATTTTCCTTTTTCATGCCACCTTTTGGTACCCTCTCAATAAAGTACCAAGTAGGGTTAGGCGATATCCAATTTTTGATGTCTTTAAACCTTCCCCAGATTTATACCCTTGTTTAGAGTATTACCATACCAAAAGGGGTAGGGTGTAGCAGGCTTGCTTCCACCCTGAACTACAGGGTGTAGATTGCACAGCTCTCTTCTCCTCTTCAGCCTCCACCTGCTGTTGCATGTTGTGCTCAGCTCTTCAGGCTCAACATCTTTCTCAAATCCTCCACAGAACAGACATCAACCCGCCTTATTATCTTTGCCTCTGGTCTCCAGCTTTAATGAACAGCAGACTTTCTCTTAAAGATAATTAAAGTGATACCATTTCTATTTTTAAATACATTGGGATATTTTATTAATGCTCAACCCTAGTATCAGGTACTATCCACAACATTCACATGATTGAAATTCCAAAAAGTCAATGCAGTAGAAAACTGCTTTAAGTACAATTCTCAACAAAAGATATGTAAGAAAATAATTTGACGCTGCTGAAGAAGTGAAAGAAAGAAATGGTCCGTATTTCAAAGACTGAACACGGTGCACATGTGGAAGTGACCCTCAGCAGCTTACTAAACATGAATGAATATTTTCCTTTAAACCTACAAAATGCACAGTGAAAAAAGAAATGATCCCAAGTGCAGAGCCTTAAGTCTGTCATCAAACACACGTAGCTGCTTCTGTAAGTGTTGTGAATACAGGAAGGTGCTGTGGTACTTAATTTGCAGTGTGGTTTCATTTCATTTTAGAGGTAAAAGTTGGATTTTCTACTCTACATTTCACTACATTTAATCTTAGAGCAGCATTTACCTTAGACCTAATATTCCACTCACAAGGCACACGATCATGTTAGAGACGGTGCCTTGTTGGAGATTAAACCACACAATGTGCAGTGTACATGATGCTTAGATGGGTTCTCTCCCAGTGAGCTACAACATCAAGATGCTGCTCACGCTTTAAGTACATTAGTCAGTCAAGTAATGGTGCACATCCATAGTTTTTCTACTCCACTACACTTACTTTGCACTTTAATGGTTTACAAAAATTCACTTGCAAGGCCTGAATGTGTCCAGTGCTTCTTATTCCACTCACGACAGCTAGTCACTCATTACTTGGCAGATTTTAAACACATTTCTGTAGGTTACACCACCTAACAGTTGCATAAATGTATATGTAACATGGGTGAACATGGACGGTGACAGTGGTCCGTCACCGTCCGTCTTCTCGTTAAGGATTACTAATGTAACTGATCAGACCTCTATGCTTTAAGTGAGATTTAGAATGCAGCTCATTTACGTGTTGGATATAAATGAATACGTCACCCCTGACAGTTGAATTCTCAAAATGAGTGACACCCCAAGTGTCCCTGAAGTGGTCTCTCCATCAACAACGCTGCAAATCAATAGATCAATTTCCCAGATCGATTGAAAAACACTGAGACCAGTTGTTTCTAAATCTGCCCCAGCAAGCTAATAATAAGCTAATGCAACTGAAAGCAGTCAGAGAGCCACTGTGGTTAAATTTCAAATCCTGAACGTCGCATGCAGACGTGCTGCACACTTCACGTCTCTTCATGTCACTTTCGTCACGTGTGAAAGGTGCTAGATGGAAGTTGGAGGATATTTATTACAGATACACGTCTTAAAACAAAGAATGGAAGAGGAAAAAACAACAACAGCAACAACTTATGGACCAGTCGACTAATGAAATCTGCACTGACCTGTAAAAGACGACTGTGTCCTCTGAAGTTGGCTGAAGCTGCTCTCCATCCGAGCACTTCTCTGACGGACCGCGCTGAGCGGAGACGGTGCGCTTAACCGAGACACGACGAGGCGTTCACACACGGTCGGAATTTTAGCACTTCAAGAAGATCTCACCCGACTCATTCCGCTTGAATGGGGGTGGGGGGTGGGGGTACTCATGCGAAGTCGTGTTATCAGTGTCAAGTGTGAGACTTTTAAAATAATGATGAGCCTCTTAAAATTAAAATTAAATTGCTTACTAATTATTTATTAACATGAACAAGTGTGATTTCTAATTCTAAATTTCTACCTTTTCTAACCTTTCACTTGCTTTTGTTGCAGCCTTGTGGTGTTCGATCCCTTACATGGATCTACAGCAATAAAAATATGTCATTTCATTTCCAAAAAGTTATGCAGCAGAATTTTTTTAAATTGGCAGTTGTAAAGTTTGGAGGTACCTTGAACGCAGCACACCTCTCCACCCACATGCAAACTGAAATACTTTATTCTTTAAAAACCAAACAAAGAAGACGAAGTCACAGGACACATTCACTGACCTTTGATGTGAACAGTCACAGCCTGCCTGTTTTGGATACAGTCCTCAGTTCAGCACACGCTGAAAACACAAAGCAGCACTTATTTTAGTATAGTTAAACTTTTAGCGTTGGGTTGTCTGGTTTTCTTTTTCAAGTAGGTTGAGGGCAGCAGTGTGCAACATAGTTTTTTGATCATAATTTCTGCAATTTGATCAATTTATAAATTAAAGTTAATCACATTTATTTGTAAATACAATTGTTATTGGGTACAAATTATAATGACATATTAATACAAATACTACTACTACTTACCAACAACAACTGTTGGTAAGTAGTAGTAGTAGTAGTAGTAGTAGTAGTAGTAGTAGTAGTAGTAGTAGTAGTAACCACATGACTTCAACTTGTGGACACCTGATGCAGCCTCCCTGTTGGAGGGCGTCCTGATAACAGCCGTAACAAAAGGTGGTTACAATGATCAGTTCTGCTTTTCGATTCTTAGTCATTTGACAGTTTTGATGTGCACCGATAGTGATGTGGTGTGTAGCGGAAAGTTGACAGGGCTAATGTTCCCCAATGAATCATATGTGACATTATGATTTAACTCCTAAGGTCAATTTTGAGGGGAAGTGTGCCTTACTATTTTCGGAAGAAGTGACAAAATTAACACATGGTACATTGGAATATGCTCTAGGATGAAGTGCAGCCTCGTAAATGTTGTGAATTAAATGTAATAGACTATAAAAAGTGTTTGTTTTTTTATCGCGTTGCATCACATTGTGGTTGTCCAACATAGACGGTCTGCACTTTAATGGACATTTAGAAAGATGACCAACATATGGTAGTGGGGGGGCGGGGGGGACTTCTCAGCAGCAGAGATGATGCAACTGGGAGAGAAGGATGTAAGTGTAAGACCTGATCCTGGGTTCACAGCAAGTCCATCTTAGTCCATTATTTCCACTCAAACCCAACACTGAAGATCAACCACAGATGTTTTTCATCCAATCTGATGGAGCTCGAGAGGATCTGTTGGGAAGAGTGGGATGAAGTGCACAAATACAGGGGTGAGAAGCTTGTAGAGACTTTGACCAACCAGATTGTACTGGATCCTAAAGTGGACCCTACAGAGTACTGAAGTAAGGGTCTGAATAATTACTAAAGTAAGGATTTGTAAAGGAAAGTTTTAATGAATTTCTGCAAATTTTCACTTTGTCATTTTTATTTATTGAGCGCAGATATGTGCAACACAGTAAAGTGTGCAGAGGGTGAATGTGTCTGAAGACTTTCTGATGCCACTGCACTAATATTTAGTGTTTCCTCCACCAGGAGGTGCCAGTGTTCATGCAATATCCTTTGAATTTGCAGCATGCTGCTCTGAGTAATGCAGGTGCCACTGTCTGGAATACCATAATAATTGTGCCTTAATTGTATTAAGAGTTTTCAGATTAAAGTGTAGTTAAAAACGAAATTATATTTTATCTATGGTTATAAAATGACTCCACACCAGTCTTTAACGATTAACCGCAGAGCATGATGGGACTGGATATATCTGTTCAGAGCGAGCAGTCCACCTCCACGGGCCAAACGTCAGGATCAATCAGGAGATTAGAGGCTCTTAAGTGCACATATGCAGCGTGTGCCAACCGCGCGCTCCCACACTCCTCTTTTAAATATGTGCCCGGACATCACATCCATCACGTTGGTCGTGCACAGAGTAATGGAGCTAGATTTAAAAAAACAAAACAAAACAAAAGTTTTCAATTCAAAAGAGGACAAGTAAGCCCACTGTGTGTGACGTGTGTTGATCACGCTTCCTTCCCATAACTGCTGAGTGTAATTGTTCTGACAGTCACACCCACAGACGCTGGACACAGTCATCTAATTACAGCTCTCACAAGAAGAATGATCATACAGTCAGTATAGATTAAGCAGTGAAGAAAACCCCAGGCGGCCATATTAGTGTGTAACAGGTAGATTTTCTGTACACATGCTGACAGTGCTGAACTGCACTCTTCTCTATTGTACCGTGTACTTGATTATACTGAAGTTATTTCTCAGCACCATCATTTACTTCTTACGTCTTCTGAAGTCCTTCACCCTCTTCCAGTGTCCTGTTTCTGCTGCAAAGTTGTTTCCACTTTCTTTGACATCGCTCTACTTTTCTCTCTTTTATTCTCCTCTGATGGGAAGAAGACGTCAGTAGAAATATGACTTAGCGGCAGATAAATGAATTTCTTTTTTTTTTAAATGAATTCTTTTTGGTTGTGAAGTCACGAGGGGTCTTGCCGCTGTAAACATGTAAAATGAAACCAGCGCGAGAAGGGAGTGACACTTTTAACTGCTCATAGCTCACACTGTGTGTAACTTTACTCCACTTTAATGACCTGCACTCTCTTCCACTGTGCTGCATTGGGTTGTGCTATATTCTTCTCTCGTGCTGTTTATTTTACTGTTGTGTATTGTGCTGCACTGTTTTCCTGTCCTCTACTTTACTGTACTGTCTCTAATGGGGCTGACTGTCTTCTACTATTCTGTAGTACTGTGTACTGTGCTGTACTGTATCGTGTTTTTATTTATACGGTTTTGCAGTATAATTAGTTGTTTTTTAAATTTAGTTTTTTCCCTTGTTCTTTTTACTGCCCTATAATGATCTCTACTGTTCCATGCTGAGCGCCATTAGACTTTACTGTCTCATGCTGTCCTTTTTTTTTTTCTCCAAGCTATCTATGAGATTTCATGACAAAACCAAAAGGAAGCGCACGACTGACTCAGTGAAACTTTAAGATCTTTATGTAGTTCTTTTGCTTTCAGTCTGCTACCAGTTCATCATACAAAACACCAGCTGCCATAATGCAAAACAGATTTAATCATAGAAAATATAACATAGAAATAAACCTCAAAGTGTATTTTAACTAAGCACAGTACATTCACAGTATGTTTTTCTATTACATGATGTGTTTGCATCTTGAAGTAGTGGATGGCTCAGTGAATTCCCAGCATTTCAAACATATTGTGTGATTGTATAATTTGCAACGTGTTGAGTTTATCATAATAATAAAATCAGTGATTTCAAGACAAAACTCCAAACTCTGGCTTTGACAGCAGAGCTAATATTACTCTTGGCAGTGTGTTCAGCAGTGGCTCGATATCATTTCCTCACAGAGTCCCCTCTGTAGGTGTAGGCTCACAAAAAACTATTTTTGTGAGAAGAACCACAAGAACCCTTTGGTGGGTTTCCACATGCATTGCACAAAATTAATCCTCCTGTAAGACCTGAATGAGAGTAGCAGCAAATCCAGCAAAGGCTCTACCCCCCAATCAGTCACTGTCTCTTTGAAGAATATGAATTCGGATGAGGAGCTCAGTTGAAAAAGCTTCTTATTCTTCAACACTTATTTATGAAGCAGTGATGAAATGTCCATATTTTAATATCTGCCATTTTCATTACCTGTGCTTTTTTTTTAGTTTCTCAGTTTGATTTAAAAGAAGGATTAAAACACACACACACACACACATAAAGCGGAGGACATGTAATTGTAAAACGTTATTCTTTTGTACAGAGCATCGATACGGGGCTGAGGGACGAAGCTTGCACTCTTTTTACACAAGTTGCCATGGAAACCAGCCCAGCAGCCAACCAGCTGCAGCAACAATCCAAAGTCCCCCTTCCTCCCATCCATCTTTTACACACCGACACCCCCCTCTCCTGCACATTCATATTGCATGCCAGCACGTGTATTACTGGTAGCCAACCACTGTATGTTTTACATGCTAAAAAAAACACTCTCACCTTCTACCTGACTACACACAAACACTCACCTTTGCACACACTTGCAGTGCAGCAAACTGATGCATAACCATACCGTGGATGGCCGTGCAGCAGTTGATAATACAGAATAAGAAACAGCAGGAAATGAGTCAGCTGTTTGAGAGCAAAAAAAAAATAACCGCAACATTTTCAAGTGCAGGTAAGTGAAACCAGCTCGAGTAGAATTTAATTTAACTGCCAGGTGCAGGATGAGAGAGAGGAACACAGTTGTTTGGTATTTTTGGGTGAAAACAGGCCAGTTTATGTAAAAAAAAAAAACCCACATGCCTACACACTGTGTGCAACTACTGTGGGCGTACATGTGCACACAAATAGAGCATGATAATTGAAATGCTGTGTGCAATACAGTGATACTGTACAGAGGTATAAATAACCAGAAAGAAAAAAATTCAGAGGTATAAATACTTTTTTATCATACATTACATATCAAACGTTTTCCACTGTTTTCATTAGTGCAAGCAATAATGAAAGAGGTAGAAAATACACAGCTATAAAATCCTGCATCAATATTGTACATGAGCACCAAAACACTTAAAACATACTGATGATGCACAATACATTATACATGATACACAGTATGTTGAATAATATGTGAATTATTAGCACTGATGCACTTACTCATAGAAATGTAGTGTTTTTAACAGGAATCAGTATTTAAAGGAAAAATAAATAATTTCTGCTTATACAGGAAGATTAAAAATACTCAGTTACACACAAAGCTTATTCACTAATTTGATTGTTGACCAATGAACTATTATATATAAATAAAGAAGAAACAGACATTTTGTGTTGGCAGCTTGTTCAATCTCCCGTATTAGGGTTGGCTGTTTTTTCGCTGTTTTGTTTGATGGTGTGTTGAATACTTTGGGGTTTGACGCTGTTTTGCGTAATTGTCAGACAGATTAGTTGAGAATGAAAATGATCAGTAATAAAAGTTCTTCTTTAGACGACCTTTCTGTTGGTTTTGTTGTGGTTGCATTTGCTGCTATGATGCTTTTAATTGTCATAGGAACAAATAGGTGGCAAGTTTCTAATCCGTCGGGTAGAACATGTGAGAGTGACGAATAACAAACCAGTGCTTTTTGTATCAGAAGTTGACGACCCTGATGGTCGGAAATCTAACACTGAGTAAAAGTCCAGGATCAGCCAGAAAAATCTGCACAGCCTCGCTTTGTTGTAAATGCTAATGTGTCGTCTGCAACTCCAGTGAGGTTTTAAATTTCCCTGACGCAGTGAGGAAACTGTGTTTCATTGACTTTCCAGAGATGGACCCTCTAACCATCAGCGCACGCCTGGTTCTCACATTACTGATCTGCAATTTATATTCCACTATATTTTAGAAATATAGTACTTTACCGTATTTTGTATGATTAAGTTTAGTTTCATGTCATTGACTATGTCGAGTCCCAAAGATGTAACTCTTCAGGCATTATTACACCAAAAACAAAGATTACAGAAAAGTGCTGCTGTGCAGTTTCTGGTCCCCTCCCATTTCTGATCTCACAGCCCATCAGATTTATCTGGTGACTTTTGAAGTAGATGGAAACTACTGGATTAAACAATGGTAGCTCCATCTGGTGCAGCTAGAAAGATGAAATGCTGCTCACACACTGAGCCATCCACAGTAACAATACTTATCTTTACATACTGTGCAGCTAGTACAATTTTTAATCCAGTGTATTTAAAGTGTAGTGGAGTATTTGTACTTTGTTGTTTTGGTAGTCGAGTACTCGAGTCCACCACTGCTGAAGAGTTTTTCTATGATTGAAATCCCTTCATCTGATCTAAAAACAGGAAACCCCCCCAAACTAGTGGAAAAAAGCTGAGTGATTTTATTTATTATTATTTTTTCTTGTTATTGTCAGTCACCCTAATGCCACTCCAGCTTCTGACGCAAGCGGCTCTTGGTTCTAGACCAGTTAGAGACCTGGTGCCACTCTGGAACCAGTTTTTCTAATTGAGAGCTGTTTTTTTTTTTTTTGGCTGTTGAAAAGGAAAAGGGTGAGAAGCTTCTGTTAGTGGACATTATGTCTGATAAGAAGTTAGGAACTAGAAGTTAGTTCCTAAATAAATCAGGCTCTTCTCTAATTCTTTTGACGCCTTTTAATTAAAAACTGTGATTGAATGGAGGTGGCAACATATCCCAAATCAATTTACTCTTTGATTTCACTGGTCAGTCAGTGCCTCTGATATGATGGATATGAGGCTGTTTGATTCATCACATACTGTATGAATCATACGGATCAATATTAAACTGGGTCACCTACCTGTAGTCAATTTCTATTAGAGATGTCGATGCAGTTTCAACCAAGTGTGCATATGTTATGAGTTGAAATTAGCTTTTTGGGGCCATAGGTGAAAATGTTAATTGAAGCACTTTTTACTGCACAGTTTAACAGCTTGATATTTGTTTTTATAACCTGATCATTTTCATGCACTTATTGTCTGTTTGGAGCAGTCATCATCTACTTGACTGTGGATACAAACTTTTGATTATGAACAAAGAGGCTAATGGAAAATAACAATAATAATATTCAAAACATTTTTTATCATGTTTTATGTCTAAAAAACCTTTGTGAGGCTGTCAGGTTATATGCAGAGTTATTATACAGAGCATGGAGGGAGCTTTAAGTAAAAGAAAATTCAATCTATTTTCTGTCACAAATTATATCAGCCACTCAAGCCATGACTCCATCTACATATCCAGCAGCTTCACATGGAGAAGCTCTGTTGCAAATTTTATTAATTTAGCAAGTATCGAACTCTGCAGGAACACTGAAACTCAATTACTGGATTTCTATTTTTCGCATCATGAATTTATTACATTTCCAGCTTGTAAAAGTTGGCACCAAGTAGTAGTGGTTTCAGTGAACTGAGATGAAGGTGTGAATAAATGTTATAAAAACCAGTGTTGAAAAAGCAAAATAAAAAAACTTTTGCAGCAAATTATTCAGTGTGAATTTCCATGTAGGCAAACTGCTCGGCTAACTCCTAATTATACTTTTCTTTTTATTGTCTTTTTAAATTTCCTCCCCTGCCACCCACCCGCAGCACTCAAAAACACTTCTTTCTTCCCACACCAGTTCCTCTTGTTTCCCAGTACTCTTCTCTCTCTGTTTAAAGCAGCAATTTATTTCCATTTTTATCATTTCATCCATTCCCCCAACGATAACATCAATGATTGCATTACCTTTTGAAAGAGAGATGAAGGAAGCAAAAAGAGATGAATTTATATCCTCCCTCTGCTTCCCTCTCACTTACTCTCCACGTATCAGATGTATGCCTCGCTTGGTCGAGCCAGGCATATGGAAATGGAGTGGTAGCAGATGGGAGGGAGTCCCACAGGCAGTCCAGATGACTAATGAATAATGAACAATAGAGAGGAAACTGCTCTGTCGTATAAACAGAGGTGTGATGTTCAAGATAGGCCTTGGTTCAGCCCCCGCTAACACTAATCAATACTGAATCATGTCTTGGTGTCTAAATCACATGAGCGCGGCATCAATTTGCCTCCACTCAGACGTCTATTAGCTTATCAAAAGCTCAGGGAGCGCATAATTTATGAGACATGCCTTACTGGATTCAGATTGCGATCTGTTGGTACAGGAGATATATGCATATCTCAGTGCAATTTAATAGAAATAAAGAGCAATTGTTCCCAGGGGAAGAAATGTTTGGACAATCCAGTTTGCAAGAGGGGAAAGTGTCCACAGAGAGGAGGCTGTTGAAAATGCTGCTGCTGCTTCTGCACTTTACATTTCTGAAACTATTTTTAAATTAGTTGTTTTTCGTATTCCTGAAGATACTGACCACATGCTGAGGATCACATGGAGATATTCCCACTGCAGCTGTTGAATTATGCAGTTTTGTTCACCATGGACATTTACTGCTATTTTACAGTAAATGTGAGGTTTTACCTGTTTGTCCCCCAGGACAAAACAGTGTCCTATTTATGATGCCGTTTTGAACTTTCAAGACATGCGTGTTATAAATGTGCAGTGATACTACGAGACATCACACACATAAACTAACCTGGAGAGTCCAGATGAAACACAAAGTAGTACCCGAAATAATAATGTTGGGTGTTGCTTTACTCTGATTAAAAGATAACGTGTGAGGAAGTGTGTGACCACACTGAAATGTAGCTACAGCAAAACAACAACAAAAAAGCACCATTTGACAATTGCATGTATATTTAAGCTCCAAAAAAAGCACGAAAGTCGACATGTGCATCTGCAGAAAAACTCATATATGCGAGTTAATAAAAAGTAAAGCAAAACCCGTAAAGTTAAACACGAGTGAACCTTTGCTCTTAAGACTGTTTTTCCCTGAGGCCAATAATTAACCTCTGTGCTAAAACAACAGTTTATATTTCCATGAAAATGTTTTGCAAGATTTAAGTGGATTCTTAAAAAAAAAAAAAAAAAGAGTGTACATATATGGCAGTATATTAAAAAGACATAGAAATCGTGCATAAACAGAGAAGCACTGTTAACTCCCCGTCATCCCTCCCTATTTAGAGTTTGAAATGTCCAACAGATTGGACACTGAGCTGTAAATAACAGCAGAATATGAATCGTTTTTATGCTGGACACAAAGCAGAGGCAGGTGCTGAACCATAAAGTTGTATTAAAACATTTTCATATCATTCTTTATTGTCTGTTTTTAAACTGACAGATTTTCCTCCTTAAATGAGAGAAAACTCATAAAAAAAATATTTATTCACTGTTTGGTCAAATGAATTACTTCCCTAACAATCACAAGCAAAAGGCAATGTACAGAATCATTTGCATATTTGTTCTTTTCAATTTACTCACTATTATCCCCATTTTGTTTTACAAAAGCATTATGTAAGGCAGCTCCAGGCACAGAGTAAGTAAACTGAGGATCCACAGTCTCTAGGGGGCGTGCAAAGAAGGAAATTACACATCACTTCTGTTTATTTAGTTTTCATTTTTTTTGTATTTATTCATGCAATATTATCTTGTATTTGAACAGTTTTTATGTTTGCATTTTGTACAAAACAACAGTTCTGTTACTTCTGCAGCACTTATTTCAGACATTCATCAGGAATAAGTCATGTTTTTAATATTTTTATTGGAAAGGAGAGGACAGGTCTTCATCTGGGGGTTTGATTAAACCTTACACATCATATAATTTCATTTCCCTAATACTCATTCCAACGTGGTCTGATCAGTTTACAGATACAACATCAGTGCGGCATCGGCGTAATAATTACTATATCTGACCCTCGACCTGAAAACTGCCTCTTTTTTTTTTCTCAGCTGGAAAAACTTACTCTTGCTTTTGCCATCTGTGCACTCGCACTTCTAACCCGCAGCTCACTGCAAGATGTTCACACATTTTCTGTCTTGTGCTACGAGGCATGAAGTCGTACAACACAAAGCAGGTTGAGAGAAACTGGCAGCAACAGAGGAGAGCAAAGCGCAACACCTCATCAAAAACAACTTGTGAGAGGCTGTGAGAACTGAAACACTGATAAGATCTAAGTGTTTTTTTAGAGTGGGTGGATTTAGTGAACAGTTTGAAGTAGAATTGGGGAGAGCTGACAGATCGAGCCTCGTCTTCATCACATCTGATTGTCCTCTCTTCCAGTGGAGCCTTTAAACTCAGTCGTGTGTTTGCATGTGCCCGCGCGTTACTGTGACCTAGATTTCAAGTCTGCAGTGCAATAGAAATGATGGTGTGTGAGTGTGTGAGTGTGTGAGTGTGTGAGACACAGAGAGCACAGTCTATGGTTAACCGTACACCTCGCCTTCCCCCACAGCCACGCACACGCATGAGAGCACGAGCAGGAACACGCACACGCACACGCACACAGGTTGAAATTACCAACATGCTTCTGTGTCGTGTCACACACTTGAGAGTAATGTGTGTTTTTGTATTGTTCTGTTCTCAGTAGTTTTAACCAATCTGATCACGATCTGATGAATGTCACGACCTCTATTGTTGTTGCATCCTTCTTTTGATATGATTATGGATTATTTGTGTTTCAGCGGCCACATAAACACGATGTCGGCAGCGTTAGGAGACAGTTCATTAACTTTCATTTGTATGTTGGCAGTTGAGGTTACGTTGATTTTAATGGTATTTAAACAGCTTTTGCATGATGTGACAGGTTTTCACAGATTCTAGCTAATTTTTTACGAAAGCAACAGTACTTGATTAGAAAGCATTGATTACAAGTGGTGAATATCGACATAGCATTTGCTCTACTTCAGCTTTTTTTCCCCCACATTCGTTAGGGCCTCAGCCAACAGTTATTTTCTGAAAATAACCATCAACATCTCGAATGCAATTAGAATACAATAAATGCTAAAATGATTTCTCAAAAGCTGATATGTTTGTGGTGGGCATTTTTCACCAAACAGCTAATGTATTCATTGAGAAAATAATCAGAATAATTGATATAGTAATAATTGTTTGCTGCAGCCCCGTAGCTCTGTCTAGTCTTTATTTGTCAGTCAGGTTTAAATGTGCATGAAACACTGTAAACAGCACTGTGCTTCGATATTAACTAGAAATAATGAATGAATGAATGAACAGATTTTCTTTTCTGTGGTAGACACAGAATACAGTGGATACAGACATTATGCTATGGAAACACTCTACAGGCTGTGGTGCGGCTGTGTTTGCAGCTTCTTACTGTCCTCTTAGAGATGCTTTTACCTGGGGAAACAAGAAGCTGAGGTCTATTACACACATATCTATTTAAAACGAGGAATCTCTTTGCTGGTTTTTCTCCCTTTTAGAGTTTTTCTTATTCAAACTGAGAATAGATGGTGTTGAAGACATTTTATTCAAATTTCTGATCTGTAATGTTTTGGCTTTATACATCAAATCATTGTTATAGATAACAGATAGATATACATACTATATCTTAGCTAAAGCTGCACTGTAAACAAGTGGAATCAGCAAATTTTTTCTCATTAACTTAACATAATTATGTAAGTTTAAGTTGAATTAATTTTTAATTAAGTCAACTTCATTTTCAGCACGGCTAGTTTGATCTCTGTGTTCTGTGATAATACTGAACTATAAAAATCACTGCTGCTAAAAATATTGTTGTTGCACAATGTTTAATATACTGTGCCGTGCAAACTGATTTAGGTTAAACCGATGATCGGAACGTTCGTGGGTGTGACTGTACGACTTGTATGACACAGTTGAATTGATTCCAACATATTTTAACACATTTCAGTGGATTTACTGAGGAGCTGGAGTAGCTACATGCTGATGATTAAAATTGCATCCAAATGCAAAAACAAGGGCCATTTTAACATTTGAGACAGTTCAGTCCTGACAAAACAAAAGCCAACAAAAAAACCTCGCCTCAAGGTCGACTTGCTGTAGGCAGACGAGATTTAACAGACAGATGAAGACAGCAATGTAAAAGTGATCTGTGTTCATTCAGACTAGGTGACTTCTGTAGCTTGATTCAGACGTGACGGCACTTTTATGGTAGGGTGCAATATTTGGCAACTGTTGCAAGAGAGAGACGCTTGCCAGTCTTCTCACATCAGTTTGTTTTCTAGAGAGGGAATTCTTCTGCTTGTTTTAAAATATATAAATGTAACACATTAAATTTGTGTTATCGTTCATGCTGCATGTAAAGCTTATTATGTTGGATATTCATTCATTCATCCACGCAGTAAGAGGAGCTTTTATGGACTGATCGTGCATGTCTGAAAAGGGCCTTACTTACTCTCTGTACCATAGGATACAGAAAAATTCTAGAACAAGCTACCAAGCAACTGAGCCTTAAAGCTGATTGTTCTGGAACTTCTGGTTCTATCATATGGTCTTTAAAAGTCAGTTCGCATGTGAACCTCTAGTGCCGTAATCACCTATGATGAATTGTTGGGTTTGGTGTGGTTACATCCATATATTGAGAAATTGTAGTAAAAATATAAATCGTTTAAATGCGACACCAATAGACAGAAGTATATTTTCCAGAGTCAGATATAGCTTTTAATAAAAAGACGCCAACCTCGTGTTCAGTATCCACAAAACCGATGCACCACAGTTTCTGCATGGTTCACCTTTCCAACCACCAGACCTCAGTTTGCTTGCTTTCCCTCCCCCTCACTCATCCTCCAGTGCACTCCTCCTCTCCTTCTCGAACCTCTGCCTCCCACCTTTTCCTCTCAGACTCACCCACAGCAAGAGTCCTTGAAGCTCTTCACTGAGCTGCTCCAGGATAATGACCTGACACGGTGCTGAAGAGAGGCAGTTGTTGCAGAAACAGAAACAAGCAAATGCAGTTTTACTATGAGTGTAGGCAGAAGTGGATTCCTGAAGATGCTGAGATGTCACCAATACACGGTGGAAGGGTGCAGTTAAAAGTAATGGAATGAGCATGTTTATATAAAGTTTTATTATAAGTTCAGTTTTACCAACGGAATCAATGGCAGCTTTGTATAAGCACTGTGCAGTGTGATTTCCTACGTTAACCAGAGTGACTCTGACAGCCCACATAGCAAGAGGGCACGAGCTTGTTCCATTCAGCTGTGGGCTCAGTATGTAGGAGGAGGAGCGATAAAAATAATTTTCCAGTCAGGAGAAAATAAGTGTCATACATACCACATATTCTACAGAAATAAAGGTCAACGTGTCATGGACCTCAAATAAACAATAATGCAAGCAAAATTAACTAAAATTAATCAGTTCCTATAAATAATCTGAAGATTTATGCTTTTAATGGAGCTGTCGTCCACATTTTATATGTTTCTCAGTGAGATGACGCAACCGTGTGTTAGTTCACATGACAGTCGAACAAACTGCCCACTGATGAAGTGCATGAGATGTGGCTGAAAGTCCGAAATAATAAGAATTTGTATGTAATTTAGTTAATAGTTCGCCTTCTAATCTGACTTGTCCCTAGTGCACATTTATTATTTAATACTGTTTTTGTCCCAAAGTGCTATTTCTGAAGGTCGAGCATTAAAAGTCACGCTCATTACTGGTTTTTAATTATGTTTCTAAATATTTAAATTTGACGTACAACGTGCAGATAGACTGTAGACTAGGTTTAGTGACAATCAACCGTCACCTTTTTCTCCTCGTGTTTGTTAGTGTGCTGCAATTGTGGGTCATTTAGAGGACAGGTTTCAACAAGGAACACCAGACACAGGCAAACCAGTTTTGAACCTTTTATTTACTCTGAGTCCAACAGCATTACAGGAAACAAATATTTTACGTTTGAAAAGTAAACTTGACAGTGTTCTTTATGTAATGTTTGTCGATTATGTCGCACATGTTCTGTATGTTTTGTGCGCTGCAAATACTTCTAGCATCATAATGTACATCTTCTGTACTGTACACTTTGTTTAATGTGCAAACACCAGGGAGCACAGCGTCATTTATGGTTCAACACCATTGAGCTGCAGCATATATTGGAATATTGGAAATATTTGGATGTGATGTCATGTTGTCTGCTGGTTTGTTTTCTCCCCGGGGTTTGAAAAAAGCTGCTGAAATAAGTGTCAGTGATGGATTGTTTCTTTTAACGAAGGCGAGCTTTGATCAGTCAGAGTCTGACAACGTGACTGACAAGGTATCTTCTCTCCTGTCAATAGCGTTCATCCCTTACATCTGTCACCACCTCTAACTAACTATTAAAACCACAGCAGCCGAATACGAAACATAAATTCCCTGTCTGCTCACGTCTCGGGCTTCCCTTAAAAATCAGACGTCTGTTTACTCCTCCGCTGTCATGACTTAGTTTGTATTCACGTACGACGGGAGGAAAATCATGCAAAGCAGACGTTTGATGTGAGGTTGCCAGGCAACAGTATAAGGTAGCAGCTTCTCGGAGTGACTCAATACAAAGTGTCAGAGTTGGGGAAGTGGTGTGTGTGCGTGACAGAGAGAGAGAGAATGCTAATAAATTAATTCAGCTGCACCCATACAGAGAGTTGGTGAGGCACAACACAACGCTGCTCAATGTGAATCACTGCTGTTATGAGTTTCTATTGGCTTGAATTGTGCAAATGAATCAGCACATCAGGTCATGTGCTGCATGCGTGACTAACGCAGCATTACCTCCAATTATGTTTCTACATGAAACAGCCATCATCACCACATAGGGGGTAATTGCTTTTATTTCGCCGCCGCAAACAGGTCTGTCAATAAAACACCTACCAAATGGCTCTGTCGTTTCATGTATAGAGTTCGCTGCCGCTGCTTTTTTTTCTATTTGTCTGTCTGATAAACCAGAGCCAGTCAAACCACCGAGACGTAATTTTCTTAATTACCTGACGTGAGATCACTCCCAAAAAAGTGTCGCAGGTGTAGGGAAGAGCATGTGCGGTGTTAAATGTCATGAGCTGCCCACGTTAGCCAGAGTCCGGGTGGATTCTGTGTCCACCTGCATGCAGCCTACATAGGTCTAGTGTCTGCATTGACTTTGTGACTGTTCTTGTTAAGCGGTTGTTTTAGTTTCTTCACTTTTTCATGTTGTTCAGCCAAATACAACCACCAAAGAAAGAAGCTCTGTGGCACAGATCCCACATCTCCTGCGTGTTAAAAGCAGCTCTCTGATGCCTGTAAATTTGATATAGTGTCTTGAAAACCTGATCTTAAGAGCACTTATCACTTGCCTTTGTGTGCAGGCTTCATGTTAAGAAGTAGCATTGTGTCTGTATAGAAGGTGTAGCATGAGCTGTCTGTCAGCTGCGTCTCTGTTGTGCTGCGTTCAGGGAAATTGTTTACAAAGCCGCTGACACCAAAACATTGAGGTATGACCTGAACCGTGGCTCCCTACTTAAATTATACTTTCATGAAAAAATGTTATTATAAGTATTCTGCTTTTGCTTTCAGTATACTTATTACATGAAGTATTTAGTATTTAGTATACTACTTTTTTTTCTACTTCACCTTTGCCTTCAACAAACTCTGCACAACTGGGCCTGAGTACATCGCTCTGCTTGTGGGTTATAGACGACCTAACAAAGAGACCACAAATTATCAGAATAGGCAATCACATTTCCTCCCTCTTTATTTAGAGCCCCGGTACACCAAAGCGCTGTGTGCTCAGTCCAGTCCTCCTCACCTTCTTCATCCATGTCTGCACCCCTTTGCCCTCGTCTGACACTGTAGTAACGTTTGCTGATGACACCGCTAGTGGGACTCGTATCTGACGATGAATAGACTGGGAGGAGAGGAGGAGGTCCAGCATCTGGTGGAGTGGTGTACAGACAACAATTTGGCCTGGAACACCACAAAAACCAACGTCATGGTCCCTTAACACCTCCCACTCGGTGAACAAAGCACAACAGAGGCTGTTCTTTTTAAGGAAACTCAAACTGCCCCCACAGTGAGCTTTTATCGCTAAAGAAAGCATCACCTCCCTTCTCCTCACCCCACCCAAGTGCTAATTACTAAGGACTTAAAAGTCTGCCGTGCACTTCAGACCCTAACTGCTGCACTGCAGATCACTGTGTCACACTTTCTATAAACCAGCACAGGCAGACCGTACAAAAATACTATATTTTTCATCTTTTTGTGTACTTAGTGCTGCTGCCAGACAAAAACTCTTTGTATTCTAACAGTAAATCTTACAGTTGTGTTTATTTACTCGGCAATTTTCTCCCCTTGCACCTGGCTGATATTGATGCACAACGTGATGCGGCACTCTCGCTTCTTCCCAAACTAAAATTTGTGCGCATGGAACTCAGCAGGATAACTGCTAACAATGAAAGTCAGGATTAGCTTTTATATTCTTCATTATATATATATATATATATTCTTTTTTTACTGTGAACAAATCAAGACTGAAACCAACAATGAACCGTGTCCACCAAGCATGTGAGGTGTGGATCTACAACCTGATTTAACTTATTCTGTTCGGCTGTTTTTACCTTTCTGTGTTTCGGTGTAAAAGCACATCCACTCAGCCAAAAGTGCAGCAGGAGCCTAAATGGATTTGAATGAGGGATTTTAACTTTATGGCAGCACTTCTTTCATGTGACAAATGATTTCCTGAGAGCTTGTAGCCTTTGTGTGAAAAGACGTTTTTATTTCAAGGAAAATGGATAAATTGCAGCTTTTTTATTTTCACTCTCTGTGGCATTTTGCATTGTTTGTTTGGAAAACCGTGTCTGATGTCGTGTAATAGCGCCGTGGAATGCATTAGTGTCTGTCAGAGCTCAGTTTTTTCTTAACCAGAGAACACTTGCTGTATAAAGTCATTTTAGAAACCGTCATGCTGCTTATTGAAGTAGAATGAACAGTGTATGTCTCAGAAATGTAATGTTTGTTTTATGATTTCGGTCTTTGTATCAGTACAGTAGTTTATATTAAGCAGTAATTGACAGATGTTACCATGAAAAGTAACTCGTAATCATCCGGGTCTCAATTTAATCTATTACAGCGTCGTCACATGAACCATCGACTCACTGTTTTCATACAGCTAAACTGACACTGTTAACCAGGTCACACCAATGATTTATCTGATTTATCTTCCTAATTCAACCACACAGTACTTTTAAATATACAGTATATAAATTAATTTGAGCTAAGTTCATAATTTCTTCATAAATGTTTGATAATTCAGCTATTTATCCATTACCTCCACCCGTTTACCCATGTTTAGCTGACCTTTTTGATCCATTTCTAATTATTTAACCATTGATGTTAAAGCTGTTTCAATTGTTTATCCATTACTTTTCCAACCATGTATCAGTTACTTTAGCTGTTTCAACCATTTATAATTTTAATTAGCTCATTGTATTCATTGTATTCATTACTTTCGCTAAGATAACCTTAAAATACCTTAATCCATACATTATCTATTTCAGCTATTCTAGCTAGTTTTCCCTTAATTTTTATTTGTCACTTTATCTGTTTTGACAACTTCATAATTATATAATTTGACTTTATAAGTTGAAATCATTTATGCAGATCGTTACGCTAACGTTTTCAGTTAGTTGGGACCTATGAAATACTCTTTTCCATTTAGTCGATACGTTTGGCTTTTCAATCAAAATTTTATCACATCTTTTTCAGCAATTTATCCACAATTTTAACCACTTGAAGCATTCATCCATTAAGCTAACTTATTCAGAATTTTGCCATACAGCTGATACTTTTATCTATTATCAGTCATTTAGATTTCGCTCCTTGCTTGACAACTGTTTTTCACACGCTCTCAATCATAACAGGTATTAAACTGACTCAATATGTTTTTAAATGAAATTAGAATTTCATTTCAAAAAAGTCAATCGACTCAGTCTTTTCAAACACACACTGCCAATGCAAATTCCCCCTGCTTGAGAATCAGTTAATGTACTACATGTATTATATAAATAACATCACGTGTTACAGTGTAAATAGCCCACTGACAAAAGCACTAGATGATTTGTTATTCCAGTGCTATAATTTTCAATAAGTTATTAATTAGATGACTGCACTCCTTTATCAGTTAATAATTACCTGAGTAAAAACGGCTAAATGAAGGGGTAAAAAGCACCAACAGGATGTTTGAATGTTTCAATAGGGAAACGGAGAGAAGTGTGGTTCCTCTTTAAACTATGACTTTGTGCATTATGCTGTTTGTTCTGTTAACCACAGTGAGGTCTGACTTCCTATATCTCACCGTGCAGGAGCGAGTTAACCCTTACTTTTCGGTGAAACAACTGTGACTTTATACATATGTTTAATTTTCTCTGTCTTTAAGTAGTTATACCTGTCTTATTGTGAAGCAAAGTCCAAGACAAAAACAGATAAAAAATGGATAGAAATTTATTTTCTTATCAAAAATATCTGCAACACATTTGCATAGTTGGACAAAAAATAGCTTACAGGATTACTTCATGTGATTGTAACAATGAGGAGAGAGCACAGCTGGGTTCAGACTGTTTTGGAGTGTGTTAGCCTCTCTAACAACAAGCAGGACACCTTTTCTTTACCCCCCCTCTACAACCACAGAGGTGTGAATCTCAATAAGTGCAGATTCTGGTTTCGGTTTGTGAAATAACATATGCATGCTTAATGTTTTGGTTCATGGAGAAGAAGTTGACGTGATAACCCTTCAATTGCTTTTCGGCCTCAAAATAGATTACTCCTTATAAATAAGGATAACAATAAATATTCCAAATATATTACTTCCTGGATCGTTAAATACTTTTTGAATATATTTTTGTGTCACACAAAAAGGGAAAAATCGTTAAGGTCAATATTAATTTTTTTAGTTAAATGCTCTAATCTTCCTCTATCACAAATAAAAAGTAAGAAATAAACACAGATGTCTTCACAAACGTCTCCTAACATCTTCTTCACAGATCAGTAAAGCACACGGGTTAACACCAATGCGATTTGTTTGAAGTTTGTGTCACATTTTCACACCAGCAGCACCCGAGAAATTAATCCTTCAGCTCCTCGTAGGCAAACATCCTCCAGGATTCACTGTCACGTCTCTTAAGTTTGTGCTTTTCCAGTGCAACAGCTCTGAAAATAAGTTGGACTTCCACATGGCCAAAAGTTTTCCACCAGGAGGCAGCTAATCCAACATTTCCCAGTCATGCAAAACTACAACATTCCTCTGGACTGTCTGGGTGTTCAGTGGGAGACTTGCTGGTGCTGCTCCTCGATCAGTTAGCGTACTGTCTGTAAAAGGCCACCTTGACACGCTCGATCTGGTGACACAGTTTGATGGCAGGACCGAGCTTCAGGTCCATACACTCCTGGACTGTGGGCAGAGTCAGCAACAGCAGTGCCTGACCATCGATGTCCTGCAGAGATACAAACAGATGTTTAGACTGAAGAACTTGGCACGCCTTTCACTCCCCCTCCCCTCCCTTAGTGTTTCATCAACACTGCTTTCCTTCAAAAATCCACAGATTGAGACATTTTTTTTTGTTCTCACTCTTCAAAGCCGTATTGAGTTTCTCTGCTGTATGTGTGGATAGAAACACTCGCCCCGTACACTAATTTGAAAGACACCACACAGACCTCCAGCAAAAACAACACAGCCTCACATGGAGCAGAAGTTGGATTTGGCTCAAGTTTTTCTGCAGCGCCACCTGGCAAGACGCTGCGTTGGCTAATCACGTGCATTCCTAGTGGATTACTCTGTAATATTAATGGTGTAATTCTCTTTACCTCAAGATTGTCATGACCAAAGACAAAACAGCTGCTGTTGGGTTAACTTTCTATATCATGAGACTACACATCCCCACCAGTCACTGCCCCTCAGTCCCCTGTGTTGTGTTAATGCAAGTGGCAGCTGTAGCCTTAAACATAGTATTTCATGCTCCAAAAAGAAGGTATTTACTGCAGTTTATAGAAAGCTACACTAGCAAAAAATTGTTGTGCTCAAATGACATTTTCTTAAACCAATCCAAATATATCCTGACAAATTTCCCAGATTTATTACTTTAACTTTTTAAACAAACCAGTCATTCCATAAATGTCTTGTCGAGAAAGGGTTGGTGACTCGGAGTCAGAGAAAGAGTAATTTTACTTTGGAGATCCACTTTTAGACATACCTGCTCCTTGAAGATGTTGGCCAGAGAGGCACAGTCAGTAGAGTTGATGAACTGAACAACTTCGTCCACGGTCCACTCCAAAGGGTTTCTATCCAAAACTAGCTGACCTTCCTCCTCCTCCACCTGAGACACACACACACACACACAAACAAGCTAATGAAAACCATTCAAACGTGTCTTAATGTGAAAGATGCTTCACATCTGGTGAAACTGCGAGATTTTCTCAAATGCAGTATATAGTACAGAAAACATAATACTAGTTATTTTATTTAATGACTCATTCAGATTATGTCGTTGCACTCCACCTGTCTCACCTGCATGTCCTGTCCCTTGGGGGGCTGGTACTTGTTGTTGTTCTGGTTGTAGACAGACTGCGAGCGCATCGACCTCCTGCGGCCCTCAGCGGCCTCCCGGCTGCCCGTGGCGTTTCCCACGCTGATGGCCCTGCGCAGCGTAGCGGCCCGGCGAGGTCTGCTGCTGGTCACCTCAACTGAGGAGGCGTCTGTATGATCCTCGCGTGGCTCCGAGCTGGTGCCTTCACTGCCCGACTGCAACGCCAGCTCTTCATCTTCCATCCCCTCATCACTGTCCTGAGAGAGGAAGACAAACCGAGAATGAAGAATGTGAGGTGCACTTTTGGCTTCATTCTGGTGTTGGCTAGCAACATCAAACTCTTTATTCGGGTTACTAAACTGGTAGTTGAATACTTTTTTGTGAGAAACGATGTTCATCTCCCCGTCACATTTAGGCTATTTTAAAATACGAATGAGTTGTTCGACTTGGGTTTCTGCCACAGAGAAGGAGACATATGAGAGGTGAGATAAGTCCGAGATTGCCTGTCAGTGACGTTAGCCACGACTCATGTTGTCTCCTTCGTGAGTTTCAAGTTTCCACTAAAGTCAACGAATTAGAGTTTAGACAGGAGATGGGTGACTTCGTTACCCAGTCCTGGGTATCAGTAGCCTCTTCCAGTCGTTCAGCTCTGGGTGAAGAGAATCAGCCAACTAAAACTTCAGATGTCACCCACAGCAGCTTGATCAATGTAGCAGTGACACCATCATACAGCCACACAGAACCTTTTTTGTGGTATAATGGTGCAGTGACCCAAAGACTATTATGTAAGGGACACAGGTCCCCCTGCAGAAAGATGCTTGACAAATGGGTGAGGTTTCTCATTCAAGCAAAAATGCAAATATTCAAACATTATAGTTTATTGGTGGATTTAAATTGTTTTCTATTATCTATCTTTATAAATTAATTAAACTGCTGATTCTTTTCTCAAATTGCACACATGGTCGTGGAATGTCTTGTTCGGTCTGTTGAAAACCCTTAAAATATTCAGTTTGTAATTATATAAAGCACAGAACACTGGGAGCAATATATTCATGTATGTTTTGATTTGCCAGAATAACTGTGGAATAATATTCTGTCTACCAACTAGGGAACTCTTTCATAGACCAATATTTAACTGATAAATTGAGGAGATCATTTTCAGATTAATCAATAATGAAAATCATTAGTTACAGCCCTACTCAGCCCAGTTTTCCTGTTACCAAGCTACCAACCAGTCACAACACTCCACATTTCACTGGTAAAACATATACAAACAGTCATTACAGAGTTGTTAAAGCTATTTTTTTCCTTTGTACAACATCACAAAAACACAAGCACTTATTAAAAAAATCAGGGCCTTCAATTTGTGGGACCAAAATGTAAGATGTAAATTTATAGACAGTGTAAACTAAACTCTAAATCATTGCTGAGCTATGCTTCCTGTCTGTGAAGCTCCTCGTCACACGTTTGGACGGAGAGTTTGTTTATGTTCGACTCGAGGCTCCTGTTGACACCAACATGCACAGGAAAGACCAGACGAGGTCGGAAAGTGAAGGAGAGCGCGCTGACTAACCTGCGGTGAGCCAGCAGGAGTGTAGTCCACGGCGGACGAGCGTCTTTTCTTCTGCACAAAGATAGCTTTCCTCTTCTTCCTGCGGCGCGTCGGCTTGGCCAGCTCTCCCTCCGCTGTCTCCTCTCCTCCCATCGGCTTGGACAGCTTCCTCTTCTTCCCATAGTAATAGGCTGCGAACACAGAGCAGATGTTGAAAACAATGCACTTAAAACAAATCTTAAGCCTCTCATCACGGGCAATTATACACTTCACTTAGGAGCGCCTCCCTCATAGCTGTGGCAAAGGAAGTGACGCGTCTAATTACAGAAACTCACTGTATTTGGTTTTTGTCTGAACAAAGCAGTTCTCTGGACACTTGTCGGTGACGAGGACGGGGCTGAAGAGGTTCGGGCAGCATTGCAGCTTCACACACACCTTCCGGCAGAAGTCAGGGATCTGGTCTGCCAGTCGTACGATCCGGATGGTGGAGCGATAGGTTTTCCCTTTATATCTGGAAGAAAGGAATGGAAAGAGGGAGGACATGTTGTGACACTGTCGGCCAGTGATTCCATTTTTAAGCACTTGACAATGAATGATGATTGCCTGCGCAGCATGGACGTGATTAGCTTATTTCATGTTCATGTAATGAAAAGTTATCGGAGGAGAGGTCTTCGTCTATGATCCCAAACAAACCTGTTGTGTGACTTAATTTTCAAAACAGGAGGTGCATTGATAACTGATCTAAAGAGACCTGATACAAATGTGAATGAATCTGAACTAAACAATAATAATTAAAAAAAACCCACCAGCAGCAGAATCTACTGCCAGCACATTCTTGGCTGCTTTTCCCAAGAAATAACTAAAATGATTAAAACTATTATCAAAACTGTTGGCAATTAACTTTCTGCTAATTAACTGATTTACTTATTTTCTCAGCAAAAATACACACGCCAACGAAAAAAAACAAAAAAAACATGAAACAAATCACCATGCACAACTTTATCAGAGATGACTGGGAGTCTGGCTACCAGAACCGGACCATATCAGATCTGATTATAGCAGAATAACATTTGGACCCACACCGGACATTTCTGTTGATTAAATGTAACCGCCTTTGTTTGAGTTGTCAAAACATTCATGCCTGGATGTGATCAATGTGGTCTGCAGGCCAACTGCAGGTGACTCACTGGACCTTATGACTGACCAATTGTTTCAGCTGGAAAAATGGGGCAGATTTTGATTAGAAAACACTGAGTATACAGCCTGAAGCAGCGGAATAATTTGTCTCCATGCAGCCAGTGGTTGGAAAAAATGCAAATAAAAACAGATTCAAATAAAAAGGGGACGGAGAGTAAAAGGGAAACACAGCAGGCTCTTCTGTGAGCAGAAAACGTGATGATATTCTGCTTTATTGTGATTTAGACAACACTTTGCATGAAAGCCAATAGCGAATTAAATTTTTGTGCTTCACAGAAGAAGCCACATAAGCAGAAAAAGATGAAATGATTATGTTCTGGCCCATTGTTTTGCACCCTTCACTGCACTTTTTTTGCATTTTGGTCTCCTCACTTGGCTTTGAGGGTCTCCTCTTGGCACTCCCAGCTCTGCTCCTGCAGCTCCTGCAGCTCTTTCAGGACTCGCCCAGGCTTGTAGGCGGCGTTGATCAGCATGCTTAGCAGCTGGGGGCAAAAGCAGAAGTCAGATGAGAAAAGAAAAGAAAGAAAAAAACATTCCTGGTTCAACTGAACAATTCTCAAGAAGAGTATGTGTTCACTGCACGAACATGAAGAAGGAGCCAAACAAAACCAAAAGGATAAATGCAGATCACACAAATCAGGGAGTCTTACAAAACTATAAGAGCTCACACAGAACGTGCACGTGCATACGCACCAGCAGTCTCTAGAGAAATTAAGAGACTCTTTCCTGACTGTGTGTATGTGTAAACACACTTGACTGACAGGTCCCCACATTAAAATGAAGGCGCTGCTGGGAAACTGCAGGTGGTTAACAAGACATCACTGTCTCGCCCTGCATCCTTTCACCTCCTCCCTCATTCAATCTCTGTCGAACCTCCTCTCCCTTTGAAAGTGTGTAACTCTTTGATTAAACCTGCTCCTCTCCGTCTCCCCCCCGCTGCTTCTGACATCAGCCCACCTCTTTGAGGACCAGCGTGCATTTTCCGGGTCCGACTGCCTGCGGCAGCTCTGCGATACGTCCCTTGTTGAGATAGGGGCCTGAGAAACAGCGGTGGTTGACAAAAATCTTGGAGCAGCAGTATCTGCCGTTGGCTGAGCCTTCGAGAGAGAACGTCATAAACAGGAGAATTTATCAGCATGAAAATTAACATGATACATGTAAACCTGAGGTCAGTAAAAAAAAAAACTTTTGGCAATAAGTAGATTTAACTACATCCCATTATTAAACACAGTTTTCTGGGGAATTAATCATCACTACATTTACTCATCTGAATAAAAACAACTCAGCAGGAACCATGGTGTGTCGGACTAAAATTAAAATGCTTTTGGTTTCTCTGAACTTAAGATTTAGTTTTAGCTCTAATGTTTGTTTGTTTGAATGTTTGAGTTTAGTAGAGACAAACAGAAACAGAAATAGAAACACTGAAAATGGCATTAGGAAAAATCTCAGTAAGTCTCTGTATTCTAATTTTAGCCAGATCTGTGTAGTCTTGGTGAATCTGAAACACTGTGACGGAGGACTTTCTAAAATTTGTTTTTATAAGTTATAAATATTTTTAGTTTGACATCTTCTGCAGCAGCCTCTCTTCTGGTTTTTGTGCCGTTAATTTGTCGTGAAGTCTTCTGTATGTAAAAGCGTCTTTTGAATAATAATCGAAACGGGTCAACAAGGTTGTGGGTTTTTGTGTTCGGTCGGTGGAAGCTTTGTGACTACAGCTGTGCAGTTGTTCCACTGAGGCTGCGATGCTGCAATGATTTTAATGCACATTCACTGCATGACCGATCAATTCCACACGGGTTGTCAGTATCAGTTGGACCGGCGTCCTCTTTTAAAACTCACTTTTAGAAACCGTCTTTTTGCTTTTCTTTAGAAGCCGTAGTGAAGTTAAGCAGCAGTGTTGGCCGACTAACCTTCTGCTGACACAGAGAAGAAAGCCTTTTCATTTTGATTTCGCTCTTCCTTCAGTATTGCTGATAAATACATGAAGAGGAAAATATTAAACTACTAGTAATGTGTAATTACTGATCCTGTTACTTCTGCAAATTTTGACTTTTAACTGAACGGAACATTTTACATTTAAAAGCAGCATTTATGTAAGCATATGATACACCTGTATGTACAGCTCTTTGTCTGTTCAATAAATTGACTTATTTTATCAAACACGTTGATTATTTTTCAAATATGTAAAACATATTTAAACATCTGTATGAACTGACTCATCCAGGTATGATCCATGTTACTAACAACTGTTGTAAGATGAAATTAAACTTAATGATGCCACACAGTTGTGAAACTGACATCCCTGGTCTTAGTCATTTTAATAATAATTTAAAAAAAGAAAGTATTTCTTGTGTGAAATTCCCAAATGGTTCCAACAAGGAAATAATCTTTCAGGTAATTTTATTCTTCAGTTTCCTGTTTTACTCTCTATGAAGCTGTTTGTTTTTCTCGCCTTTGGGTAAATTCCATGTATGAACGTATATGTATGCATATCTTTTTGCTGTTAATGTAATTAGTGTGCAACCCTGCATTTTGCCACATACAGTAGGTGAATACAGAGTCAAACTGGGCCGTGTTCTGTTTGTATGACTTCCCCGCTCGACCGTGAATTGAGGGTCGACTGATCTACTCTGCTCCCCGTCCTTCCTGCAGCCCCTGATTACCGCCGGCACCGGGAACAGCACCGCCAGGGGTGAATAGTAATTAGTTAAGGTCATGAATATGTATGAGCAAGCGGGTGGTTTTTAAACAGGGGAATTTGAAAAAGAGGGCAAGTGTCTCATGGAAACAATGCTTTAACCTTCTACTCACTGTTTACACACAGAACCACCACAAACAAAACACAGCGTCTTCTAGTCCGGCTCCTGAAATGCGTCCAGAAATATAGTAATTCCATCAGTTAACTTATTCATGCGAGTCCCTTATTGGCAGAGACTACACCTGTATTTATGTAGATGTATTCTTATCTTCTAAATATTATGGACAATAAATATTCATTTAGTTTCAAAACTTAATCAAAGAATAGATCATAACTGTGGCTACAACTGCACAAATAAAACTATAAATACATACTAGAAACCATTTCTAACAAGTGATTCACATTCTACAGTACATGCTCTAAAAAAAGGATGCCGCATCAGTGCCTCTAATCTTTTGTTTGTGGGCGTATTTTTCTTCTTCCAGCTGATAAAAAGCCAAACGCACATCGAGTAGTTTCACTGCAGCTACACTAACACTTGAAAGAGAAGCGTTTCAGCTCTTTCCTTTTCAGAAAAGCTAGTTGACACACAGGGAAATATTTTTCTGTTGTGTATGTTTTTTTTCTGCATTACACAGTTTATGAGGGAGGCGGGTAGGGGGGTGGGGATGGGGGGGTGGAGGGGGCATTCACTAAAGAGGAAATGAGACTCGACAGGCCGTAGTGCAAAATATAGCCACAAGTTGCATCTTGTTGTAGCTGCTCTTTGTATTCTTTAGTAATCTCTCGAATCAAAACAGCCACACGCAACAATATTCTGTCTCCAGTGCAGCTTTACTTTGACTGATGTACAGTAAATTACCACAGTGTCAGCGTCACTTTGATCACCTACCATCTAAACAACAGTGTTTGTCTGTTGGTTGGGATGGTAGAAGCACTTCTTTCAGACATATCTCACCACACTGATTCGCCTGCAGTTTGTGTGCGAATAACCTCGAGTTACGACAATGTGACGACACATGGGTGGGCACCGCCCACCCTCTCAGGTTAGCCTCGTTAACCTTAACTGTGCTTACTTTTCCCCAAAAGATGAAGCCATAAATCAACGAGTACAGTTATAGGCCAGCAACGGACTTCTAGCAATGTTTTCATCTGCCCACGGCGCTTCACAGACGAATGTTTTCACAACCTGTCCCAGTATGGAGCAAGATTGTTCAGCTACTGTAGGTTGCTGCTGAAAGACGGTGCTGTTCCAGCTGGGCGTTCAAGCAGAGAAAGACTTACACAAGCTTCAGAATAGAGTGGGACTGGGGGAAGTTGGGCCTTAAAAAAAAAAAACGTTTTTGCAAGTATTTGCACTTTTATAACTTTTTCTCAACTTGAAGATGAAGTAATCTCGTATCAGTGGAGCCCCAGAATAAAATATAAACCCTAAATTAAACATGATGAGGCCACTTAATATCAAAGTCTGACTAAAACAAACTAAGACAAAGTGGCCTGTGGAAGGCAAAGAAAGTGGCCTTCTACCACATTTCATGCAGTGAAAGGAGCTCGAGCAAACATCTCGAAACAGCGTCTTCTTCTGTCACTATTCACTTAAACTCAGTAAATCGTGGTCCAAACCTAAGACAGCGGAGTAATTTGATTACTTTACTATGTCTACATGGATTTACAATAACCTGTTTACTTGAGTACGTGTAAACACAGCGGAGTCAGTGAGTGAAGAAAAGAGGATGAGCCAGTCTCACCAACAATGGTCATTGATTAAAGCTTCAACAGCAAAACAATGACAATTAAACGCTGACACAGCACCACTCTCCTGTCCTGATAGCACTTCTCAGCACTGTAAATATTATCTAACGTTCACCTTTGACTGAACAACAAAAAGCCACCACTCGAACAGATAAAAGAAGTCAACAGTGTTTCATGTCTGAAAAAGAGTTTCTGAAGAAGACGTTTTCAACCTGGTGGTGTTTTTTGAGCGTAGGAGTATCTGAAGAGCAGGGTTTCCCTTTGCTCTCGACAGCAGCCCATTTGCATTAATTGCTGCAGATAAATCGCGTGTCGCGTGGCTTCTGATTACCTGGATCCACGGTGATGAGCTGGCAGTGGTTGACGGGAGTCGTCTCCACCGGCTGGGATGGAGCCAATCTGCAGGAAGAGGTAATCGATAAAATCATCCCACTGATCTCATCAAACAGGAAACAACAGAGTAACTGAAATGATGCCTCATTCAGCCAATCAAGGGCAGTTTGAGTCCGATTTAAAAGCAGGTGAGCGAAGAGGAAAAGAGGTGAGAGAGATGAAACGATTCCCCTGAAGGTGAGAATTAGAGGGTAGATGAGAGACTTGACTACGTGCTGGTGAGGACTTCATATTTTTCCTGCTCTCCGTCCAGCGTGGGGGGGGGGGGGGGGGGGGGG